>JAXCHB010000100.1:3005000-3605000 GCA_036926305.1 Uropetala carovei
GAGGAACGTGCATAGCGAAGTTGTGCAACGGGCGAGTGAGAGAGAGAGGGGGGGAGAGAAAGGAAAACCCCTTGAGGTGGCGGCGGAGTAAGCGAGACCCGGAAAGTATTGATCCCGCTTCAATCCTTAAGTCAGTTTCTCTCTCTCTCTCTTCCACCCTTTCTCCTCCCTACTCTCTCTCTCTCTCTACGAAGTCCATTTCAAAACGAAAAGTTTCCAGGTTTCGCGGATGAGGACCCGAGGTAACCAGAAATTAAAAAAATTAAAAAAAGAGAACGAGACGCGGAAAGGAGATGCGTGCGAGGTTAGGACGTGCCAAAAGGACTCCTTTTCGTCACTCTTAGTTTTTCTTCTACTTTCTAGTTCCGTTACGACCATGTCCAATTTGAGCGTTTCTCTCTCTCTCATCTTCTGGCCCTTTCTATTCTAAAACAAAGTCGGGATTAACGACGACAGAAGAGAGCGAGAGGAAAAAAAAACGAAACTCCCATCTCGTTAGCTTAGGATCTCTCTATACGGAAGTGTATTTTCTCCCATCTCCCAGAGATGTGAACAGGTTACATAAAAACGCGTATTCTCTCACGAACGTCGTTTTATACTCTTCTTCGACGCACGTTCTTCCGGCTTCCGATAGCTTTTAATTGTTCAAGAGGGAGAAACTCCATTTATTATCACGCCGATCTTACCGTGCGACTCGAAAGACCTATCCGTTTCGAGTTCTTCCTCTAGCCAACCTCCCATTCTCTTAAAAACCTCCGCACTGATTCATAGAGACGATTCAATAACGTACCTCTTACCGCACTAACCCATTCCAGTACCGCATTCCTCTCCGATACAATGCGCTCTCTCGCATTCCGTTCCCCAGGCATTCCCTCGGTCACGCACCGTTCTTCGTCGATGCCTCAAGACTTATCACGTTATTACGTCAACGCTTCTCTTGCAAGGATTCCACCTAGTTAACGAGGCGTTTAAAGATTTTCGTTAAACCCCTCGATCGAAAAATAAATAAATAAAACACCAGATTTTCTCTCACGTTCCCATTACACGTCCCTAAAGCTCGTGGAAAAAAAGATACAAAAACGGTCGTATCAAGTTTTGTTTTACGAGCGGTTTCTTTACAAAAGGGAATCCATCTTGCTGTTCCTGTTATGTATATATACGACGTGGATACCTTTTTTTGCGCCCTTAACATGATCAGAAACGAAGATAAGACGAATTGCCACTGAATACGCCTGCTTCGCGGTAGAAATCCACGCATATGGTTGTAGGGAGCGTGTCGTACGAGTGGTCTCATGCTGAGCACATCATTGAAGCCGATTCGAAAGCATCGCCAACTCTAAAGCCGCTTCTGGAATTCTCTCTGAACTCGCGTACCGCGTTCCTAACGTTTGCAGCCGCCATAAAATTCCATCCCATCTCATTACGCTGCCAGGATGTAAGGGCATGATCGGCATACGTGAAAAAAAAAAGCATCAGGTGCTCGTTACTCATTAGCAATGCATTGCTTACGTCGGCCCGTGAGTGCACGTGGTCATACCGTCTGTTAATCGCGACACACCCGTAGGCCATTAAAATTTGAAACTACGGGGCTTGAATCGACTGCTTAACATAATTTTCGAGGCAAATATCGAGGGAATCGGGTCAAGGACAACGGTAGACAGCGCCTGCGAAAGTATCGAAAGAGGATGGAAAATTTTTTACTTATATATATATATAAATTTTAGTTGTTTTTAAAAATGTTTTTTAACACAACTTGTCTACTATATGTTAGTCGTGTCCTAGTTAAAAGAGCTCAAGGGAGGGCCACGTTTTCCCAATATCCGACGATGTCTAAGCCTGCACTGATCTCAGACACCGAAAATAGAGTGACTCAGGTCACAACACGGTATGTCATGAGCCACCTTTAATTAGGTTTTGAACACTCCAACTTGTATGTTCCTCTATGTACCACAAAGCAAACTACGATAAATATAATCATAAATGCTGCAAGTATTCCTTACTTCCAATGTTACAAGAGACAAATATTTTTATATTTAATTCACATAGCTCTGACATTTGTACAATGCTTATTCACTCCTTAAATTTAATGGCTTAATTCTCACTCCCTTCTATTAAAATTATTTCAGATGCCACAAATAAATGAGGACATTTCACCAGCATAACATATTTAAAAATCGTTATTTAATAACTACTCAATGTCTTAGTTATTAAGACCATTTTAATTACAAAAGTTTATGATAATGCTGTGGTGTAAATTTCGACAATATAGCAAGTATACAGACCCACACTAAAAGATAAGAACAATAATTAATAATAGCCTTTAAATTATTTTTATCATAAAATATGCATGCATATAATTGTAACAAAATTAAATGACTACAACTACACAATGAATTTTGCAGTAAAATTTTTCTCTCGTATATAGACCTTAATTTATGAGCAGGAATGCGGTGCTTATTAGATTTGCATAAATAAAGCTTCCAAACAATCTAAAATCCAATTAAGTGAGTATAGGTTTAGAGACGCTCATCAAGAAAATTGGATCAGGCATGGCATAAGAGTTCCAAAATAAAAGAGTTTATAGAACAAAGCACTCTTATTTATTTTGTCAGAAGTGGCTCTAATTAGAAATCTGAATTACTTTTAATAAAAACAGATTTCATGACAATTCATAATAAGAGTTGGCAATAAAAATTCTAATAATAACTTCAATATTGCACATTTCCAATGTCTCACAGATCCTAATTCAAGTTATACTGTGGACAAGTTAGAACAAAATACTTAAATAATGATTAAACTCAAAATTACAATTTTACAGAATGAAACAATTTCTTTCACAATTAAATAAAGTTAGTTTAGTTTTATAATTTATACCAAAAACCACTACTGAAATATGCAAATCCAAAGTCAATTAGCTGAATGATTTAAAAAATATTTTTACATTTTCTAGTAATAAAGTGAGCTAATCTGCTACCAAGAGACATAAAATGATTTAACAGACTAGTCCTAAGGATTCAGATGTATTTGGAAGTAAAAGGCAAAATAACAACGTACTGTAAAATTCCACTTGTTAACTTAGATTAATAAGAAAGTTATTACCAAATCAACTTAAGGTTAAAAGCAAATTGAATGAAGGAATCTATATAAATGACATGAACTGGGTATTCAACTTTTATTCGATGGACAAGGCAAGAGGGATGATGAAGGGTTGAGCTCCAATAGACTTGCTGTAAGCAGCAGCTGAGACTGGGAAGAAAAAAAGCAATCACTGAATATAAATTACGTATAATTTTTGCAGATTTCTAATCATTAGAGGGTGTCGAATGTACCCTTTTTCTGAATCTAAAATATCTTATTTAACCCCTGAGTCATAACCTTAATCTGGAGCACTCCTCCTTCTGGTTGAAGGCAATTATATGGCTATTTATTGAATTATTTTTAAGTCCTCTAATCCTACCTAAAATTAATTAACAAATTGAAACCAAATAAATTGAAATAAAAATACGAATGGATATTGAGTATAGCAAATTTATGACATAATTTCAAGAATTCAAATAGTATGTTATAAGAGCTTATATCAGATTGTTTGAACTAAAAGAGATATTTGAGGAAGAAGGAAATGGAACTTGCGTGACAAAAAGAACATTCTTTCCTTTCTTGTTCCTAACTATGAAACTCCATTTTGTCAAATTTATACTGTACTATTGTTATCATTACTTGTTAGCTTATACATATCTGATATTTTATGATTTATGTACAATATTCTCAATATAAGTAGATTAGTTTTGAATAATATAGATGACAATAATTAAGACTGAACCAAGTTTCTCATGGAGCAAAAATTGTGGATTTCTTAACTAGTAAACTCTAAGAACTTGAAATAATTCAATGAGACTTAATAAAAAAGAAATGATAAGTTGTCTGGCAACATTCTTTTCTTTTGGTAAAAGTCTGTATATTAGATTTAGAGGAAATATATAGAGACAGCAGCACTTTAACTGTAAGTAGTTATTACTCTTCCAAAAACCTACAGGGGATAAAGAAATGGTGCATAATCTATAAATAAAACAAAGGTAAACAGCATCTTGTTCAAAGGAAATTTGAAAAGCTTCCTAAAAGGAAAAATTCTGAAGAATTATTACATTTGAATTTCAGATGAAGAAAACTCAATTTCCAATTCTTCAGTAAATATTATTGAAGAATTCAAGGAAATTATAAAATTATCTGGCTCTCCAAGAGAACTAGTATTTTTTAATATGGAATATGCCATATAAATATCTTAGGCAATTAACTACATTTTTGAAAGGTAAAAACCTAAATGAAGCAGTTTAAGAATGTGTAGGCCAAAGTAAGGGCTTCATAACAAGTCCATATTTGTAAAACTGTTCTTTAAAAAGAAAATAACTTTGAGAAACTAACTTTCAACCGAAAAAACAATTTTTTTGCAATTATAACTATGAATTAATTTGTAACATGTATGCTTTTCTTTTATTAGTCAACTCAGCATCATTAACAAATTTGGGAAAAATTTGGAAGAAACATGACCAAGGAATTTACAAAATTTGAGATCATTTAGCTTGAATAGCATCGAACTATGGTTGATTATTTTTCTATTATGAAAGACAAACATTTAATCATCATTTAAGATTGTGAAACCATTATCTGAAATGGAACAAAATCCAAATCCAATCATTTTCATCCACCAACACATGACATATTTTCCAGTACAGGCGACTCCCAAGATTTGACAGTACGAGATTAGACAAATTCGAGATTTTGACGCAGCCGATCGAATTTGGAGCTAGTTTACGTGAAGTAATTTTCTTGCCGGCCAACCACGCGAGGTTTAGTTTCAATGTAGACATAGTTATTTCTGCTCTAATTGTTTGAATTGTGCTGATTTCACTCTTTTTTCTGTTAATCTTTTATTTAAATTTATTTATTTATAAATTTATCACTTGACATGATATCTAAAAGGAAATGTAATAGTGATAATGCAAGTGAATCAAATAAAAGTGTCGTTCAACTATTAGCACTTATGTGAAACAGAAGGAGAAAATTCTAGAACGTGATAAATTCATGTAATTTGATGGCTGGTTTGGCAGATTTAAGAGAAGGGGAGGTTTGCATAGCCTTAAATTAACTGGCGAGGCTGCAAGTTATTTTCTCCTTTTTAATAACTTTTATATCAATTTCGCTGCAATATATAGTTGTATGTATAGATAGATGTATGCAGGTATGTACTGCAGACAGCCCGGTCCGGCTCACGCAAGTTGAGATGCAGGAACGTATCCCCCAATTATAACATGCAAGTCTATGGAAAAACAGTGTTCAACATTCAACAATTCGAGATTGGAGCACGTTTTCAGGAACACATCTCTGTCGAATCTCGGGAGTCGCCTGTATCTGCTTATGTAATGAATAATTTTCCTCATTTAGGTTTTCTTTAATTTTTCAGACAGGAATGTGGAATTTTACAGTGTTTTGCTATTTTAGCAGATAAAATGGAATTCCACACAATTTAAACTTCTTGAGCAGATTGTATTCAGAAGTATGTACCTTAAATGAATGCAATTTTTTTCTCTTCCATGCAGAAATGCTTCAATTCTTTGATTGCTTTGCTTCCAAAATAATGAGTTTAGGGAAACTATTAAAATTAAATTGAAGACAAATCAAATACATTTACAACTTAGATCAAGGATGACAAATGATTTTTGAGTCGCGTGCCATGAAAGTAGTGTAAACAATCAGAATTTTTTTCCGTGTGCCAGTACTTTACTCCTTCTCTAAGAAACTTTATATTTGATACAGAAAATACAAACTTACGCATGCCAAGTAAAATCCCATGCGTGCCATATATTTGCCATCTCTGACTTAGATGATGAATATTTTTTTATTCAACTCAATTGTATTAGAATAATAGCAACATTTTTATGCTGTTACCTTTACAATATGCATTAAATTTATGCTGTCATTTGAAAGCAGACAACTATAACTTATAAGCTAAAATTTTTGCAAACTGATTACCATCAGATTGTTAATTATGTACAATAAATTGAGACAATTACCTAAATAAGCTTCATAAATATTAAAAACATCTAAAATATTTAGAGTGTAATGCTAAATATGTTTTCTTTTAAATTATCACATTAAATTCTCAAGTTTAGATGCCAAGCAAAATATCCATCGTCCTATTTCATATTGATGTAAATGTAGTATGCAATTTGAAACCTTGCATTTATCTGAAATCTATACATGTATACAATGGAAAATGGAAATCAAATAGCCTTAAATATTATAACTAATCACACTGGAGTTGGCAGTTATTTTTCAATCTATTTTAGTTGCATAAGCGGTTGTGCTTTGGGAAACAAACACATTCATTAAACCACAACTGAAATAGGTTTATAAATAACAAAAGCATGGCTATAACAAATGATTAGAATAGGGTATTTATTTCATCTTATAAAAGAAATTTCATAAAATAATAATTTATTCGCACATTATTACACACAAACAACAAAAGCTATCTTCTTTCTCAAGTATTGCGTTTTTTGACTATACAATTCTAAGTAGAGATTTCTGCATTTCAAATCAAACAAAGATCCTTCAAACAGAGGTTCTCCCCTCAAACACATTCACACGTGCAACATTATAGGATATGTTTAAAAAAGCATCTTTTCTTTTAAACAACCAGGAACAACTCTTTAAAATATTAAGTAAATAGTGACCTTTATATTTGTCTTCATGTGCACTGTGTGGTAGAGTAAATAATTCTATACATTACATCACAACGCTCAAAAGGCAATCAATATAACATAAAAAATACATATCAAAACATCTAATTTCTTGACTACACATAGACACTTGCACCTCCATGGTACTCTGCAAACTACGGTTGCAGGTCTCTATGATACACGATACCATTAACAGAATACAGGGCACTCAAGAGAGACTTGCACACAAGGCATTGCAAGAGCGAAAAGGCAATGGAAGAGAGCATACAGCAAACAAGAATCGTCACCACCATCTCCTCTCTCATAAGTAAGCCATTTCATTCGATTGACTAAAGCTGGTCCAAAAATATAATCCCCACACCAAGGAATCAACTCCACGCTGCACGCAGAGACAAAGAGCAGATGATTTACAGCGACTCAACACCAGCTCCATCATACAACCCTCATAAGTTTCTTTTTTTTATACAAAGACAACTCCGAATATAAGCATCACAAAAGCGGAACAACGAAGCCCCGCCACATCATAAAATATTTATTTCTTTTTTTCGTAAGGCCAGAACGAACAGAAGTCTAAGGACCTGGAGAGTCCATCCAAACTTCAGCACCATATATAGCAACCCGTAGCCTAAAAAAAAATAATAAAAAAAAACGATTCACCAAGAACCCCCTTCCTTCCTCCTCCCTTCCTCAACCTCGTCCACGTCCTTATCCGCATCCTTCTTCCTTTTCCCCTTGCCCAGGTGCAGGACACCCCCTGACCCCTTCTTCCCCACAACTTTCTTCTTCACTCGTTCCCAAACCTTCTTCTCCTTCTTAGACTTCTTCCCCTTCTCCCCCAATGCTGTCTCCTCCTCCAACTCTTCCTCCACATCACCCTTCTCTGCTGCCTTGCCTGTGGCCGATAAAATCCCCCATTTAGACATTACAAAAATTACCGTCCAAATTACATCACACACTCAGCCTAAGCTAGAATGTGAGATTCAAAAGGTTAAAAGGTCATTAATTTGTTATTGATCGAGTGCCGCCGGTTCAAATCAAATGTGCTTTTTGTCATTACCAGATGTTTAGCAACCACTGGCTAAGGATAACGGGTAGTTCTGTCTGATAGCAGGGTGATGCAAAAATTATAACCCATCCAAAATGTTTAGAAAATCTGCTGTGCAATCCCTCTTACAAAGCCTCTATTGATATCAATTCATTTTCCCATTTAAAACCATAAAATAAATTAGAAAATTAATAGATAAAAACTGTTCTTTTTGACAGAAACCTTTAGGCAGGAGAATATGTTTATTAGAAACAATTATAGTGTGTTACTAAAAGGTTAAAAACTGTCATGCCTGTATGATATTTACCGGGAAAATGCAATGTTTATTATTGATATGCTCCCAAAACTCACAATTTCATCTTGAATCCAAGACTAATATATTTATAACATTTTTTATCCATTCACAAACACCTAAATGTTTATATAAGTTGGAAAAGGAGGAAAGGAAGGAGAAAAGACAACCCATTTTTAGTTATTTCATCAATTCTTTCTAGGTAATGGAATTAACCAAGAATGCAAGCAAAAAACCAGGAAGATGGTTTGAGGAATATTTGAGAGGTAAAGAAGCAGCAGCCAAAAGTGTTATGTACAGCAGTTAAAAGAAGATGAGAAACCACAAACCTTTTCCAGCACCAGAAATCAAGCTTAACAAAATTGCACTGACAGCAACCCTCTTCACCTTCTTTCGAAGGTCCTTTAAAAATGGAATAATGATTTTCATAATTAATTTATGTTACTGAATAAGAATGGCCTTCAAAGAACTTCCTGATCTAAAATTTTCATTCAGCCTGGGTTTTTCTTAAGTCATCTTCATCGTGGCTACAGGACTAGTAAGTAACATTTTCCATTCAATTTTGCAAATTGCAACTAAGTTGATACAAGACTCAAGACAGGCATATCAAGTACAAGTATCTTGCAGGAATAATAAAACTGTAGTTAATATTTTGCATGAAAGAAGTTTCTGAGAGTGTGATTAATTTAAAAGTAAACCAACCAACCAACCAACACCAAGCTTATAATCACATGCTCCATCATCACTTTAGCCATATTCTTTAATAATTATATGAAAACATAATATATCTACAGTAAAGCAAAAGAAAGGGGCATCAAATGAAAATAAAACTACAAAAAAATTGCCAAAGAAGCACTTAATATTTAATATTTATTTTCAGTGATGACACTAAAAAATATGGGTAAAAAGTCTATGTACTACAATTTTTTATATAACTGAAAATAGAATTTAATTTAGCATAAATAAACAAAAATAAGAAAGGTTTTTAAGCAATTAAGTTCCATAAACCAAAAAACATGCCAATAATTCACAAGGTTATAGAAAAAGGTTAAACACAGAAAAGCAACTGTTTGGATATAAATTAAAAGGAGATGTGAATAAATAACAGCACAGAAACTAAAAGTGAATGAAAATGGGTATCTATAAACAGCATTGGCACATCTAATAATCACTGTGGACATTAAATTGAAATTGAATTACATTTGTTATGTCTGCATTGTATGGCATTTCTAAATTTTTGATTTCTTAAATTTATAAAAATAATGAATTACTACAACACATTTTAAGACACAACTAGAACATACCATTAAGGAAAATAAATACGATGAGCATTTTTATAACAAACAACATTCAAAATAAGCATTTTCTTATCAACCAAAGCAAACTTGCCACTACAGAAAATAATACAAAATCATAAAGTGCTGATATATTTCATTAATTCATGGCAAAAACTGATCATACAAAGGCTGTTGACGTTTAGAAAAATCAATGAGTATCTACATAACTAAAATTTAAATACAATATTTGAAACAATCATACTGGCAAAGGTAAATTTCTAGTTTAGATTTTCAACAAATATTTTACATCGAACATAACTTGCACAAAATCTACTACAGTCACTATAATTACTCACAACTACTTCAATTTTCCATGCATTCAATATTTTTCTACCAAAATAAATAAATAAATTCTGGAAAAATTACTTAATTCATGCATATAAGAAAAGGAATTACACTAATTTACGAGGAATGCAATTCAATTTTCAGCTAGTTTTTCATTATTTAAAATAAGTGCAGATCTATTCCAAAATGTAGTCAAAATTACAATATATATGCATAGAGTATGGCACAATATCTGAGACGTGAACAAAAGACAGTACTCATTCTCAACATAACATTCTAACAAGACAAGACAACCATATGACAGCCTCTTCAAAAAAAGCAAACAGAGCCAAGATGAGCAACTACACAAGAACAAACTGACCTGGGAACGCCCCTGCAAGGCGTGCCCTGACAGTCACATCCTCCTGCGCTTCTCTGAGGCGATCACTCTCCAGACACTGCACAACCTCATCACGAGCTTGCACCACCTCAACCAGCCTTCAAACAAAGGAGTTAAAACATGAAAATCAAAAACAACTTAATCAGAGCCTTTCAAAATCTTTGGCAAATACAATAAAATGACTGCGAATCAACTTTCTTCATGCAAACAAAATCTTCTTGAAGCATTTATCCTTATAATTTACATCAATCAAGATCTCCAAATACTATTGGCCTGAAAAGAAAAATGTTTCTATGACTGACAGTTTAAAGCACAGCTATTTATTTGTTCACTCAATGAAATAATGACACTGTAGTCTGAATTTCATCGACCTATGTTCCCTGAAACTGAGCTGGAATAACAGATAAAGTTAGCTTCATCATGTAACAGTTAAATAAGCAACTACTGTATATATGCCTACCATTATTAGGCAATGCACAGATTGTAGAATATCCTAATACTTAATTCTCATAGAAACAATGATCACAGTCATGTGTTGGTAAGTTGAATATGCACATCACTACAAAGCTAATCAGCAATGAGTTGGATGTTATAATGCCTTAAATCATGACTTTTATCATCAAAACAGTTTAGCTTTTTTCACGTCAAAATTACACATACAAAAATAAAAATAACACATATCTATGGTGCTGTTTAGTTCGTTAAAGTGTCCATCAGAGGTGCAACTGTGGTTGGTAAAAGTCTCCAGTTAAGGATTTAAAATAAAAACTTTAGAACAAAGAAAGGCCTCATATGGTGAGTGAAGTGAAAGGCATACAATAAAGAGTACAGTTTATTCCAGTAAGTTTTCAAAGCACAACCTCTATCAGCATAATATGGAAATAAAGTATAATTTTTGCAATCATTAGAAGAATAACATTAGAAAAAATTCAAAGTTGTGGCCTCCTCCTCCTACAGCAAAAATACTTAATATAATGTAACATAACAAAGCCTACCTCTGAATCAACATTTCTTCCCTCTCTTTATCAGCATCAGTCTTTAGGGAAGCTGGACGTTCCATTAGGCAGCGGATCTGAAACTCTAGGTCAGCATGTTCTTCTTCAAGACGCTGCTGCCTTCGCCTGAAATAGAAATGGCCCTATGATATCAAACCTTGATCTACTTCACTCTCATGCATGTAATAATAATAAAAAGAAAGACTACCAGGAAATCATTCTTCTATGACTGAAAATTGATCAAATTTATGGCATACAATTCATTGTTTAATTTCTTCTAAATATTTCTCAAGTGTTGCAATGACACAATATCCCTATGCATATTGCTTTGAATATTTGTAAATGCCTTCTCTGAAGTTGAGGAACAGCTTTATTCCTCAATCAAAGGATATCTTACTTGGATCTAATTAAGAAACTATTATCTATATTGGACTACATTTGCTAATAATTATGTGTATGCACAAATGGTCCATGGTAATTTCCCCTAAACCAGTATATATCTGAGTACTTCCTTTTTATTTTTTATGGTTATAAGGTTTTTTCATTCTATATTAGTTTTAATAACCATAGTGCTCTGGTCTTAATTTTTCTTTGTACTACTTAACAACCAAAAGGAATTTCTTTGTAATGAGAAACTGCAATGTCTCTTAACAATCTAGCTAAACAACTGAGTGCATATTTTGAAGCCAAAGTTGTTTCATCTCATAGTACACATGATTTTGACATACCATATATCGTGGCATATAAGTCGATCTTTGAAGCTTAAAAAAATTTTCTAAAACTTAAAGTTCACTTATATGTTGAGTATACAATGTTAACCTTAAATTACAGATGAATAACATTGATATTTACAAAGACAACTGATCTTTCTATGCAGATGATCACCATTTTGAACCAGCTGTTCCAGTGTTTACATTTTATGGCATTAATTTTAGAATATTTAAAATAATTAATTTTAATACTGTATTTATTCACATAATCTGTATACTTGTGTACCATGCGCACCCCTATTTTTTGGGCCAGTTCAAAGAGAAAAAATAAATTCATGCGGGAATAAGTTGATGTCTACGGCAGTGGAAAATAAGAAAAAAATGATAAAAGCAGGGATTCCCCATGGGTGTGTTCTCTCCTAAGTTACAAGAGCGTCAGCAGCTCATGATGAATTCAGCGAACAAAGATACCAGATGCCAACTTATTCCAACAAAAGTATAGGTAGAAATTGATAATAAATTCTTAATTACAGAACAGCTTATTTTGAGTAACAATAATAAACATAATACTCAATTAAAAAGTATAGCTTTAATATTATAAAAATATTACGTGTTCTCAATCTTGAACCAACTACAGTATAAAACACTCATTTAAACCCTGAACGTTTGCTCGGTCGTGTAGATACACATATAATTCATAGAATTCTTGCAAGTATAAACATAGATGAAAGTGTGATGCAGTAAATTTACTATTGAAACTTGCAATTTTTAAAACTTTGTCAGAAATCTTCATGTAAGACGCACAATCCTTTTTTTTTACCGACATTTTGGAGGGAAAGGTGCACGGGGTACACATATGCGATTGTTTACTGAATTTTACCACCCTAGAGATTAATTGGGATCACTAGGTATAGTTATTTTTGATAGTATCGTTAACAGCTGACATCAATCAAATTATAGGAAGCTTTATTTAGGGGGTCAAGCTCTCCGACATTAACAGTTTCTTATTGGTTGAACATGGAAGGCTCAAGAAGAAAAGCACGGATTATAAACAATATTTATACATTTTTATTATTGTTTATTTCTGTTTTTTGTTAAAACTTGGAATGTATAGGACCTTGAATTTGTCTGACCTTGATTTTGTCTGAAAAAAATTTCATGAAAGTATTTTTAAGTGAAACAATGGTAGTCAACTTATACAGCAAAAATATGCCTACCGTATATCTTCGAGTATAAGTCGAGAAATTTCTTCCTTTTTTAGGCCGATTAAACCCTACTTTCAACTTATATTCGAGTCGCAAACTAGATGGACATTTTTCTGGGTCAATAAATAAAATGAGTCGAAAAACAACATTTGACTGACTTGAAGCGCATTAGAATGAAAAATTCACGCTAATTAACAGAAAATGCGAAGGCTAACAATAAAATAATACAGCATCGCCGTACTTATATAGTTTGAAAGGAAAACTTAAAATTTATATTTTATCTTTAAAAGACTTGCCCAAATGAGTGGATCGAAGAGAAGAATCAATTCAGTATTCAAGTGTTGGTTTTTTATTATGATCCTGAATTCAAATTGTTAAACACCATTCCATTTCTTCAGCGACGGCATTTCGTTTTTTATAATCACGGACTGAACAGAGCCTGCATTGCGAATATGATCACCAAATTTTCCTTTGTCTTTTAAAATGGTTGCAATTGTTGAACGATTGAGATCATAAACATGAACAATCGAAGCAAGCGACTCACCTTTTTCTGATCTGTGTAATATGTCCATTTTAATTTCCTTTGAAAGCACTCGATGTTTTTTAGCACTCTTAGCACTTTCACAAACACTACGTTTATGATTGTTTTCCATATTTCAAGGGTAATGAAAACAATACATACATAAACATGCACCCATACAGTTTCAAATACAAAAAATACAAACGGCAAATGACAAGTGTTGACAAGTTTACGTGTTCTTACTGCGACTGATGTTTGTAAGTGCATGAGGGTGTGTTCGTAAATGAAGTGCGAGGCACAATTCATTGTTATGTGGAATGTTCGTAAATACGAATTGTTCGTTTCTTGAATGTTTGTAAGTAGAGGTTCACCTGTATATATGTACGTATATTAATTTTTTTTTAATTTCAAAATTATCTTGTGTTCGTTTTCCTTGCTTCGACTTATACTTGGATTTTCGACACTTTTTTAGGCTAAAAAGTACACTTCGACTTATACTTGAATCGCCTTATACTCAAAGATATACAGTAATCATATGTTTTCAAGCCGAAAAGTTGAGGTCGACTTACACACCATGATATGCGGTATCTTATAACTCTTGTTTTTATAGACAAGGCAATCTACTAAAAACTGACATATAACCAGTCTAATTGTAAGTCACTTCAATGTAAAAATAATGTTTCCCTTGTTAACTTGTGCAGTAATAAAATGTCTTGCATGAACCTCCAGCAAAGGATATCCTGGCTTGTCATGGAAGTATATCAAGATCAATACATTTGACCTTGCATTTTGACTTATAGTGGATTTTGGTTCTTTCTTTCCTACCTCATTCTAAAACTGTTTAATAGAAGGAATAACGCAAAAATTTAACAAACAAATCTGGAAACAGGAAATGCAACAGTTAAGATTAAGTTCATACATGTCATTCTATGGGTTTTAAATTACTTACATTGTTAATTGTACAGGCATCCCTCGCTATTCGTTCCCCCGATTTTCATCTTTTCGCTTACTCGTCCATAACTAATTATAACCAATTCATTTGTCCATTCCCTCGCTTATTCATCCATCGAAATAGCTGGGACCTACAAAGGGAGGCTATCAAATGATTACTCATCATACGATGAGCCGCTAAGGATTTATCGTTCTCAGCAGTATAAATGTAAACATCACATAGTATGTCTGTCTTCCCCTTGTGACTGTGGCTAATAGCAATTTAAAGCACATCACTAAGATGATTTTATTATCACATTGAGTTTAGAAGGAGTTTTGGATGATCTGTTTTAGTATTCGTTCAACCACTGACTCCACTGGTCTCAGCTATTCGGCCTCACTCCGTGTTGTTGTTTGTTCTTCCTTAGTTTGCATTTCGGCACAATTTTATATTGTTGAGTGCAAATTTGAGCTCTGTGTTTGTGATTAAATCAATCAATTACATGGTGGCCTCATTTGTAGTTGCATTTACATCGCACCTCCGCAGGCCACATAAGATGCTCCCACAGGCCAGATGTGGCACACGGGCCGTAGGTTCCTATAGATTGTGTTTATAGTACCAATAACTCCATAAAATAAGGTAATATCAATATTTTGGTCTGCTTTTTGGGTTTTTCAGGAATGAATTATACATTTATAACACTGCATCTAAGGGAAAATAGCCCTCGATATTCGTATTTTTGCTTATCGCCCAGTTTCCACAGAAACAATTAAGGACAAATATTGAGGGATGCCTGGGCATACTAGAGTCATTAACTAAATAAAATTATTTCAATTTGCTTATTCTATGTTTTTTGTTTTCGATGCGTGTTTTGCGGGAAGTCTACCTGGTTATTTTGCAAAGACTACAGCAATCAGCTGATGAAATGCGGAATATTTGGAGAGGATGAAATTATAACTGCACACCAGTAATTAGGTGTATAATATGTATATGTATAACCTGGATTATTGATAATTATTGTGGTTTTCCCCTTAATTCACCCCAAAAGCGAGAATCTGGTGCGAGGTAGGTTCACTTTAATTTCCGATTTTAAGTGTCCAAAAGTGTTACCCATGTATAATGCGCACCCCTACTTTATGACCTGAAAATATGGCCTTCAAACTGTGCATTATACACGAGTATATATGGTAGATACCTGCTGCAATGATACACTGTATCATGAATTTTAAAGCAATGGCGGGCATCTCCAATGCAGCTGAAAAGGAAGCAAATGTAAGAGAGCTGCTATAACACTGGATATGTTCTCTGAAACTATTGTTTTCAGGTGACTGAGATGACAAAAGATTTGAAAGAAACTTCTGGAACAAATAATTGAGGCAACAAAACACCTATCACTTATGACTTACTAGCAGAAATACCCGGCGTTACCCGGGGAAATTTGGGTAAAATCCGATCGGAATTCTAGTTGATACATGGTATTTAAAATTCAATCAGCCGCTGTTTTGAATAAACAGGCAGAGAGAAACAAAAACCGCTTATGAATTATTCCTGGGAGCCCTCCAAAATCATACCAAATTTGATTAAAATCAATAGCAGAAATTGGGAAAATGCATGTAGTTTAATGTTTAAATCGGCTGCCATTTTGAATCAAGCACACGGAAACGAAATCCCACGTTAACCTCTCTTCCTATAGTCATGCCAAATTTGGTCGGAATCGGCTGAGAAATGTGGGCATGCATAAAGGAAGAGATAGACAATTGGCCACCATTTTGAATCAAGCAGACAGGACACTAAAACACTGCGTTGATCTTCCTCTTAGTGCCCCCTACATTCATGCCAAATTTGATTGGAATCAGTTGATTTTGGGCGCACATAAAAGAACAGAAAATTGGCCACCATTTTCAAATAAACGGACAGATGGACACTAAAACCATGAATTAACCTTCCCCTTGGTGCCCCCTACAATCATGCCAGTATTGGTCGGAACCGGTTGAGAAAAGTGGGCGTGCATAAAGGAACAGACATACTTACTAAAGTATAGTGATGGAGATTTGGAGATAATGATCATGTTTAAGTTTGCACCCAAAATGCGAAGCTTGACAGGGAACACATACTTCATCATTTTTCCTATGTTACGAGAAGAACCACTCACTATAATTTTCAGAGCAATCAAAACGTCATCTGCAGGTCTTAGTAACTGGACCATCAATTGAATCACAACACAAGATTTTTTTCAGCGTTTTTATTAGGCAGATGTTGAGAATTACTGTTTATGGAATGTCATCGTCATATGCATTTTCTAACAAGGTTCACTTTCTATCAGATTGGAGGTATTTAAAATGCCATGCTGTTAAAAAGTAAAAAACCTAAGTCCTAAAGTGAATAAATATTAGATGCAAGGAGTTACAGATCTAGAAATGAGATGTAAAAACATACAAATAGCTGTGAAAAATAGTAAAATATATCAAAACAATCAGGAATAACCATGAACTGTAGCATGGCTGAAGAGCAAATGCTATGATTCATTCATTCCAAAGTTTGAAGTGGCAAGTCATAACTGAGTCAAAACTTAGTTATGAGAATACATCTTCTTATTGCAGCTCTGATTGCAAGAAAAGAGAAAAGGTGCAAAAAAGAAACAATGAAATTAGGAAAGATAAGAAACAAGTAGTATGTTATCTGTTACTATGAATAAATTTACCACATTTTTTAATTTTTCATGTGGTTATACCGCCACATATTCGATCAGTAGAGCTTCATTTGTTTCATAACGAGGAGTACCACATGAAGGTAATGTTAATGTTCACATGAGAGAGGCTTTATAGCTATGTACGAGTTTTACTGTGGATATTGTTCTACATAAACATATATTTTATATTTCTATACAGTGGCGTAGATACTGCCCGGATGGTATCTAAGGGGGGGCTGCAAGAGATTGAATGTTGAGACCAAAATGTAAAGAATTTACACTTGGTATTCTTTAACCTTGCCAGGACAATTTTGAACCATTGTTCTAATGAAAAGAGTACAAAAATTCTGTAGATCCAAAGAAAGCAGTATAGGCCCATGTCTATGGCCTACTCCTCACTTACAGGATAAATACAAACGATACAGAATACAATAGGCCAAGATAAGAGATGCCATCTATGTGCAACCTTAATTAAGCAGCCTATGGCCATGTGGTTAGGATGAATAGACTGTTTACAAAGAGTATAAACAGAGTCCTCGAGTATAAACAGAGTCCTCGCAAACAAACATCTCATAACTTTAGCATACGATGCTATTTCGGTTATGAGATAAGGGATGGTCTCGTATGTTTAGGATCGAATGAAAGAAACATTTGAATTGCATATGATGATTGATCCACTTCCTATAGCACGATACAGCTTTGCCATAGCTAGTAACTCAGTTTCAGAGTGTCTCTTCGTGGTGATGGAAATCATTATTTCATGTACACAATATTTTCATTATTGTGAGAGTCAATCAACAAGCATTTGAGCGGGTCAAAAGAACAAAAAAAAGAAAAAACAAAGAACTTGAAAAATGTAGTAAATTTCCAAATACTATAACTAATTACAACAGGATTCTACGCATGATACAGGAAGTGATATTTAGTGTGCTATTGATCAAATATTGGGTACTGAAAATGGAGATAATAGCCTAATTTCAGTCTTGCTTAAAAAGTGACATCAGAGTCTTTATAGCTTTAATTATGTTAATGGGTGTTGTTCAGAAAATGCATATGAGCAAGGAAAGATTTTCATTACAGAACAAATGTTTGCATTTTGTGAATAACAATGATAATGACATTGTAACTAAAGATCCAAGTTGTATAAAATATTACTAATTAGTGACAATTTAAAAAACATTTCCAAAAAGTGTGCATGTCATTGCTGTTGTGAGGATGTAGGTTGTTTTGGAGGCAGTATATCTCAATGAAAGTTTCTAGATTTAGGATTTAAATGTTTGAAGTGTGCAACCCATCAGATCATCTGTGGGATTTTATTATTTATAATGGTAAAGAAACAAAATTAGGTTGCGAAATAACATCAGAGGAAGACACATTATTGACGAAAGTTGTTCTTACATTCTGTGATAAGTTGTTAGATTTCAGTAAGTGTATACAGTTTATACATATATGAATAACTTCTACAGTAGCCCTGACCTATTTTGAAGATTATTTGGAAAATTTTTAACGTAATACTGTTTTTCAATTTCTGTGTGCGAGTTTGCTTTGTTTACCTAATATCTGTTGATTATAATTGAAATATTACTAATAAATAGTTTTTAATGATGTTTATATGTGGCGTAGAGTTCTCCAAAGCAAGATGTTTTTAAAACTACGTAACTTAAATAATTAGATGTAGATTTTCCACAAATTGTGATTGGAGAAATCGTTTTGTTTCCAAAGTATTGTTGATGTAACAGAACTCGTGGATGAGAGAATGGAGCTAATGGTCTGAGGGTAATATTCACTCTGTGATTCTTAAACGTTCTCTATTTACTTTCTTGACTTTCGATTACCGTATATGACCGAATATAGCCCCCCTGTTTTTGGCCAAAAGCGAAGTGCAAAAGTTGGGGGGGGGGGCTATTTTCGGGCATTAAAAATTAGGTGGGTACAAACAAGTGTGCAAAGCTTCAATAATGATGAATTTCATTCGAGTCAGTAAGTGTTTCTATCCATTGTAAGACTAAACTACTCGGGTTGCGAATATTTATTTGCAAGGCTGATTGACGTCACCATATAGGAAGGATTTTTCTATTACCTGATCGCTCTCATTATTGTCAAATTGCAAGTTTTACCGTATTTGCTCGTGTAAGCCGAGACCTCGTGTATTCCGTGCACCCCGGTTTTTGGGCCAACTCTAGGGAAAAAAATTTATTTGAGCCGAAAAAGGGTTTTTTAAATCACCAATTCCTATTTCTAAAAAATGCTACGCTCAAGTTAAGCATCTTCACATTCCTACGTGACGAATTTATTGGGTGATCTCTCTATATCGGTACTAGCAGAAATCTCGGTAGTCCTCTTTTGTTAAACACGTAACTGTTTTTGTGGTCACATTGGTCATGTTCGCAGAAATCACTCCAGTAGCGATCATTTTGCTGTACGTAATTTTCCAGCCATATGGTCACTGATCCCTACCGTAGCGGTCGTCATTTTTTTGGCGAACTAAAATTATGATCAGCGATCATTCAATGATCACCACGGTGGCTATGACTTTCATAGACGTATCATAGAATAAAGGAAGCACGCTGTATCTGAACATGGTAGGCGTCGTCTGCCATGAGAACAAAACCCCCACCAACCTGAACTGGTCGCGCTTCCGTGACGATTGCAGCAGAAGACTTCGTCGAGTTTGGGGAGCACCCGTTAATAAACTTAAAACTCATTTAAAATTTTTATACAATGAATGAAAATGACTAAATACACCGAAATTCAGAAATAGAATAATAGATGCGGCATGGGTGCTAGCTTAATGTATATTTGTTTACCGACACAACATTTTGGGAAAAAAGGTGAGCGGCAAATAAAAGAATTCGTGTAAGACACGCACCCCCTCTTTTCCACCAGCGTTTTGGGAAAAAAGGTGCGCAGCTTACACGAGCAAATACGGTAATACCAACAAAATTAACCTTGCCCGAGAATGGACTAATTGCCTGGCTAAGCTCGAATTGTTAATTACACAAACGAAAGATAGATCGAAATATGAGCAAAGTGCGAATTTATATTGCTGCATAAATTGGTATGTTATTTCGACTTGCTAATATTGCTGCATTAATTAGTATGTTATTTCGACTTTTTAAAGTTTATTTTTACTCCCTAAAAATGTATTTTTGTTCAATTCCTTGTCAAATATCTCTCTCGTTAGTATACCCTCTGAATTCTGAGGAACAAATCTGAAAACCTTAAAATTCCAATTAGCATGGCGTTTTATCACTCGCTAATTGGTACTTTTTTATTAAATGAGTGCAAGTTTGATATTTCTTCAAATTATACAATGTTTCATGACATTAAAGTCCTAAAAATAATCGTCCTTTCAGGGTATTAAAATATCTTCTAGATTTGTGTGAGAAAAATGGGTAGGGGGGCTATATTCGGGGGGGGGCTATATTCGGTCAAATATGGTAATCATTTCTTAAGTTCCTTTGTTCATTTATTTTTTGTTGATTATTGTGGTCTTGCTGGCGTTAATTAGTTTTCGTTTTGAAGAAGAACTTTGCATAGGTATATAATTTTACCCTGTAGGTAACATAGGCTATATGGATGGCGATAAAAATTGCGAAGAAAGAAACACAAAGTGTGGCATAGAGTTATCCAAAGCAAACTGTTTTTAAAACTATGTAACTTAAATAATTAGACGTAGATTTTCCACAAATTGTGATTTTCAAACCTTTGAAGATATCGTCACAAAACTTCGAATAGGTAAATAATTTTATCCTGCGGATAACATAGGCTATATTGCGATAAAAAAATGGGGGGGGAGGGATGCTTAATTCAATAATTATTTTATCATAAGTTTACACGTAATTTTCAATTTTTCAGAGTGCAAGATTTTCTTCTTTAATTCATCTAAATAGGTAATTGCAAACAGGTTTTCTTCATTTTTGCTTTATTCAATGGTTAAAACTGTGTACTATAATATTCTTACGATGTTTACATGTTACACGGTCGAAGTTTTAGATTCAATAAATCAGTTGAAATTCAACGGGCAGTTCTGCTACTATATATATAATAAAAATGTAGTGTTCATGATCATCATGTCTAACGCCGTGGGAATGAGTGCAGCATATTTTTTGCTTGCATTTTAAAATTACTTAGAAACATCTTACAAACTCAGGACTTGAACCAAAGAATGCCTAAAAGAATGAAAATTTATTTTTCTACCTTTGATTTTTTATGAATCATGGCATGGAAAAATAAAATATCCTGGAAAAGGTCCCAGGTTCGACTCTGGGAGAGACAAAGAAAAGTAAGAAAGGGTGTAATTACACAAGAAATTTTGTGTAAAGTACTTTTGGATGCATATTCATTGCAAAATGATAATCTCACTATATCAATCAATACGGGGATTGGTGAACATGCTGAGCAGGGGCAATATTTTGATGAAAATTCATTTAATGGTATAGACAAAATTTGTTTACATCGTTGCTATCCATTTTATTCTACTCTTCGGATTAGTTCATTGTCAATTGCTTGACTGATTTCTGCGAGAAAGGATTTGCTCTTTAAAATAGAATGAAAACTACCATAACATGTTAAGCCTGGAAATATCAAGAAACATATATGCTTAGTGTCATAAACCAACATAGATCAATTTCTGGACATGGACAACATTATGTAGCTATATCAAGAGCAAAGTCGTCAGGGTGTGAAAATACAAATAACTGGAAGTGTTAATAAACCACAAAATAACATAATTAATTATGTAGTTTACTAGTGAAAATCCATCAAAAATGATGGAAAGACAATGCATCTTGATCGGATGAAAAAATCACTTTAACAGCTCTTTAATACCACATTCTTGATGAATGTTTTTTCATTCATCAAAATCTCTCCTTGATAATTGGTGTCTTGTACAAAGACTTTCACGTTTTTATAATTTCTTGCTCTTGTGACAGCCACGTAGAGTTGAACATGTCCAAATACACTCAGGCAAGTAAACACCAACACAATCAAATGTTTGGCCCTGAACTTCATTAATTGTCACTGCAAAAGTCAAAATGACTGGAAATTGACATCTTCGCATGATGAAAGGTAAACTACTGTCACTCGCTATCAAATTAATGTGTGGAATAAACACTTGTTCTCCTTTGTTACTTCCTGTAATAATTTCTGCGTCGATCAAGTTATTTTGCAATTTTTTTACAACCAATTGGGCACCATTAAGAAGTCCTTTTCTTGGATCTAATGCTCTAACTTTGAGACGAAGATGATGTTGTGGCATACCCGATGGACATCGTTGGTTCAGAAATTGACTGGAAAATCAATTTGACCGCTTGGATCATCAGTTGACATGGTGTCAATGCTGCGATATTCTTTCATTTCACCATCTATCAAATTCAAAATATTGAAGTTGAGTTCAGTCGTGACATTTTTGGGTGTTAAAATAACTTTTTTCGACACATGCATGATCTCTTCATCTGTGTTGGTTGCAATATGATCACCGTAAATTGATAAAATTAGATTGTTGTTTTCAGTCATAGCTTCAGGTAATTCAATGACCTCTGGATCAAGTTCATGATGCTCATTTGTTAGCGTACCATTACCCAACTGCAACAACCATTCGTTAAAATAATCCTGACCAGCTGTACACATGTTAGTAATTAAGCTGCATTGGCAAACAAATCATCGATAATTAATCAAGAAGCTTCTCTCAGTTTACTGGATTCTAGTGATGGCACTTATCTGTTCGACGCTTAGCCACTTGTTCTCTAGCTTCAAGCTCACATTGTGTTCAACGTCGTTTTCTCATGTATTCTCTCAGATAAGCATTACGGTCTTGACGTTTTCATGCATCTTGACTTGAATGATCAGATTCTTGATTCATGAGTTATGGTAGAGGGTTTTTAGGAAATTAATTTAAATAAGGCTGCTAAGAATGCAGTTAAAGGAAGCAAAGATCGAGTATGTTTGAATGAGGTTATAAAGATGCAGAATGATTGTGAAGGGACTAAGAAGTTATTCTGGAAGTGGATAAAAAGGGTGAGACAGGGCAGCAACAATGGACTGAATGAGATTGTAAATAAGGATGGAGAAACAGTGTGGAATGAACGTGAAGTGACAGAATGTTGGAAGGAGAATTTTGAAGACTTGTATGGAGGTAGTTCTGAAGAGTCTGGCATCCAAAGTGATAATGACTGTATGAATGTGTCCAGTAAAGACAGAGTTGATGAACGTGAGATTAAGGGATGTGTGTAAATGTTGAGGAATGGGAAGGCTGCAGGCGTGGATGGAATTACGGGTGAAATGCTGAAATATGGATGTAGCTTACTTATGAGTTGGATGAGCGATTTATTTAATTTGTGTGTTAACATTTCAGTTGTACTAGATGATTGGAAGAATGCCATCATTGTTCCTTTGTACAAAGGGAAGGGTAGTAAAATAGAATGTAAGAATTACAGAGCTATTTGTTTATTGAGTATACCTGGGAAAGTGTTTGGTAAAGTACTTATTGAAAAGGTTAGAATGGCTACTATGAGTAAAATTTGGGGGTACGGTGTGGTTTCATGCCATGTAGAGGTGTTCTGATCAGATTTTTGGGTACTTTCCTGTTAGCAGGAATACCTTAAAAAATGAACATGTATTGTTAGGATGGTTTGAGAGGATATAACATTGAAAGGATATATTGACGTATTGTTGGATTTATGATATTTTATTTTAAAAATAACATTAACAGAAACTGATTGGCCTGTCTCGACATTTACAAACCTAATCTCTGGACAACGTGGAGGGTTTCTTTGATTCTGGGCGAGGCGAAGGGCACGGTAGCACCCGGAGACGACTACCCATTACAACAAAGCGAGCCAAAGACTCATCAATATATCCTTTCAATTTTCAGCACAACAGTCAAGAGGATATAACATTGAAAGGATATATTGACGAGCCTTCGGTTCACTTTGTTGTAATGGGTAGTCGTCTCCGGGTGCTGTCGCGCCCTTCCCCTCGCCCAGAACCAAAGAAACCCTCCATGTTGTCCAGAGATTAGGTTTGTAAATGTCGAGACAGGCCAATCAGTTTCTGTTAGTGTTGTACGTAAGTATGGCATGGGGATAATACGTAAATACTATTGGTAAGTGTGCAAGAATTTTTTAAGCTCAAATAAATTACGACTTTCTTGTTGGATTTTCCTTAAACTTTTACAGAATAAGTAGCATGAATGTGGAAATGTACACTCAAATGTTCAGTTTCCCATCTTTCATACCTTGTAAGATATCCAAAAATAATCATTCTCTTAAAAATATTAATGAAAGCATTTAAATATATTCATTTCTTTTAAGGTATAATATAAAATTTGGCATTAAATTAACCAAACTAACATTTACTCAATATGGAAGAAAAAATGCAGAAATCAAAATTAAACTTTCATTCATGTTATTAAAGTAGAACATACTGAATTAAATACTGTAAGATGACAAGTGAAATTTTTCAAAATAAAATACTTACATATACATAAGCTCAGCTTGTCGGCGGAACAATTCATTCTTTTCATTCACTAGCTCAAACAGTTGCAGGACTTGTGCTTCAACCTCTGCTGGAATCCATGCATCTGAAAGATTCGATTTTCATATTGAAAATACCCTTCAAAATCTCTGTGTACTTGATAACTGCTACCATTGCTAGAAACACGTGTAATAAAATTCTATGAATGCATTAAAGACCATTTACATGGTTTTCAGAGTCTGAAATATAGTTTTTTGTTTTTTAACTGGACTGAATCTTTCCCTTAAATAGAATTACATGAAAATATAGGTGTGCAATTTGTGGCCATACATTTAATTTTAGATGATAAATAGTTGTCAAGACTTTTATAAATCAAGAAAAGCCAAATTAAGCTTAAATGAGCTCAATAAACTTATAAATAAATTTAACTACTTTCAAGCTCACCATTAGGAGAGTCTTCTTGCTGAAAACGAGATCTGATAGCTCTTTCGAGTGCAACTCCTTGACGTTCAAGTTCCATCTGTTGCACTTCTATGTCCCATAGTTCCCTTCTTATCTCTGACAGAGGCACATGAGGATTTAGCTGTTTGAAAAAAATATAAAACATATCATGAGGTTAAGTTAGGAAGACACAAATAATTAATCTCATCATTTTGTTCCACAGTTGTTTAAGTATTACCTTACCTAGCAAGACCCAAACATTTCTTACAATGGGTGTTTCAACTTTACTAATGAATAAGAGGTACAGACATTTTTAGATGTGCCCATAAAAATAATCAATGTGATTCCTCTTTTAAAAAATTGGTACAATACACATTGTACAAATTTTCTCATATACTAATGCATCGTTTAGTTATCTTTTGAAAAATATGAATTATGAAGAATCATTATAAACATCAACTTAAATAACTATATGAAATTTGATGAAAATCGTATGAGCCGTTTTTGAGAAAATCAAATTGTTGTTAATGTTGCCTAGAATAAACTGCCCTTAATTACTGTGCAATTTCAACCATTTCTACATAGTTTCTATTCTGTATGATAAAATGCCTAAGAATGAGATTTCATTCATTTTTGCTCTACCACTTAGACTCTAGATCCGCGAACAAACAGACCCACAAATCACATTGTGAAAACCACTTTTTTGGACTCAAGTACACTTAAAACTTATATTTCCATCAAAATCTTGAGAACAAATTTCTTCACAATTACAATAGTTTCTATATACTCCACATATGAGAAAGTAAAAATATAGGATGCATGACTATAATTAACATTTTAAATAATTTAGTTGTTAACCATTAAAATTCCCTAGTTTTCTCATTACTATGATGCTAATCTAAAAGGATTCATTTTGAGATGAGTACACTTGAAAGAAAGCTGAATTTCTAAATACAAAATGTCATCATCCTCAGCTTCAAAATCTCTGAAGTACCTGTTCACTTGCAATTATAGAAATTATTTCTCCTTTATAGAGTAAAAACACTTTTTGTAGGCAAAATGAAAATTGATGAGTTGATAAAGAAATTTTCAGAACTGAAACTTTGAAAAATAAAATAAAAATCACAAAATTCATTTTATAATGTTTTTTTAGGTACTTTGGTACCCTAAAATTTTTACTTGCATAGGGCTCCAAAATGTTTAGCACAATTTAACCCCATAAATGCAAACTTACTAACATCCGGAAGAAATACATTCCCAAAATTCTTACCAATAATATTTTCAATATAAGTTGATTTTCCTAAATTCGTAGGTCCTCATCAATACAACTGTTTACGCTTATGTTGAAAATTACATATATGATACAGATATGCCCCTCGTCACAGATTAATATCAATCCAAAGCTTTCTGGATTCTGTCTTCATTTGTCTGAGATCAGTGGGACAGCACTAATACCCTGCAAAGCAGCAATCCTTTTGTTCCTTTATTTTCTGTCCCTCAGCGACAGCAAGTTAATTGTAATCTTATTATAAGTAATAAGTGGCAATTAAGCTTCAATGTTGGAATTTCAAAAGAGAAAGTCAATTGGATTTCCCTTATTACACATTACAAGACTCAAAAAATAATCATTATATTCATACATCTAGGAACAAGAATTACTACTGTACCTTTCTTTTCTGAGGCAAAGGACGAGGTGGTGCTGGTCCCTTCTTCCTCTTCCATGGTCCATAAGTACTTTTGTCTGGAGCCCTCTCGCTAACCAATGGCACAACTTCATCCTTCCCCGTTTCCTCTTCCTCTCCACCACTTGTCCTGCTACGCCTGTTACGGTTCTCAGCATCTTTTTGCCTTTTCTCTGATTCAGGAGGTGGTCGTGTGGAAGGAGAGGAGGAAGGAGGAGATTTGATTTCCTCCTCCTCCTTGGCTGGGACACCTTCTACAGACTCAGGAGGATTATCACTTGGAGTTGATTCGACCGGAAGCAATGGAACATTTTCCTTGCCTGACAGAGAACTGTCGAGGGATGTTGGTGAAATAGGGCGTGGAGGAGCAGGCCTGGACTTCCTTGGACGTCTAGGCGTTCCACCTGGAGATGTGGTCTGAAGGTAGGATTGGGTTTCATATAGTACAGACATAAACTTGGCACAACTCTATTGTGATAAGTACTGCACTTTTCTGAATATGATTGGTCTTTTTTCCTTAAAAATTTACCAATACAGTAGAACCCCAATTATATGCATGTGCAGAATAACTGTGAGGAGGATAACTGAGCAACCAGACATTCTGAAATGAATGTAAACTTTCCTGTTTATATGGAAAATGAAGAAGGCATGGACTTCACTGATTTATTAAACATCTGCCGATGTATCAGATAAATGAAACAAAATGTTTCACCAAAAGAGACAAAGCTGACAGCTCTTTTAAAAAAATGTAATGCAAATCGATATACGTAGCATTTTTTACCCAAAATGAAGTGAAGTTTTGCCTTTTATTTTACAGAGATTTTTATAAACTAGGAACTAGTTTAAATTTCCCGCTATGTTAAATTACTTTATGGGCAAGTGAATGCACTTGTAACATTTGCATCTTCCTCTACAATCTTTGTTATAAGCACAAAAAGTGGTGATATACTGGTCAAACAGAATAGTCACTGCCAAAAACAAATTTTAATTATCCATTCATTTAATCAAACCTAATATCAATTTCTGGTTTAATTGGTAGTTCAGTTATTTATGACATACAACCTGTTTACATGTAAATAAATTTGCACAGTATTCAACAAATTTTAGCCTAAAAAATGCAATTATTACTGTTCTTCAATTATTGTGCCTAGCAGTCACAATTAACATGGATAATCGGAGTTTTACCGTAATTTAGTGTATATATATTACACATGATAACAAATCCAATTTTTGTAGTCAACCAATAACATACTTTCTAGACACATTGTTAGCAATTATCATAATAGCAGGATAAGCCTAATTTGTGTACTGACAACCAAGAAAAATTAGAGTGGGAGAGCCATCGTAAAGGGGCTCCAGTCAATCACTGAACAGCAATGCTGATTAATATCATGCACAATCACTATCCGTCTTTTCCATTAGACTTATCTCGTGTGTCATTTAGCAACATTGCCTTCCTCTCCTGCTTTATGTCAGAGTTCAAGCTAATTTCCTCTCCAGGAAAGTAGAGGTGGCATGAACTTATTAGCAGTACTCAAAAGGCTACACACTCACCGTACTAACAGATGGAGATGGCGAGGATTGGATAGATTCATCTAGAGGTGGTTGAGGTATGGGAGTGCTTGCCCTGGGAAGAGGTTGTGGGGCTTGCTGCATAGGAGGGGGTGGTGCAGGCTTCTTTTTGCGCCTTCTTGTCATTGTAGATGTAGCACTGGGACTAGGAGAAGCACTACGTCGAGGCAAGGGACTTGGCTCTGGAGTTGATGTAACAGAACTCCTGAAAACCAAATTTAAGTAAAATATAATATGAGGTCGATCCAAGAGAGAACTGAGCTTGTTATCATAATACTTAAGTTCTAAAAATGTTCTTTTGAGTGAATCTGTTACTGAACCAGAATTCAATTTAGTTATCAGCATGAATTAGTTGAATGACCATAAAAAAGATAGTATATTAATTAACAATTTTGAAATCATAAACACTTGCAAATGTTATTTTTCTGCTGTAGTGTTAGTTTGGAAGCTTATTGCAATTTATGTCGCTTTCCATGTTGTGACTCCCCTTTACAATAGCTGACCAAATCATGATACTCCTTAAAATCATCCATCAACGAATAAAAATAAAATATAGCATTAATCTAAAAAAAAGGTTCTTTTTTATTTGTCCAAAATTTGATTTAATTCTAAATATGCCAATACATAGTTAAAAAATTATACAAAAACATTTTGTCTTCATAACCCTCTGAAAACCCTGGAGGTTGCAACTCCCACTTAGGGAACCACTGTACACTAACAGAAAAATCTGATGTGGCCAACACATGACTTTCTCCATACAGCAATGACTATGATAATTGCTCTTGACATCAGCGTCCTCATGAATAATTATCAGCAATTACACTTGTAATTAATTTTAAAACATTTTCAACAGTCATTATTTAAAAGAAAACAATAGGTAAAGAATTTTTTTTGCTTTTCTATGGATAGAAAACTATCGATGCGCAATTAAAATTACCCTTGGCAGCATAAGAAACGCTATCAACAATCAGAAATTTTAACATAGCAACTGAAACAATGGCATCACTTATTGACGTATTTAATAAATTTAGAAGAAAAATCAAAATACCTTTAACGAAAAAATGTTACAAACAAAACTTGTAAAAAATGTAATTTTCTACAACTTTAATAATAATGAATATTTACGTAAATTGAGTTTTAAAGGAGATATTTAGAAAAAAAGGAAAAACTTCCAGTTGACCTATATTGTCCAAAAACTAATGATCAGGGCCGGCGTGATTATTTACGGGGCCTAGTTCGATCAGCAGGGCCTATTTATGTATGTATATATACATAGTATTATTAAATACTTGGAAAGCTTTGAAATTTCAGAAGAAAGAAACTCCTACTAACGAGGAATATAAAGGAGGATATTTGCAAGAAGTTGACAAAATGCTACGTATGGAGTATAGCTTTATATGGGGCAGAAACATGGACGCTAAGGAAAAACGATATTAAATGCTTGGAAAGCTTCAAAATGTGGACATGGAGAAGAATGCTGAAGACAAAATGGACAGATAGGGTGAAAAATGAGGAAATACTACGAGGAATAGGAGAGAAGCAAACGATTATACAGACTATCAGAAAGAGGAAGGCGAACTGGAGATGGAAAAAGAGAAAGAGGTAGGAAAAGGTTTCAGCTGGTAGATGACTTGTAAGGGAAAGAGAGCTATCAAGACATGAAGAAAACTACGGAAAATAGGAGTATATGGAGAATCAAATTTAACCATGAATAACCACGGACCTGTAAACGGACAGACTACCTATGATGGTGATATACACAGTGGCACAAAAAATGCCATTTTTTAAAGAACGGTGAGCGAGCTTTCTCACAAAAGAGTATATGACATTCTTTTATTTATTTTTCCACTTTGTGATGCCTCCCTCCTCCCAATCTGGTGATGGATTCTTTTTGATGTGGAATTTTTGAAGAAGATAGTCTGCCAGTCGGGATGTACTATTATTATATAATAAAAAAATTCTCTAAATCTCTATGCATGTGAACTGAGTCTTGTGCGGGGTCCCTATAAAAGCACGGGGCCCTGTTCAGGGGAACCGACTGAACACGCCTCATGCCGGCCCTGCCTATGATGAAAACATTATATTTGAAATCTGATATTGAAATGGTAAATACTTTTCGAGTTAGATCGCCCACAAAATTCCTATCACATACACACTGACACACACAGACATCATCATGAAAACTGTCAAAATGTGTTCTAGGGACCTCAAAACATATTTCCGTTGAAATTTTGAATTCGATTTTTTCTCATGAAAACAATACTTTCCCTATACTACATATGGAGAAAGTAAAAAGAAAATGATAGTGCACAATAGTCTTAAATACAATACATACCAGACTGTTCGAGGCTTGGGCACTGGTATGACAGGATCAGTAACATTGCTTTGACTCTTTCTTCTAACCCTCTCCCTGGGTCGTTCCTCAGTCTCTTCTTCTCCAGCACTCCAGAAAGGATTTGTTTTATCCTCTACTGAAAGCTCATCTCCCCTATTAAACACAAACATAGTTAAAAACTTAACAATATTTATAGTCGTTTCACCAGCTAGTCTCTTGGCCTTGAAGACGGGGCATACGCCAGTTAGCAGCAGCCAATAGGAGACGGTTTGTTTGGGAAGGTAGTGGGGAGGAACTCAGTCTCACTCCTGCTCTGGAAGAGATCACGTCGGGATGCGTTGCCATTAGAAATTGCGTAGTATATCAGCTGAAGGCGAAAATCCGCAAGAGCTGGCAACGCGCACCGGTATCTGCTGTCCCGCACGAAAGTTGAGAGGGGCGATGGAAGGGGAAACGTTCGTGATTGGCTACTTGCTCTAAGTAGGCCAAGAGACTTTAGCTGGTGAACCGACTATAGTGGAAAAAAGTGGGTTTCTTACAATCAGTTCTGAATATATATTAGAGATCCTATTTTAAATTTATAAATGAATAAACAAAATGTAATTAAAGCATAAAATTTGAAGTATGATACAAAAATTAAAAATAATATAACCCTAAAACCCTGAATATACTTTTTACCAAGTTGACACCATATTTTTCTAAAATCTTGAAAAATTATAGTATGTATACGAAAAAGGGGCATCAAACACTGATTAATAAATTAATATTTGTAGCTTATTTTGAAAAGGTATGCTCACTTTTAAAATTCTTTTCAAGAAAATAGCTTGAATAGCTGAATTTAGTTTATATGTCACTTTCATAAATATCCATTAAAAAGTGCATATTTCTAAATATGAATTTTTGAGTGAGTTAAAACTGAATAAATGACTAGGACTATGGACCCTTGATGCCAATTATAGCTGTCAACTTCAAGGGTTATTTTGCATGCCAATAAAGTGTAACTCCTTAAGCAACCACAGACTTCAAAATAATATACGTTTAGTAAGGCGGTAGTAAACATAGTGGGAAATTACATTAGTCCAATGGAGATTCTCTCTGATTGAAAAGGATTGCAAAGAGATGGGAACACTGCAGTTTTACTGTATATCAAAATGACACCATATCAAACCTCTCATGTATTGCAATAAAAATTCAGAAAATTTATACACAATAGCTGATATAGCTTATTGAATTTTGATTTCATTATTAGAAGTAAAAATTAATTATCCTCCTTTAAACCATTATTGGCCAACAATAAAAAGTGCAACATTTTAAATGATTGTTTATAAATTGTTAATGATTTATTTCTGTTGTTACTTTACACTGATAAATGAACTTCTTAACTACAGAATACAATCTTTTAGAATACAAGGTAACACCAGAAATAAATTATTAACTAACCAATTAAAAGAAAAACACAAATAAAAATGTTGATTTCGCAACATTGGGCATTAACCCCTCAAGCCGGTGTTTATGCCCACTAACTTCCGTAGGGTGGTATCTAAATTTCACTATTGATATCAGAAAGTATTTTTTTCTTTAAGACTATTGAACAGAAAACCATAAAAATTTATTTAAAATACTAAACATCCTAGTGAAAAATGTACATATCTTTATGTACAATTGCCACAGCGGTAGACAGAGTTGGACGTATACAGGTACGTCGAACAGCCCTGAGAGGTTAATGGGTTTAGAAAACAAAATCCGTACAATTTTACAGTTCTATTTAAATTTGTGCAAATAAACCATAAAATTTACCTTTCTCTCACAAAAATAGTACCATCATAAAAAATAACAATGAAAAGGGGTCAGAAAAGCTTACCCCAGTGAATCCAATGTATTGAAACTTCGCCTCACTGCTGGCACAGGTAACCTTCTTCTCACTAGAGCCTCTTCCTCTTCATCATCCTCATCGCTAGAGCCAAATGGATTCAAAGAAACTGCAATAATTTTTTTCTTAACAATTTTGGCTACCTTTGGTTCATCTTGCTCATCCTCCTCTCCAAATGGGTTAAGCCCTTCTGGATATTCAATTTTCTGAGGTTTTGGCATTACTTTAACTTCACTTCCTTCATTCTCTATGACACTGCTTTCGCCTTCTTCTTCTTTAGGAGATTCTATTATGAATTTTATATCTTCACCGGAAAGATGCGAAGCTTCCTCGGATTTGTCCTTTGTGGCTTCTTCAGACTGTGGAGCCGATTCCTTAAGCCTTTCTTGTACTTCTCTTTCCACCTCTTTCCCAACAACATCCTCTTCCAAATGTGTTTTTACCTCTACGCTCTCCTCATTACTTTCAATACTTTCTTCTAATTGCTTTCTATGGTCCACTTCCACTATACCCTCAGTCTTATCCTCTATGGTACTATCATTACTTTCTACTTTTTTGTGATCTTCACTTTCCACAGCAGCCAATGATTCTACATCCATTGCACTAGCCTTTGTTTCTCCTTCATTTTCTTGTAATGATTCTTCAGGGGAGATGCCAGCAACTTCCTTCTTCTGTTGAGCATCAGATGCTTCTTTCTCACAAGGAAGTTCTGTTATTTCTTTCTTACAAGGAGCATCTGATGATTCTTCTCTTAAAGATGTACCTCCTACTACATCTTTAAATGATAAATCAGTCACTTCTTTGGAAGAAAGATCCATCATTTCTTCATTGTGAGAAACATCGCCACTTTCATCCATGAAAGGTATATCTTCAACAGCATCCTTGGTTTTATTTCTTTCTTTCTCTGGCATTCCACTTCCTTCTACCTTAGAAGCTATATCCAAACTACAGCTGCCAACTTTATTATCATTTCTAGTTGCTGAACTAGAATCAATGACACTAATGGGTGTTTCCTTAACGACTTCCTTTTTCACAGAATTCCCCTCACTTAGCCTTTCACGGGAGTCCCTTTCTTTTAAGATCACAGATCTGATGTCTTTTGACGGCGACTGCCTCAGTTGCACCTCCCTTTCAAACATGCGAACTCTATCTCCGACGCGAAACGGACGCACTCTTGGAACATCCTCCCCATTCTTATCAGTCCCTCCCCTTTGAGACGCCACTTCACCGGAGTTGTCCTCACTGTGCTTTTCTACAACATCCTTGTCAATTTCTTTCCTCCGAAGCACCATTCCACCTGAACTGAATTTATCGTGCTTTTCTACAACATTTTTATCAATCTCTTTCCTCCGAAGCATCACTCCACTTAAGCTATCTTCATCATGCTTTTCTACAACACTCATACCGGTCTCTTTCCTTCGAAGCACTACTCCATCTAAACTGCCCTCATCGTGCTTTTCTACAAGATTCTTGACAATTCCTTTCCTGTGAAGCACCACTTCAGCCAAGCAATCCTTGCCATGCTTTCCTGCACCATTCTTATCGGCCTCTTCTTTTCGAAGCACCACTCCATCTGAACTGTCCTCATCACTCTTTTCTACAACATTCATACTCGTCTCTTTCCTTCGAAGCACCACTCCAGCTACGCTGTCTTCACCATGCTTTCCTACATCACTCTTACCGGTCTCTTTTCTTCGGAGCACTACTCCATTTGAACTGTCCTCATCATGCTTTTCTACAAGATTCTTAACAATTCCTTTCCTTCGAAGCACCACTTCAGCTGAGCAATCCTCACCATGTTTTCCTGCCTCATTCTTAACAGTCTCATTTCTTCGTAGCACCACTCCAACCGAACTGTCCTCATCATGCTTTTCTACATCATTTGGACGCAATCTTTTAGAGAGGTGAGATGCATCCAGTTTAAGGGATTGAGATTCTGGTTCTTTTGCCTCCATCTTAAGTTCTGATAGTTCATCTTTACAATCGGCCTTGGCTCCATCCTCACCTGACACATTTTTACTATGCTGGACAATAGGACTAGACTCTTGATGAGATTTAACCGATAGAAAATAACTGTTGCTGCTGGACTTTGTATTTGAATTTATAGCACCATCAGAAGCTTGCTCTTTGGATGATTCCAGAGTGCCACCCAAGGAACATGAAGCACCACCATTTGGGAGTATTATGTCAGTTGGCGAGTTTTCGCCACCTCCTCCTCCTCCTGAGGCTTCCAAAGCTGTTTCAAAATCCTCGCTGTAACTGTCCATGTTGGATCCCGCTGCGGCATCGCCTTCATCCTCAGCATCTGACGTCTCATCATCGGTCCCAGCAGCCAATGTCCCTTCCGGATCACCACGAATGCTCCTTGTGGGCTGAGAGACTGGGGATGGTGGTTCTTCATCAGGACAGACTTCGCAACAAAAGGCTCCTGATTCAGTTTCATAGTAGCCACCGGCTGGGCTGAGTTGCTGATGGCAACGTGCACAACGGAAACATGTACGGTGCATGAGGAGGAATGACTGTTGGTTGGGGGGATTTGACTTTCCCCCACCGCTGTCCTCTTCTCCTTCATTTTGAGTTCTTGGTGTGTGAGGGATTCGGAGCCTTTCGGCAATGAAGACAGGCATGCCGCATTCGACACATGGCTCCCTCCTTGGTGCAAACACCTGAAAATTTTCATTGAAATTTTTAAGCAAAATAAATCTAAATCACCTAAAAAGTCTGATAAAATATGTAAATAGATGGCCCTTATGTATAAAAATGTCATTTCTGAATTCTATAATCAGTAAAATCACTCAAAAATGAACTGACAATGGTAACTTATGAAAAGTTATTTGGAGTAATGCCATACAAACAAATACTTTGTTCGAATAAAGGTAAAATTGCATAATATTGAAAACATATTCTGTTAAAAGAGACTCTTAAAAATGCACCTAAAGAAACAACAATTCATCATATGAAATTATGAAATCCAAGCAAAAAGTTTCGTCCATAAGCACAGAAAAACAAGATTGATATATCCACATATACACACATTTTATAAGCACAAAAATAAATAAGTTTTTATAACCCAATTAGGATAAATGACAAAACTTATATTTCCCTGAATGCATGCATGCATATGGTATTTTCTACTTTTTATAAAAATTTAACGCTCCTCTTAAATCATTTGTTAAGGTGGGTGAGTAAATATTAAAGATTCGAATATTTTTGTTAGTAATCAAAACTACCTTATTTTCAAGGATTAACTAAAAATGCATTTAATTGGCCAATAAGATGTACATCTTCTTTTAAAAATTGTTATAAAATATTCTGAGAAAGAATAAATCAAATTAACGTAATGAATTCGTTTTCTCTATGCATATAGTATTAGTTTACTAAGAATTTTTAATTTAACTATAATCCTAGATTAGTTTACATAATATTAAAAGCGCATTCTTACTTGAGAAGTCGGAATTTGTTTCATAGCACTTCGCTCATAACAAAGCGCAAAGTGAAACAGCGTCTATCCACTGCAGAATTATTTTAAAGCACAAATATGGTATGCAACAGCAAACTTTAGGCATCGTAAAAACTAAATACGATATTTTACGAAGAAAAACATCATTTCACGAGAAAAATGTAACCAAAACATTGCTAAAACAAATTTTAATATATTTACAGCAATGCTGTACTGCGTGAATTGATAATAAATTTAATACAAGTTTCGTCATAATTACGAAAATTAAAATGGCATTTAAATTATTAAAAACTCAATCAACTTAATTAACTGCATTTTAAAACAACGCTTGGCGCATGACTTCCTAAAATCGTACACCGCCTCTCGAAGAATTTTTGCCATTCTTCAGCAGACAACCGTAAGTTCATGTTTCTCATTTCTGACGATAGGTGGCACCATGAAAACAAATGACGCCTACTATGTAAAATAGCAACACCTCACGAAGCGCAACGACAAATTAAAATAAATGTAATTTACACGTATCAGAAACGTTATTAATAGAACCCAAAAGCAATGCAATTAATCCGACACGTCACCAAACGCCAAATAAGCATTTGTATTTCGGTCTGGGTAATATACAAGCGATTACCTTTCTCTGCCTCTTTCGAACACAAATATTGATTTCTGACGGATTTACCTCGAAAAAATTGATTACGCTGTACATCGCATAAACTAGGCCATTCTGTATAAACATTCTAGAGTTCTACCCGACTCCTAAATAGGTTGGAAGTCCATTAGGCGTTAATTAGTCAAGCATGCAAAGAGAAAAGCAAAATTATGAGATTACCTTCTAGCAGAATATTTCGGGCTTACATTGTCCCATTATGTCCAAGCTTTCATCCTAAAGGAGATAGAAAAACAGTGTGGGAATTACTTGGGGAAAACGACAAACATTATTGTTGGGTACTATACAAAACAATTTCCTGAATGATAAAACGTCAATTAAATGGACATTACACACTGACAGCACACACAGTTTAAGATTCCAAAATTATATTTTTATAAAAGAGAGCACGATACCCATGCATATAATGTACTTGCCGCTTTATGTGATCAATTTTAGTACGGTATATAAACTAACGTTGCTGCAGACCAGAGAAAATATTTTCTCATACATTGTACCAAAATCTTCAATGCTTGCTATATGATTCAATACAGATTAATCTTCCAAACAACAATCAAATAGCAAGTCACTAATATACTAACCCCACTTCTTTTGCATGCAACTAAGTAGTTATATTTCTCTCAAATAGAAAATTTTGGCTTGAAATTCATATTTAATATTAAATGTACCCTTATTTTTATAAATTCATACATCAAAGTTAATACTCTAAATTACAAATGTACTGAAAATTTTTAATTCCCTAAAGTAAGGGGAATTAATTCATAAGGGGAACTTAGTTCATAGTTACATGAAACTAAACATGATGATCACAGTAAGGGAAGCCATCATTATATACATGTAGTGTCAAAATAAACTCAATTCCTCTCAAGAAGGAATAAAGAATGGAGTTAAAAGAAACCCATAGAGAAAAAAGAAAACAGTGCACTGAAATACAATACTGCATACATTGACGATTTCTTCACCAAATAGGGAATATACATATGGAAATGTAGTTGCATCACGAACATTTTGAAAAAAGAAACTAATTTATGCATGAATAGAATCTATGAGAAAGTAGTTGCAAATATAGGATTTGACAACCCACACTGCTTTACATCCCATCTACATAAACCACATTAAGCAAAAATTTCAGCAAATAACAGCTAGCAACAATTTGAAAATGCATTTACATGCATTAGGAAGAGTACATCACAGTATTTCATGAGGTCTGAAAAAATGTTAAATATTTAACTCTATGCATGCCACATGATCAAACATTGTCATATTTATTGCAATTATTCATAATAACATGCACTTTTAAAGATATTAATCATATTCGTTAGTATGTCCTGGAAAACAGCCATACTTCAAGGAAAATATAATACATATTAAAAAAAGAATAATTCTCTGTATTTTATTAAATACTCTTTGATATTTAATTCTTATTCTTTCATTATTGGTGGTTCATTCATGATAATATGTTTAAGATATCAGAAAATTATTCATGCTTTAAAAATTTACAATCCCTTCTTGTGGCATGCATAATTAGGAAATGGTGGTTGTTTTCTCAGTTATCATAAATTACTCATAATAGTCACACTGCATGACTATTATTTTTCCCAGTTCCCATTAACATGAAAGTGTCATATAGAAAGAATGTCCAGGAAGTTGCATTTGAAAAAGAAAGATAATTTGCTTGCACCATACAAGATCAAATACAAAAAACAGAGGACAAATAGTTAACTTGTATTTTAAAGTTATCTCAATAAAAATGACCTAACTTCAACTATCATTTGTCCTATTTAAGATTACCCCTGATATTGACTATAAAGATTTCCATAATCAATATAAAAACAGATGTCTTAAACAGGTCCCTTAAATAAATATCTACACATAATATTTCTTTTTCATGGCCAATCCATTTTAGTACTAAGAAAAATCATGAGAATTTTTTAATTATTTTTTTGATTTCCCAAAATTAGATTATAAATTTTTTGTTGAACTATAATATTTAGTCTTGGTAGGAATGAGATGTACTTAGCTTTTATTTATTTATATGTACTTACAACAGCATGACCGTGATTATATTCCAATGGCTTGAATTGAAGGAATTATTTCCAAGAATATGCCTAGTACAAACCAATATTTCATTTGCATGTATTTTGTGATTTATTTATTATTGATTTACATAATTGAGATTACTAATGAAAGTGTGTATCAAAAATATTTCTTTCCATGCAGCATGCAACCCAAAGCTGAATACTCAAGCAAGATTATTTAAGCACCAGAAGTGATGAAATGCATAATTCTCTTTAATTACAAAACCTCACCTTTTGTCTGCTTCATTTTCTGGATTAGAAAAAATAACTCTTAATTCACAAAATTACTTCAACGCAAATTGTTGCATCAACCCTAAGAAGATATTATGGGTAACTTTTATTAAGTTAAATTTTATAACGTATATCATTCTAAATCTTATGCTACCATAAAAATAATATCATTTTTTAAAATCTCTAATCCTGTAATAGTAATTTCATATTATTTTTTAAAAGTTGATAACATAATTTTTTATTTACATCAAGATGTCGCAATCAGAAGTGGTATACGGCTTAAAAATACATCTTCATGTTATTTGAATGATTTTGGCATGATTAATAGGTAGTTGTAAACTACATAGGGTTAATAGTTTCTAAAGAGGTTGTTATTGAATTTAATCACGACAAAAAAACAATACCAAAGAGTTAACTGTATTAGATATAAATCTTGATCTCAATGAAAATTATTACTAACTCAATAAATAAAATGTGAATTAAGTTGAACAAAAAAATTCATTTTTATTTCGCAATGCAACCTGGAAACAATGAATTTTGAGCGAGGCAAGAGCTAAAAAATATAAATTGAATATTCCATACATAGAAGTTATTTTTTTCTACATTAAAAGTTTTAAAATGTACAACAGCAGAAGTTTTTAATTAAGTTTCTTTTTAAAACATGCATTTGCTTTTCTTCTGGAAAAGTAACATTCATGACCATACATTTCAAAACTTCTAAAATCCCAATGCTCACCTTGATCAAAATTTACCATTTATGATGGAATAACTATACTGAAGAGAATTGTTTCTAAAATAGACTTCATCATGCATCAAGCATGTCAGGCATTAAGAGTTGGACATTTTTAGGAAAATATGCAACTACTTCTCAGAGATAAACAACTACATGTGTTGAAGTGGAGATATACATATACATTTTTAATTTTGTCAATCACTTTTCAAAAACAATTTTTATTATTAAAATAACATTTTAAAATCGCTTCAGAAAAATCGTCCCTGATAACTAAACTAAGAAGAAAAAAATGAAAATTCTCCAATGACTTTTGCATTTTGGGAATCCAACTGAGGAAATGTTCTGCCGTACCCCTGCCTTTCTTGAAGATGCCATTAGTTAGAGCGAAATCTCTTCCAAAAGTTCTCACAGGGTTGCCAACATGAGAAATAAAAGAGGATCACTTACCTTGGTAGGTGGTGGACCCTGGTCTAATCCTCGAGATGTAAGCTGTAGGGAATCTGAATGCAGGTGTGATCTTGGTGGAGGAGGACGAGTTGGTGTTGACTTTCCTAATAATGAAGTCCCAATCAGTCTATCCCTTGAGGCAGGTGGAGTGGTGGAAGACACTGTTCAAAAGAGACACATTTGATTAAAATAAATGACAAACATTGTTAAAAATAATACAAAATGCTGCATCTCAAAAAATGAGATCAAATTAATTGTGGTGAGTGATAAAATAAAAATTAATATGTATAATTATTACTGAACGATGGAGGAAAGGTAGTTATGTGATAGGCTGGCAACCTACCCATGTAAAACAAAAGATGCCTAGGATCCACAGTAAAAATTGGTTGTGGCCAAAGAGACATTTTCTGCTATATTCATAAGCTAATGATGGCTTCCACATGATCCCTGCCACATGCAACTAAACTTGAGAGTAGTGAGGACCAACATTAAAAAGTTTGGAAATATTTTACTGTAGTTATGTTAGAAAACAAGACATACTTGTTTGAAATCTTATACAAAAACATATGGTGGACCTGAAATGTATACAAATGAGGTTTTAGGTTAAAATTGGAGGAAATAGTATATGCCACAATGAACTTTTTACACATCATAGTGATTTAGTACCTGAGATTTATCAAACTGTGGCTTACACTAGGACAGTGATGGCGAACCTATGGTGCACGTGCCATACGTGGCACGCAAGACAATTTTGATTGTCACGCCAACGAAAGGCGAAAACCAATCAAAGCATTTATCGTACTGATTTAGTGCCGCAAAAACATTTGTGTTATTTAGTTAACTATTGTAAACATTAGTTTTATGGTTACAAATTCCAATCTCTTACGTCTTGATCACGAATTTAATTTAGTTGTCACGCAAATAACATCAAGGACTTTTTTGTGGCACGCGAGGTGGAAAATATTCAACAATTTCAGTAATATTGGCATGCGGGCAATACAAGGTTCACCATCTTTGCACTAGGGGCCAAGTTATGAATGGACTAAACAGATGCAGCCCTGTTAGCCCAGGCCATACACTATCTAGATAATTTATTTGTATTTTTCTGCTATGTTAATTTTAAACAAATAATTTCAAGTTGCTTCAAGATCAATAATTCACCTTCATTTTTTTTCTTTTACAGTGTTCCATAATTTTAAACCAAAACATCCAATTACATTTTCTCTAAATAATTTATTTCTAAAAGCAAGTAATACAATTCGTGTTCTGAATTTTTTTACCAAGAAATAAAGAAGTACGCTTTACCAGAACTTTTTAATACAATAATCTTGCTGATCTATTAAAGGATACAAGATGCAACGTCAGGAGAAATGTTTAAAGAAATTTTCTTCATTTTATTTTTTTGTATTCCATTAATATCAGAACGTCTATATTGATACCCCCAGGGGCGCACTGATAGGCCCCGCAATGCAGGGGGCGACCGAGATTTAGGGGTCCCCAATTACTCAAACCGTACTGACGAAGGCGTCCATAGGTGGATTATTTACTGCAGAAGGGCCCCCAGATTTCCCAGTATGCCCTTGATTCTCCCCCATTGTAACATCGTATCTATAATATATAGCTGCTTCTTACACATGATATGTATATCTATACTACATAGACGCTTCTTACACATGATATATATATATCTATAATATATAGATGCTTCTTACACATGATATATACATATATATATATATATATATATATAACCTAGACACTTGAAATTTTGCACAAATATATAAATTTCGTTGTAACCGAAGATAAAATAAAAAATTGCAAAAATTCCAATTTTTAGGGGCGAACATTTTGCGGTTTAGGTATTTCTATATGGGCTACAATGCTGAAATTTTTTCTTACATTAGAATTTACCAAATAACGAAAACGGGAATAAAGAAATTTGAAAATTTTTATTCGTTCGGCCGTAAAAAATTCATAAATATTAAACAATTTGACTAATGTTTATGTACTTTCTGAAGGTGCGGGAGGATGAAAATTTTAACCCAGGGAGGGAATGATGCTCCAGTGGTAACTAACATTAAAATTTTTAGAAAGGTTTATTATTGTGGCTGTAAAAAATTCATAAAATTTATACAATTAAATTCATATAAATGCATTTCTAGAGGTGCTACATCGATGATATTTTGCACAAATATGAGGTATTCAAAACGGATGATGAGAACCTATAAAAGTTTATAATTATACATTTTAGGGGTTGTTTTTACCCCAATATTATCCAAAAAATACACGTAATTAGGTGCAAAATTATGCGTTTGAAAATTAATTGTCGACTTCTATTCTTTACATTAAGGTGAGAGAAAATGCTTGCAGAATGCAAGCACTGTCTACTAGTATAATAAAAAGCAACTCTCTGTCTATAACGCTAACTTTTCTGTCTATAACGCTAACTTAAACGCTAATAACTCGAGAAGTAATGAAGATAGAAACTTGAAATTTGGCAGGGATGCTTGATTAACACTTTTTCAGGTGATGACGAATTTAAATCGCGAAAAAAATCCTTGGTTCGACTCCAATGGAGGCATTTCCATTTCCCATTACTTAACATGTAAAACGCGATTTTTCGACGTGCAGGCTTTTATTCATTTGGAAATTAAAACTAGAAGGAATTAATCTACGATCTTCGGATTTGAACCATTTGGAGAAAAAATTATAGTTTCTTATTCTGTTTTTTTTCGCCCACAATTCGAAATATCCCATGTTAAACGTTTAATTTACATATTTTATGGAAATCTTGCCACTTTAACGGAATGTTGCCATGGTTACTAAGTATATTGTTAGACCTCAAAATCCTATTGTTAAATCAATCCTTATGGGCGTGCTTTGAATGTTTTAATACGAGATAGGGAGGGAGGGAGAGGGATTGTAGCGGAGGGGGAGAGTGGGAGGGAGGGAGACAGAGAGGGAGAGAGAGAGGGGGAGGGAGAAGGAGGGAGGGAGGTAAGGTTAACTAAAGATATCCCGTCATATTGACGGGCAATTACGCTAGTTCTATAATAATTACTGAAAATTTCCTAAAAATTTTTCTTCAAGTTTGAAGATATTACAAGCGCCGTATCTTTTTCCTTAAACTTGGTGTATTTAGTCTGAAGAATTTAAGAGCTGAAAATACTTCAAATATGTAATAATAATATATGTATAAATATGTAAGATAAAAACGAATTTTTGCGATATTCACATTAAGGAAGGATTTAATTACCTTGTTTTAGAGGAGATAGTCGATTGTTGGGCGTAGACGGGGTTGACAGCACACCCTGAGGAGATTTCGCACTCGATAGAGGGCTGCCGTTCGTCGGACGAGCGAATGCCCTGTAGAGCTGAGCCACATACGTAAGGACTGACAACCTATCTGGTATCGGACACTGCAACATATCCTCCGCGTCGAGAAGCGCGGGGATGCCTAAGTGTTGTTCGGCCGTTGCAAAGGCGAGGGCGTTGTTTTCCAGTATATTGGCAGGTGATAGCCGGTCAAAGTCTCTGTAAAAGGCAAATAACAAATACTTCCTTAGTCTAACGAGGGTTACTGATAGTCAAATTTTATTATCAACGAAAATGGACGAAAATTATCCAGAGGCGTAACTAGGAGCGGATGGGCCCGTTGCGGAATATTATCTATGGCTCCCCTTCAACAACAAATATACAAATCGAAGCTCCCGGGCTCGTGGCGTTTGGCCACCCATGCTACTCTATTGTTACGCCACTGAAATTATCCCGATTAAACCAAAAATAAACCGGAATTATTTTTTAAATTTAAATTTAGAATTGAACGCAAGAGCATTCCGTTCACTGCAATGCAAACCAGGCGAAAAGAGTGGCCTTCAAATAGTTTCATTTACGAAGTCATAAGCAGTGAATCATTTAGTTTTACCCTATCTGAGCAGGTTTGAAGATTTAAATATAATTTTCTTAAGTATTCTCTCGACTAATCCGCGTAAAAACAGTGGCGCACACACCGGAGGGAGTCCACCGGGTCCGAACCCTCCCCTTGGAAATTTGTGATTTTTCTAAACTGTGGTAACATACATCGTTATTTTAAATTTGGGTTTATGGGCGCCGTCTGAAAGGAATAGGAGACTGTTTGCCCCCTTTACTTTTAACAAAAATTAATTAATAATACAATATGCGGCAAGTTATAAGGTGCATACACTTTTGTACTTGTCAAATATTTCGGACCCCCCCCCCTCCCCTTGAGAGAATCCTGTGTGCGCTACTGCGTAAAAAGTAACGAAGACAAAATTTAAAGATCATCCTAGTAATATAAAAAACACGGATTTCTAAAATCAGAATAATTTTTTTAAAAATAAAAGGGTCAATCCCCCAAAAACAAACGGCCCAGTTAGAAAACCCATCCAGAGAGAACAAAATAAAAATGCAAAACAAAAAATTTCTCCCGCTTCACGAAACCGTCACGGATATTTTCCCTTCTTCCTCCATCAAAAAAAAATCACCACCGCGTATAAATGACCTACAAAACAATTAGACTACCCTTTACTTTCTAGATTAAAAAAAATATAACGCGGGCAATCTCGTAAGCGAGATACCCCTCAAACGAGCTGTAGTAAAAGGGAAAGTAAAGAGGTCGACGATCTGTAAAAGGATCGCGACGTGCGGAATGACACGCCAGACTGAATTTATTGCTCTTACTCACATGAGGTCTGGACGGAAGTGGTGAATTAGGGCACAGAAGGCCAGGCCATCTCGCCATGATGTGGTCATGTTCCGGATGCTGACTCCCTTGTAACCTGCAACGGCTCGCCTGCACCATTCCTCCAGGGCTTTCGTCCCGCGGTCTTTCCTCCCGCTCCCGACTCCGACATTCTCCCGGTTACTCATTTTTATTTTTTTAATTACTCTGATGGTTTTCTTCCAAAAACTCCAAAAAGTCGAACCCTTCGATGATTCTGTTTACTTTTTTATCATGGAAGGAATCGTAACGATCTGAACATAGCTTAAGACTTATATTCCAATTTTATATATTAGTTTTTACTTCTTTATATTTCTCCAGTCTATGTTTTTATGGCACAAAAGAATCTAAATATAACTTTTATCATATAGTGCGCTTTCGAAGATAACTTGATATCTAGCGGATGAAGAATTGTCGCAATGTCACTAAATGCGTTGAATTATTATAGCAGGATATTCGGCGTGTAGAAACCTTCAGCAAATCTTAGTGTTTCCTGTAAAAAAGGCGAGAAAATATAATTAAATATATTTTATATAAATATTAACAAGACTTTTTCATCTGTAAATATACACAAATAAGAATAAATCTTAATAAAATCCTGAAATAACGTGGCATATACAATGCAAAGAATGATAACAGAAAATAGTAAACAAATTCCATAACAAATACGTTTAAAATGCAAAATAAGAGGTGTACGACGTACACCAAGAAACGGAAAGTGTTCCCTTTTTTCGTCATGAAGATCTTTTTTTTTACAAACCAGTTTTGATTAGCGTAATGGGTTCTCTCGCTCAATTATTGCGCAGTATATCCATGTAGAAACCAATAAATTTAAAACATTAAACAGATCTAATTTATCCTACTTCTATAGACGACCTATAAACTAGGTCCCTGCCTCACACCATCGTTGATTTACGACAGAGGTTAATGCGTCCTAAAAAAACCAGTATGAGGTATAAATAGATGACACCGTTTCATTAAAACATATAAGTTACGAGAAGGAGCACACAAGTACCATTTCATTAATTTTCGAAAATTTCATACCGATAAATTACGTAAGTTCAACTTTCAGTATTCGGTTTAAAAAAATTTTACGTTCCGCAAGGTACGCACAGTTGCCAAAATAAATTTGAAAATGTCGCTAAATCCACCATAAAAAGTAGCTAAAAAGCCGTTAAAAATAAAATCGTGCGTAAATACTTCAAATAATTCTTATTCATCTAATTAGTAAACTTTTTATCTATTTTATAAATGAATATCAAGTAAGATAATATTTAATTATTAGTATTATCTAAGGGAGAATTTTTGCAAGCCTTTTATTAATAAAAAATGAAATAGATATTAACATTTATAGGTCAAGCTTATTTTATAAGTAGAAAAAAAATGCCGTAAATATCCGTGTATAAGACGCAGGAAGGTTATCCGCCTCATATTCAATGATTTTCTTATATACCCGCGCATAGCAAGCATTCGTTCTTACAATAGTCATTTATCATATAGCTTATTTCGAAACAAAGTTCTAAAGTGATACGTCTCGTACCATTGTTTGGCGATGACAACAACATTCGTATCCACGCCAGCGAACGAGAGCTTGCAACTTCAAATTTTGGCGCAAAAATTAAATATGTATCGGAGATTCGAACCCGTTTAATTCGAAGTTATGGATTTTTAGTCCCTTGAGTTTCGAATTAACGAGGTTTTCCTGTATAAATATCCACGCGCCTTAAAATTCGCCAGCTGCCATTTATTCCCGCAAAAAGAAAAAAAATGGCAATGGCACCTGGTGTTATCACGAGGTCACCCAACCCGCCCTGAAGATGCTTAACTCAGGCGATCGAACGGGAACCGGTGTTTACAAAGGGTTATTTCTTACCGAGAAGATAAACTTTCTTCCGGAGAAGTTGCGTCTTAGCGAGTTTCAAAATTTTTACTGTGAAAGTAACTCTGAGAACGCACGCGATTCGTTTAAGGGCACGATACAGGCAAAAATTACTTCATTTTTATTTCGAAAATTTATTAATTAATTTATTCGTCACAAATATAATAAATGAATAAATGCCAGAATGTCGTAATCGCCCTTAATTTTTTTCCATCCTTCGTAACATTCACAATTTTATTTTAATTTTGATTGCATCAGCTTAAACTTATAGAAACGAACGAAAACGCATTCCAAAACGTAATCTACAACCAACAAAGCCGATATAATTTCTAAACACGTACATACATAAATAAAATCTATCCGTAAACTGTTTGAAGTCTGATAAATTAAAAAAACAAACATTGACGTGAGTTGTAACGGACTTCCAAGGGTCAGATCATAGCCCGATAAACTAAACAAATCTACGAAAAACAGCGAAGGTATTGTAAGCGAAGTGTGGTATACTGACGCATGGGTTGTGATAGGGGTGGAAAGGTCGAACATCCGGCTTGGTATATCTCAACGAGGAAGGTCATCCCTCGTGGTGTGGGCGGAAGATTAAAGAAAAAAATAACTAAATGAACCCCCTCGAGTTGTTTTAGGCAGACACAATGCTTCGTCTACCACTCCCCCCCCTCACATCTTACAACTTCCCCCATCTGCCGGAGGTGGTGTGACACATTTAAAAAGTTCCGCTGCATGCAGCTGCGCGCCTGCCTCATCCCTCAGGATGTGGGGTAGGAAGAAGGCGGAGCTAACATTAAACAACGCACGATCGCCTCATTAATCCTTTCCATTTCGAAGCTTTCAATGTGATCGCATCAAAGTGTCCCGTTTCTGACGCTTTTCGTGTTTGCGCGAGAGAGCGCCACCATCTTCGCCCATCTCTATCCTTTCAACCATTTCCTGCTTTGAGAGATTCAGGCATCAAACCTTCAACTGCTCAGGCAAAGTGGTTTCATGTAACATCCTGGCACCGATAACCCATACGCTCGGTTGTCAGTATTACCGCAACAAAGAAACATCGGTACAACATACGTTGTACAAACTTCCTCATATACACTAATGCGTCGTTTAGTTATCTTTAGAAAATGAAAATCGCATCAGCTATTTTTAGAAAATTAAATTACTGCTAAATGCCTACAATAAACTAGCATTATATTCATTTTTTGAGAAATATGAACTATAGAGTATTATTGAAGACACAAACTCAAGTAACTGTACGAAATTTGACCAAATCGTTAGAGCCGTTTTTGAGAAAATCAAATTGTTGTTAAAAATGCGTAGAATAAACTTCCCTTAATTATAGAGCAATGTAAACCATTCCTTCGTATACTCTGCTCAGTATGATAAAATGTCTAAGTGCGAGATTTCGTTCATTTTCGCTCTACCGTTTAGGTTCCAGAGCCAGTAACAGACAGACAGACGGCATTGCGAAAGCCACTTTTTCGGATTCAGCGACACCTAAAACGTATATTTCCGTAAAAATCTCGAGGTCAAATTTTTTCGCGATAACAATACTTCCTCAATATACTTCGTATATGAGAAAGTAAAATCGGTGCAACATACATTGTACAAAATTTCTCATATACTAATGCGTTGTTTAGTTATCTTTTGAAAAATATGAACTATGTAGAATTGTTGTAAATATCAACTTAAATAACTATAAGAAATTTGATGAAAATCGTATGAGCTGTTTTTTCGAAAATCCAATTGTTTTTTAAGTTGCCCAAAAATAAACTAGCCTTATATTCATTCATTGAGAAATATGAAATATGTAGCATTATTTCAAACGAAACTCAAGTAATTGTACTAAATTTGATCAAAATTGGAGCCGTTTTTAAGAAAATCACATTGTTGTTAAAGATGCCTAGAATAAACTAGCATTATATTCATTTTTTGAGAAATATGAACTATGTAGTATTATTGAAGACGTAAACTCAAGTAACTGTACGAAATTTGATCAAAATCGTCAGAGCCGTTTTTGAGAAAATCAAATTGTTGTTCAAAATGCGTAGAATCAACTTCCCTTAATTATTGAGCAATATAACCACTTCTTCATAGCTTCTATTCTGTATGATAAAATGTCTAAGTGCGAGATTTCATTTTCGCTCTACCGTTTAGGCTCCAGAGCCAGTAACAGACAGACGGCATTGCGAAAACCACTTTTTCGGACTCGGGTACACCTAAAACGTATATTTCTATCAAAATGTCGAGGTCGAATGTTTTCGTGATATATGAGAAAGTAAAAAGCGACGGCCGCGGATAATTTGATCAGGAGATCAAACGAAACGCTGACGAGAAGTATTTCCGGGGAAGATTCGAATCTGCGAGAGCTTGGAGGAAATGAGTCGATGCACACTTTCTCTGCATTAATATAACTTTTCCAGGTACTTACGTATTATCCCCATGCAATAAAAATATTAACAGAATAATAATAATAATAAATTATAAATACCTACATACAAAACTGATAATAAAATATCGTAAATCCAATAATATGTTGTTATTCTGTTAATATTTTTATCTCGTTTGACTGTTGTGCCGCAAATGGAGAGGATATTGGCGAGCCTTCGGCTCGCTTTGTTTTAATAGGTACCTAGTCGTCTCCGGGCGCTACCGCGCCCTTCGCCTCGCCCGGAACCAAAGTATCCCTCCCCGTAGTCCGGTGATTGGGTTTGTAAATGTCGAGACAGACCAATCAGTTTCTGTTAATGTTGTACGTAAGTATGGCATGGGGATAATACGTAAGTTCCCTTTTCCAAAATTATCATGGCATTTACCGAGTCCGAAAAAAAAACTACATTAAGATATCACTACGTTACATATGAATAAACTACGCCGTATATACGATGATGAATGTTAGATACAAGATAATCTCAACAGATTGAAAGTCTATCAATTGGCGATTAATTTAATAGCATATTTTAAAAATAATTCGCACAAACTGCCTCTTGGATCGCTATTTCTAAAATTTGTACTTTTCCATTGATTTTCACTTGTGAGAGGTCCAGCTGTGTACACATATAAAAACACACGCTTATCTTGCGTAAGAATCAGCCATGGGAATCGGAATTTTTCATTAGTTTCAGTCGTTAAATTCAATGAAAATGTCCGGAATGAAGTAGCCGAGCATCTGCGAAGTGAATATATTTTACATAACGCAGAAAAAGGAAAAGTTATATAAAAATTGGGCCAACGAGGTGTCGAAAGAGACTGATGATACCCAATGAGCACTTTCCCATCTCTGGTTGACGGGTTTGCGGAGACAGCGTGTGATAGGAAATTTTCATGTTTTCCGGGCTTTCGGTGGGAAGAAGAGGATTCAATTTTCTCTCTCACGCTGTCACCGCTCACTCTCCAGCAACCGTTAAGCAAGTATCCACTGATACCCCTTCACCAATTGCTGTCGTACACATATATTCTCTATAATAAAAACGTTGTTCTGTAACGAACGCAAGATGGCCGACAGCGAAATGTAGTTCTCATCCTGCCCGATAGGTCGGCGCCACATGTACCTCAACAACTCACTCACCTTTCTTTCGGCGAAAACGACGGGAATATATAATAAACACTTGTTTGTTTATGTAACGGTTTCTACGATAAACAATTAGTTTATTTTTTTGTCAATAAGGATCTTCAATACAATACAATCGTCAAGAGAACAGTTTACAATGTTGAAATAAATTGATTTGTTTTTGTTCAGATAGTATTCAAAGAAATTATTCCGCTGATTGATTAATTAGTTAGTTTTTAATTTAAATCTTTTAAAGAGTTTTATTTACATAACGACGGAGAACATTATTGAGGATTCGAGTAAGCTTTCTTTCTTCGTAAGTACCGAGTACAATTTTAAAACAATCATAACGTTAAGTGCACGAAATTTAATTATTTTCCCTACGTTATATATGTATACATTTTATTATTTCCCTGTCTTTGCACACCGACAATTATATGTAGCATTGACGAGAACAAAGTGGGAGAAGAATATCAGAATTTTATATCCGAAAATAAAAACCAAATGCATTTACTAAACGACAATAGAATATTCACTATAAATGTAAAATATGACGAATATTTCACATGTAATAGTGTGCTATTAATTATTTTAAATGCAAATATTAATAATCAATCTATCTATAATTCTTCCGTTGATATTTCACTAGTATGTACACACACAATAACACCTCGTAAATAAAAGATTACGTTTAATGCTAAATTTTCCCTTAACCGACATATTTATGGTATTTATGGAGACCTCTTTAATGCGTGAGCCTTGATGATACAAAATCTGTTACCATAAAAATCTGTTAATACAAAATCTGTTCGTAAAATTCTCGTTAATAAGACATATTGCAGACTCGCGAAAAATGCTTGATTAGAAATCGTTGTGAAATACCAAATGGATGCATTATGAAATTTAAGATACTCTTTGCACCTGCCGTATCAGCCTGCCTAAGCAGAGATTTCCGATCAGGCCCATGTATTAGAAAAAGCTATGTAAAGATTGGTGATCAGGAATTATTAATAGCTTGAAATATATGTGGATTATAGGGAAAAAAATATTTTACATTGAAACTTGATTATAAATAGTGAAAATTTAAGTCCCTTGAAATTTATCCTAGCGAGACTATATTTTATATAACGGGATGGTCACTCCCTCAAATGATAAATATTTTCTTTACATTTATCAAATATATTACTCATACATTCTAATTAAAAGCCTAATGTGTATTTTAAACCTTAGAGTATCGACTTCAACCGGGAGTTCGCGAACCAAAAGTGGTTCGCGTAAACGTTAACGTGGTTCGCAGCTCTAAAGATAAAAACAATGAAGCCTTATCCGCCGTGGGTAAACGTTTGTTCGATCAAATTTGGTTCATTAATATCCAACCATGTCAAAGAGTGCAATTAAATACATACTTATTACCATTTTGTACCACATAGTTGTGTGAAAAGGGATTTTAGGTGTATATTCGAATAAATAATTAGTACCTATAGAAATGGGCATGAAGTTGACGCAGATTTAATTGTAGGCATATCAATTATTTTTCCAGATTTTTTAAAAATGTGTGATGACAAACGAGCCCAAGTATCTCATTAATGATAAATTCAGAAATGGAATAAAGTAAAATTTTCTTTCGTATATATTTTTTGTTTCGAAAATGAATGCGTATTTACTTTTGTTTTGTTTTACAAAGAAATTATTTGTAGTCATAATTATTTTAAAATAAATGTTAGTATAATTAATCAACTTTTGTGTACTATTATAGTTCGCCAAAGAAAAAAATTGGAAAACTGTTACGTCAGTTAAAAAACATTGAAAAACACTGCCTTAGAGGTTCATTTTACCGTGATTTGCACGTTTAAAAAAATTAGAAGCTGCACATTGGATTTTAATGAGATTTTTTCCGATTTCACCGAACGAGCAAAAATAAATAGCGGAAATGAAGAAAAACTTCGAATCTCTGGCGCCGAGCAAAGCTTGCCAACAGCGACAAGAACGAACTTTCCTAGCCAGAAGCCGCACCCTGGATTTGACGAACACGTCAAACCGGAAGCAGACCAAAGAACACTCTCCATTAGCCGTCAATTAGAAAAGAGGCACTACTCCTCGTAATTTTTTCTTTTGAACCTTCTACTTTCGAAAGACATCACGACCAACCAACGGGACAGAGGAAAAAATAATCCACCGGGAGCACGAAACGATTAATCCTAGACGAGAAAAAGATAGCGCCGCTGACAAAAGAAAACATTTGTAACGAAATTCGGGTCGGGGAGACTTAAAAAAAGACAACGGTTAACGACGTAAAAACAAACAAAAAATCCAAACCGCTTGCTTTAAGGACGACTTTACATGTGTCTCGTAAGTAGGTCAGAGAGAGCGGGCGGTAGGCGACGCTCGACCGAGTAAACAAACAAATTACTGTCGATTTCTCCTAAAGGATACGTTTAGTTACCCTGATGACGGTGTCATTTTGGAGTCATTTCCTACAAAACCGCTCGTGCGCGACGGGAGAAAAAAAGGCGATTGAATCGATTTACGACGAAAGAAAAGAAAATTAAGCTACGAAATCGAGGGAATACGTAAGTGGGTTAAGAACGGTTGGCGATGTGACGCTTATTTGCATTCGGAAGGTTCCCAAGAGAGGGTGACGAGTTTCGTCATGGTTTGCTCGGTCAAAGCAGATTCTCAAAAGGTAAAAAAAAAAAATATTCTCGCTCTTCCGGTTTCGACCTTGGAAATAACCCAGGACTTAATTAAGCTTCTAACAGATTTTCTAATGGACACAACTTCATTCACGTAATAAATTTTACTCGGATTGAAAATTATCGTTGAAACAGACATGGCAAAATGATACGGACAATGTGTTACGTCGTTAATGATAGTACTCGTTACCTACAAATTAATGAATGCGAGTCTATGTCAAACATGATTTACGCGGAGGAAAAACTTTTCGGAGGAAAACATCTCCAAAGAACTCCCACTGAGAAAATCCCTTACTAATTAGGAATAACGTCATTGGAATTTTGAATGCGTACGAAAATGTGGGGTCCTTACTTGGACAGTGAGTGCACTGAACTACGTTTAAGTGGCATGATTTCATTGAACGGACTCTTCATAATTGAAAATAAAGGTTACAATGAAATCGCAGTAAAGACGTAAATCCTTCAATAGTCGACCAAAACATTTTTGAAGTAGGCAAGAAAATATCATATGAATGTAATAAACAGTGAAGATATTTGAAACTTGCATACAAGATCGTGTTTTACCAGGAAATAGAAGGCAAAGATTAAAATACGCTATCTAATCAACATGAGTTTATTTATCGAAAAAAATAATTTAAAACATTTTCGATACCGTATACAGCAAAATTTCTCGTTATTTAGCTCAAAACAGCAATGAATATTTGGTTAAAATCACAGAGGGGGAATAAATACATCTACATCTACATGATACCCTGCAAATCACCAGACTGGTGGGTGGCAGGGGGTGCAGCACACCAAGCCCTACCTAATAACGTCCCTCGTGGGAATCACTCTCCTGTTATGATCCCGTATGGTCCTTGGAAAAAACGAGCTCTGATATCGCTCGGTCCTACAGTCGATCTCTCGTATTTTATTCTCGTGATCGTGCCTGCCCATGTACGTAGGTGCCTCTAATATTCCTGAGACCTCCTCTAAGAGAACTTCCGACCTAAATTTCTCCAGAAGCCTTAACCTAGCGCTAATTCTGCGATCCTCTAGCGATATCCAATTCAACTCCTTCAAGAGTGATGTGACGCTTAATTTTTGCTCATATTTTTGCTTAACGAATCTGGCTGCTCTGCGTTGGATTCTTTCTAACTCAAGTATCTGTCCCTTTTCGTACGGATCCCATATGCTGGAAGCGTATTCGACCTGAGATCTGACCAATGATAAATAACACGTTTCTCGTACCTGTTCTGTGCTACTTCTTACTATTCTGCCTACGAAGCCCAATTTCTTATTAGCTGCGCCTACGATCCTTCGAATATGCATATTCCACGATAGATCACGACAAATGGTGACTCCCAAATATTTAACGTACTCTGCAGATTGGATATTCAATCTATCAATTCTGTACTCCGAGTCTAATTCATTGTTCTTACTCTTCCAGAAACTCAATAGGGAACATTTGCTCTGATTAACTTCGATTTTCCAATGTTGACACCATGCTGAAAGGGCGTTTAAATCTTCCTGAAGCGATTTTTGGTCATCCTGACTCGTTATCTCCTTATATAAAACGGTATCATCTGCGAAAAGTCTTATTTTGCAGCGAACTACCGAGCAGATATCGTTTATATATATCAGGAATAGCAGTGGGCCAATAACACTTCCCTGTGGAACACCTGATGCGACTTTTACCGGGTATGAAGATTTCCCATCAATAACTACTATCTGTTTTCTGTTGGAGAGGAAGTCTTTTACCCAACTCACGATATTAGGGTTTATGCCGTACTTTCCTAGTTTTCCTATTAATTTATTATGGGGTACTTTGTCAAACGCTTTTTTAAAATCAATAAAAATTGCATCAACCTGACTGTTTTTCTCTCCGCATTGCAACAAATCGTTTACGAACAGGGCGAGTTGCGTTTCGCATGACCTACCTTTCCGAAACCCGTGTTGGTTTTTGCTTAGCGAAGAACGACCATCTAAATAACGCAGAACAGAGCTAACGATTATATGTTCTAGAATCTTACACGATAATGACGTCAAGGAAATCGGTCTATAATTTTCGGGGTTCTCTTTATCACCGCCTTTGTGGATGGGCGTTACGTATGCTAGCTTCCAGTCTTTTGGAACGGTACCATGTGCAACGGATTTTTCGAATATTATTTTCAAGTAAGGTGCGATTACCGAGGCTAGCTCTTTCAACACACGCGCGGGTATGCCCTCCGGCCCGGGAGACTTATTTTGCTTAATCGACTCTAGCTGGTGCGCGATACCTGTTTCGGAGAATATCAAATCTTCCATCGAATTTCCCTTATCATTCGAATCTGGTTCCTCAAACTCGTTGCTCACCGAAGTAAACGCTTTCTGAAAGTGTTCATTTAACAAGTTTGCTTTTTCCGCGCTATCGTGTACTACATCACCTGCCTCCGTTCTCAATGACGCTATGGTGGGACCTCTACCATGAACCTCCCTAACGTACGACCAAAATGCTTTCGGATTTTCTTTCAGATTATTATGCAAAACTTTCTTTTTGTAATCATTAAATGCTTCTCGCATTGTCACTCTAGCTCTTGAGCGCGCCTCTCTGTATTGATGCCGTATCATTGACCTCTGTTCCTCTGTGACTTTTGAAGAATTGGTATTTAAGCGAGCGTGAAGTTTTCTTTGCCGTCTAAGAGCGCATCTAACATTCTGGTTGTACCATCTTGGTTCCGCACCATCACGTTTAACTTTATGTGGAATGAATTTATCCGTACCCTCTCGCATCATATCCCTGAACACGCACCATAATTCCTCTGTACTAGCGTCGATAGATGCCTCGCAGAAATTAGGGAATTGTGTCCGTAAAAAAGACCTAAATTTCGAGAAATCGCCTTTGGCGTACATATATACGCGTCTTCTAGCTTTAACCTGTTTCTCCACTTTTAGCTTAAATTCTACGTACACAGCATTATGATCGCTTATTCCTTCCTCTATGGAAAGGTTGTTCATACGCTCGGGGTAATTCGTTACGAGTAAATCTAATATATTGTTCGATCTCGTGGGACATCTTACTAGCTGACACAACGAGTGTTTAACGAAGGTTTCTATAAGTGCTTCGCAGGATTCACGCTCTCTACCACCGGGATCAAAGCAATTATGATTCCAGTCTATTGAAGGTAAGTTGAAGTCTCCTCCTATTATAATGGCCCTCTCTTTATTTTTCGATATTAGCGTTGCTACTTGTTTCTCGAGATTATGAATCATTTCTAAACTTGAATTGGGAGGCCTATAAAATGCGCATATATTTGCTATAGTGTAATCGCTTCCTCTAACTCCACACCAAACACTTTCTATTTCGGCGTCATTAATCGGTAGTGGAAAACTTTCGTATGCCTTGCTGACTGCTATAAATACTCCACCTCCCGTCCGGATACTACGATCCTTTCTATAAATTCTATAGTCTTGAGGGAATACCTCCTGACTTGCAATCTCGTCAGTGAGCCAACTCTCTGTACCGATCACGACATCGGCTTCTAGACGCTAAGAATTGAATTCTAACCCAGCTAACCTCAAGTTCTCGATAAAAAAAGAAATAATTTTTTCACTCACGATAGTAGTTATGCCTTAAAGTAAGAAATTCGCATATCTCGAATTATTAATTGCATTTCCACAGATATTTCACGGGTTACTCGAATGAAAAATTACAAGTGAGATATCCTAAGCGTTTGTGTTTTGGTAGCTATGTTACCACCATCAACAAAATAGGGGCATCAAATAGGAAAGAACATTTTATAATCCAAAGGTCACGTCTAGAGGGATACCCCACTGGGGTCTTGAAAGATATTAACTCAAGAGATGGAAGAAGTGGAAAGGGTTGTATAGATATACACCTACCTTTGAGGGATGGGGAGATTGGAGGAAGGGGATTGATTTGATAAGTCGTTACTCATATGCCTGTCGGCTCGAGAAGTGACGGGAGGTAAACTATCGCTCTTTAATATGAAAAATGCTGACTTTAAACTAGGATAGAAATCAAAGTATACCAAGAATGATAATTCTACGACGCTAGTAAAAAAAAGAACGGATCTTTTAATTTCAGCGTAGGACGAAAAAATGGGGAAAAATCAGTAATGACAATGGCAACGAGGCAAGTAACTTCATTTCACGAAAGACATTCTTAATCTTTACTCTCAAAACAATAACCTAACCTTTATACAGGAGCTCGATGACGTCTTACCTCGTATACAAAAAGACAAAATGGGTAAACACACAGATTAAATAACCTTTTTGTCCCGAAATTTTACTCATTACGACCGAGGAGAATGATATATAGACCAAGTCCTTCCATACTTCTTCCTCCGCCCCCTCCCCTTTCCTCCACGCCATTAACGCGAAGCGCGTTTCGTAATTTTTTTCTCGTATTATGACGCCACGCCATTACGCACACAGAGCAACGTAAACGCGAAGCTTTTTTTTCCAAGCGATTTCGAGATCGCGTCCGCGCACGAATCCTACCGAGACACGTGAATGATCTCGCCTCTTCTAGGCAAGAGCGATATTTTCCACCAAAATAAAAAAAAAGATAAATATATATCTCCGAGACGGAAGAGACCTTTAAGATCCACTTTTTTTCTCCCTTCCAAACTTCTCCCACCCTATTCCGCATCATTTGTCACACGAACACCCGAGGAAAATCATCTCGCTCGACTGAACTGGGACAAAAGACGATCGAAATCACGACGCGCCTTTTTTACGAAACCGTCGATCCCAGGACCGTCTGATAAGAAAAACGAAAGAAAAATCGAATGAGGATGAAGAAAAGGGGCGCTCCATTTCTCATCCCCCTGCTCATCTCCCTTCCTCTCGCTTATTTTCTTCTCCCAGTATACCGTAAACCCTCGCGAATTTTCTTTTGTCGGTATTATTTTCGCGACCGAAAAAGGGATGGGAGGGAAAAAAAAGGAGAGAGACTCGAAGCAGGCGAGCGCATCTTCCCTAACTCCGCCTCTTTTATAAATCTTCAGGGAACGTAAAAAAAAGGAAGCCCTACCGTGAAAGAGTTGAGGAGAGGAAGAGACAAGAAAAGCGAGAGAAGAGAAAGATGGAAGAAGAGAAAGCGAGATAAAGAGAGGACGAGAGATATGAAAGAGGGAAGAAGACGAGGGAATAGAACAGCAAACGAAAGGGAAGACAGGAAGAGTAGAAAGAATGCGACAAGATAATAATAAAGGAGAAAGAGAAAAAGAAAGAAAATAGAAAGAAGTAAAAGAAAAGAGCAAATGAAGAGAGGAAGAAGAGAAAACAAAAATAATGGAAAGAGGAAGAAAAACAGAAAGAGAGAAGTAAGATAGGAGGACAGAAGAAACTTAGATAGGAAGATAAAAAGATAAAGTAAAAAAATAAAATATGAAATAAAGAGAGGAAGAGGATACGAGATAGAGAAAATGAAGAGAAAAGAGAAAGGGAAGATAAAAGAGGAAAGGAAGATGGCAGAAATAAATAGACAGACGAAGAGTAAGATTGATAGGAAGAAAAGAGACAACAGACGAGAAAGAAGGCAGTAGAACGAAGATAGAAAGGCGTAACAGAAACAGAAATATGGGAATAAAGAAGAGAGAACGAGAAGATAAGGAAAAGAAAGGGATGGTAGAGAATTAGAAAAAATGAGGGACTGACACACACACACACAAGTCGGGAGGAAAAGACGTGCTCCGACGATGGAGTCTTTTATTTTCACGGTTTCTGGTGAAGTCACGTCTTTTTGAAAAAGTAGTCTCTCTGTGACTCACATATTATTGTGCGACGTTTCTTTCCGTTTTTTTTAAGGGCAACGGTGACCGTTAACGGAGTTGAAAGAGACACGATTTCGTGACGGTCCATCGAGCCTCTCCTTCTTTCTCTCACACACCCAGACTCCATGCCTCCCAATAACCGCGGGGGTACACCATGACAAAATGTTCAAACAGGCTCCGTTAGGCTTTAAGCATAGCGTCGGACAAAGATCTGGATTAGAAGGGGAAGGGGATAAAAAGAAATGGTATCTTTTCCGTGAGCCGCGTATTGTGACAGATTTATAAACACCTCAGGACTTGCTTCTTTTTTTTTAAATAAAAGGTGGACGTCGGCGATTGGTCGTATTTACGACTCGACGATATCCAACCATAAAGGCATACGCGTGCATTCGAGGAGGATTTTTACATCGAAAAGAGCGAGGGATCTAGGCGATTATTATGAACGATAAAACACCCCGAGTCTAAAAAAGACCACGCCCTCGAAAGGGACATGAAAGTCTCGGAAGTTAGACAACAAACGGAGACCGCTGTGTCCCGCAATGGATAGCGGGACAGTCGAGTAATTTGTTTCGTTAGAAACGACTACGCTCGCAAATCAAACGAGAGGAAGTTTAAAAGAGAGCAGTTGAAAGTAAAGGGGAAATATTTGGCTGAACACATCATTAATTTCCACCAAGTAATTCTATAAGTAGATGTACGTGTATTTGTGTGTGTACATAGACGTTGGATTATAACAATGTTAATGGAATTATCGCCCACCCTACACCAGAAAGTGGCCTACACAGTCTATGAGATTCACCAAGAAACAACGAAAATATAATTTTTTGTTTTTATAAACATATAAATACGCATAATATTCATTTATCAAATTACCACTTTTCTTGTGATTATAGAATAAAATTTTTGCATGCATGTCATATTTATTGCTAATGAGAACGATCCCAGCAGTGATCATGCGCCGGGGCCCATGTGCCACAGCTACGTCACTTGCCAGGAAGAAGGCCGCACTCCTTAATCGACATTACCTCCACTTAAAAAATATTTTCCCAAGGAGTTTATAACAGTTTCTGTAATAAAAATTTTCTCAAATTTCTCGGAAACTTGACTTTTTCAACTCGAGAGGCAAAAAAAGCAGAAATCGGAGAGGTAATAATCTCTGCGGAGTAAAAACAAACTGCCGACTCAACGAGGCTAATCAATCGACATCACACGGACACCTAATTCTCTTAACGCGATACAACTTTATCACCGTCAGTGGGCGGAAACGACGGCAGAAATTAAAACAAAAAAAAACGAGTCTAAAAACGCGAAACTTCGCGGTCGTTTCCGACACGCGTGGCAACAATGGGAAAACGAACTGCACTAACCGAGAACGGGACGAGGTGCATTTCTCGGAACGGAGCGGCGAGATGCAATTACGGGGGAAAAAACGTTCTTCCCCTCCTTATCCATCACCGGACGTTACGAAACGGGATGACGGGAAAACGAGAAGAATTTTGGAATCGAGACGGTAAGGAGAAAAAAAACAAAAACATCCGAAGAAGAACGGCAGGTCCGACAAAAAAAAACAAACCACGAAAGACGTGTTTTTAAAAAGTACAAGAACCCATATCCTGCACACGTCAAAATTCGTCGTTTTATTCCGGAAGAAGGCGAAAGATATCTTTTTTCAAGTTTCTTTGGTTGAACCTGAGCGGTTTACACGCACCGGCGAATATAGAAATTTTCACCACTTCGCGGTTTCGCAAAGGCGACGATAAGATATCACTTTCGACGTGAGACGTGACGTCCGATTTTTTTTTCTCTCTCTCTCTCTCGATGTACCGCTGCAAAAGAGGAAGATGGGAATTTGCGAACGCAAAAGAAATATCACTCACGAACTGTTTTTCAGAGTAATTCCGAGAAGGCAACGGAATAAGCAGCTTGATGCGGTTTGAGTAAATGAGTTCAAATGAATCGTTATTTTAATGCTAACTTAAGAATATACGCAGGACCGGATTTAGACATGATGAGGCCCTAAGCTAAAGCATGTGAAGAGGCCCCCAAATATGTAATTATAGATTTTTATCCTCACAAAAGGAAGCAGAAAATTAATAATGGAAGCAATTTATTAGGTATTGATTATAACACAATAATCATTTTGCAACGAAAATAATTAGAATACGCGTTTTGCAATAAAGTTCCGCATATTGCAAGTATTTAAAAAATAATTTTGGAGGCGGTGAGGCCCCAAGCCAGTGCCTAACGGGGGAGCGGCAAGCGGGGCATCCGACCCGGACGCAACTAAGCACGGGGCGAAAAAAATCCAAATAGTAACTATATATAAACTAGAGAAAATAATTTCTTGAATGGGGAGAGGGGGCATATTTAGTAGTTTGCCCCGGGCGCTAAAATATCTAGTTACGAGGCTGCCTCAAGCCATGGCTTATTTGGCTTATGCCTAAATCCGGCACTGAATATACATGTGAATCTCAAGGCTAATTTTCCAGGGTTAAACTTTTATTATGCTAAAGTTATAAAAAATATCGTGATAACGGTTAGGGAAATATTCAGATCCGAACGTAGGGTATGAGGGTCCTAAGACTGACTGTACCGCTACTGTTCAGCTGTGTTTTTAAATATGGGCTGGAACGCCTAAAGCAGGGTCTAACAATACGAGTGCCTAAGGCTATAACTGCGAGTTACTCTGACCTTGGACAGATTGTGAATTATAGGGACTCTGGGTTAATTTCCCTAAGGGTCCTTTATGTACTGTTTGTAGTTAGGTCTATAAAAATAGAGATCCGAAATAGGTCAATCCGGGTCCTCCTTAAGCTCGAGGTACCTGAGCTCAAGCTCATACTGCCCATACGTAAATCCATCCTTGGTCACGTGTGGTTAAATGCATCACCTTGCGGTTATAAATATCGTCCGCTACACAAAGCCAACATTTCGTTCCTGTCGGTAAATGTTACAATGCGTGTGAATAGTAAAATCTCAATAAACTCTCCGAAATCGCCAACCAACATTAAAAGATTTTTTTAATCCACACAGAATTACTATATCGATAAATAAACCTGACAACAAATCTATTTTCAGTAATTCTCTCCTTGTGAGGAAACACGATTATATTTTATATTAAAACAGTGCAGATCCGGTAAACCTGTGGTTATATTTCCTATGCCACAACTTCTACAGCAAAATATTAAATTCCCGTTTAAAAATTAAAAAACTGGAACTTTTTAAATACATATAACCAGCAGCAATACCGTAGGATTGGGAAACTGAATAAAGTCTTGAGAATTAAGCAAATTAATATAATAATGAAGCGAGCGTACATTTTTTGGCGAGGCGAAAGTTAATTTCCTTCTAAATGACGCTTCTCAAGCAATACTGATTCCGTCGTGCCAGATGGGATATCCACAAGAAACGAAATAAATAATAAACAGCCCGAAATCACAATTTTTTTCACTTCGCGCCAGTCGTCAGAACAAACCAACAAAAGTTGATTCATATCAGCGACAAGTTGGCGTTCAGACTGCAGATAAAAAACTTGTTTACATCCGTCTAAAAGAATAAATAACATCTTAACACGCCTGTATAATTTACATAACTGTTAGATCATCAGTTTAAATATAGAGTTGACAGTGGCAGAAAAACCCAAAAAAGTGTCATTATTTCCAAAATAAAGAATAAGAGAATAACGGCGTTACCCTGCATTATTTTCTTTTCTTCCTAGTATCTCTACGTTGTAGAAGCATAAAATTTAAAATACACACACGTAAAACATACGCAAAAAGATAATCTATCTCCGAATCGATTGAAACAATGTGTGATAAAAACCGATCAACGATAAAAGAACACCGTAAAAACTCCGAATGGACGATTAACACGAAAAGTACATTAAAAAACACTTGCTCCGTCGACTCAAACCCTTCCATAAAACAAAACGCATTCTTTCAATCTCGCAACAACGGCGTCATTTTGCATCATCAAAACATCGTATTCAATAAACACAAGGAAAATTCGAAACGCGCGCTATTCTCCGCAACTAATATACTGTATACGGAATGAATACGTACCAATCAGGTCGAAATTCGGAAGTAAACACCCGAAGCGTAAAGAAACTCCAGTCGAAACGTGAACCCCTCTGGTTCCTTCCTCACTTCTTGTTCGCAGGTGTCCTTCCGGCAGAAACAGAGTTTATAAAAAAAAAAAACTCCCCCAGACACCCCCGTATTCTTTCCCTCTCTGCGTGAGGGACGAGAGAGAGAGAAGTGCAACAGGTGTCCGTTATCCTCCGCCAGTTTCGGAAGAAGGCGGGAAAAAAGTTAAAAAAGGAAACAGCCCGACTCCGTACAAGACCAGACTAGTCGCCGACGTCGCGCCGCAAACCAAAGACGGGAACCCCGAAAGAACGGACCCAACCTCACCCGACTGTTACTTGGTGAACACTGACTCGCTACGCCGCTGTTCTCACTCGCTTGAGAGGCCGATCAGCACCATTCGGTAGGTTGAAGGAACTCTTACTTTACTCCTTCGACTGGGGAAGTGAGTGCGAATGGCGAAGCCTGTGGTGGGGGCGAAGGGAGACGAGGATGCGAAGGAGGGGGGAGGAGAAAAGCGAGGGAATAAGGAAAGGGAGGTAAGGCTGCATACGAGGAGTGGAGCGAGGGGTAAAAAAGGGAAGGGCAAAATAAGAGAGGGAGGGGCGAGACGAGGGCGGAGGATGAGAGGGAAAGGGGCGGAGGTGGAGGCGGTAGGGTGGTTGAGGAGGAGGCAAGGGGACGTGACTTCCGGTGCAAGGAGGCCGCCTCACGGAGTAGGAACGAGGTCCCGCTGCCCAGCACAATAAGGCAATAACGCCAACCTCAAGACTACCACGGCCTTAGGGAGGGGTAGGGGGGGAGGAAAATAGGCAAGGAGAGGGAGGGGGGAAGGGAGATTGTAAGGTGGTGGGAGTAGGAGGGTTGAAGAGACCCCTTCCATACTGAATAGGCCAGGCTTCCCCTTGTCTTAACCCTGAGAAGGCGTAGCGCGGGATGGAAGAGGGGGTGAGATGTGACGGATAGAGGTGGAGATGTGTGGTGGGCCTTTTTACAGAATGGAGAAGGATGCATTCTCGAAAGGAGAAAGTGGAAGGGGGTCTGAGGCTGCGGAAGGAAAAAAAGGTAAGATAAAAGTGAACGAGGGTTTAGGCGCCACCTTTGAAGCGAGGGCTTGGTTTAGGAAAAAAAATAAATTCTCGGACGAGAAAAGAGAAGAACTACCTCTCTCCCCCTTTCCCTTCCTCAGCCCCCCCACATACACGCGCACTGAAAATTTTACCTGAGACCTTACAAGAGTGATTCCCAAACTCTCCTGACGAGTTTTTTCCTCTCTTCCCTCGCTTCTTTTTTCCGAGGGAAAAACCACCTCCTTCGAGAAATATCTTCATCGCGAGAGAGTTCCCACACGGTTCGGTGTCGCTCTATGCGTCGTTCGGAACCGTTTTTTTTTACGAAAACAGAACTTGGGAGTAGGTTTGTTAAAAAATTTTTTTTTATATAGCTTTTACGATCGAGATAAAGCCGACTTGACTGACTATCCCTTTCGGTTGGACACGAATAAGATGAAAACCCATTCTCGGGTTTATTAAGGGCGTTCGTGGAGTCTTGAATGAACGAACAAGTGGGCTGAGAACACGTTATAGAAAACATCAGAGCGTGCGGAAGGGACTTGACCGCAGCTCCGGAAACGGGTGTATCCTGACACGGCAGCCATTACCGGAGGGTTTTCTTCTGTTTTCCCCCGTGCCTTACAGTACGAAGGATGACGCTAACACGAAAAATCCATCGAGTTTCGCGAGTCATTTCCTCTAAAAGCGATTTCGTGCTTCGCTATCGGATTCATCGTACTGTAACAGGAAGTTTAGTCGTGGATAGGTTTTCCTCTTCTAAAACCAAACTACTGAGCGATAACCCACGTGATGTTTCCATGTGTTTATGACCGTAGAGGACTTCTGCGGTTGAGAATAGGCTGTCAAAGCATGGGAAGAAAAGGAAGATTCGAGTGACATAATATCTTTAAAATTTACGGGGAATATGTTTTGGATTAAAGCCGGAGTTTTTTTACGTCATTCGTAACTTAAAAATTTTACGACGGCTGTTAAACGCGAGAAAATAAATTCTAATAATGTCCTTTCGCCCGACGATAAATAAAACGACGTAGACATGTTTTTACGCATTTATTGATAGCTAATAAACAGCACTCCTCTGACTTTTACAGAGAGCTTAACGGCAGTAATAAAGACTATCCCATGCTCAAACAAGAGTCGAACTCGCGAGCTTTACAATACGAAGAAAACGCACCGTCCATCCGTCTACCACAAATACATATATCCAAAGGGCATTAAAAGATTTCTAACGATTCAAATCAATGTTTCTAATTAAATTTACAACCACACTGCGCACATAAACGTCATCCTCGGATGAATTTTTAAAGAACCGAATGGAATTTTTTAGAAAAATGCACTAAGCGTTCGAATTTACAAGTAAGCTAGAGATCCGAAGAATAATTCCGAGAACGCGGGATTACGAAAAACAAACACGGCTTTCTCTTCGGCAGGAATCATGCATCAAACGTTGGATTATTCGAATCTCATTCCACGACTTCTCTCATTTTGTTGCGCATCACGGCGGACAAGATTGTAGCTGATACGACTCCCCAGGCAAAAGTCAAAGGTTCACATCCCGAAGAAAGCGTATCCCTTTTGGTTGGTGGAACATAAATCACTTTCTCCAGCTACCGCTTATAAATTACTCGGAACATATTGATGACGCTCGTTCGATTCGGATTCTATAAAAATGGTCACTTTTATGTCTCATCTATAAATTATAATGGATATTTAAGGTTTTTTTTGCGATTTCAAAACCATCGCCGTAAATAGGGTGTGGCGAAGATGGAATTCGTCATGGATTCCGCTCATACGAGGCGCCGCATGCTTTCCGCGAAATATCTTTTCGTATGACTAAATATATCTATGATTTGGTGTTAAGCAGGCCCGCGCCGGGTATGTTTGACGCCCGGGTGTAAGCAGTTTATGCCGCCCATTACGCACTTATAAAAGCACCCTGGTCCAGATTTTTTCGACTTTTAGATTAAAAGTTGTATTTAATTTAAAAAATAAATTGTGCAAAAAACATAATTAAGAGATTCTTGCCTCCGCCCGTGAATTTCCGCCCCTAATATGTTGCCGCCCGGGTGCGATGCACCCCTTGCACCCATAGGTGTTAAGCATGACTTAAGAGAGACTGAAATTTCTCTTTATTACAACACGGGAAAATGATGTCTCGAAAAATTCTACTTCATATCTTTTCTGTCAAATAAATACATATCTGGTATTGAAATATTGCACCTATTTAAGTTATAGAATGAAATTGCTATTTTAGGCGACGTATGAAAAATTAATTTGAATTAAACTTTTTTGGAAGACTTACTATTTAAACTTTGTCAAAGGCACTCAACCTAATAAAGTCGTTTGTCTGTCTATCTACCTTCCAGCTACAGCTACGCTAATAAAAGGTTTTAATTCGGATGAGTAGAGAAGAACAGGAAAATATGATAGTACATATTTTTAAATAAAAAACTAGCTCGAGTTTACATTTTAGCATAGTGACAATTTGAGATTCAATGATGGAGGCAATTGTTTTATTCCGTCACTAGATATTATGACATAGTATAACTCAACGAAGATTGATTATTTTAAACCATCGCTGTCGGATGAACTGCTCAATAACCCGTATAAAATATAAACTTCAGGCTATAAAAAAAAACAACTGTGAGGCCACCTGTCGTGGAGACTAAATTGATTAACAAAACAACCCGGAAAGTAGGAGATCCGGGTTTGTGTCTCGATCATCCCAGATTTCCCCCCCTCTCCTCATTCAATCAATTACTCGACCACACAACATGACTCGGAATAAAACCGCCTCCAACGACAGGAAACAAGTTTAAACAAGCTTTTATTTTGTATTTTTTTAAATCCCACGGAACCCTGGGAAAAGCAGCTCTGGAAACGACGAGGTAAAAGAGGATTAACGCCAATTAAAGAAATCTGTTCCAGAGACTACGGTGCGTGCACACGACCCAGGGAAATGACCCGAGCCCAATCCCTTATCTTTCTCAAAAGAGACAGCAAAAACCACTCTCCAGAAAGAGCCTTGGGGGCGCGGAAGAGGGAGCTGGGAGCGGGGAGGAAAAATCTGTGTCAGGCGCCGCCACAGCCTCGAGCTCCATGAGACGGGCCAAGTAGGGCGCAAATGCTCTCGATAGGGGTTGAGGGGGGGAAATGCGGAGGAAAATCCAAACGCCGTCCGGTAAGATGAGAGAGAGAAATCCTCGTCTTCCGCCGACAAAAACACAACCACCACCTCCTCCTATTTCCTACGTCGACCAACACCCCTTTCTTTCCCACCCCTCACACACACACACGTTGGAAAAAAACACCCAACAAAAGAAAGAACCCGAATGAGAAGGAGAGTGAGAAAGAGGGAGAGAAGGAGTGTCCTGTCTCCCGCGCGTCCTTGGTGGCCCTTCAAAAGAGGCTCTCCAGAAAGGAGAGTTCTTTTTATCCATCCCTTCTCCCACCCTCTCGAAAAAAAACCAGACGGCCTAAAACCTTCGCCATGAAAAGACATGGATCGCTGCGGTTCCCCACAGGGATTGAACCACAGGCCGAGGAATAACCTCCCCTTTTCCAACAAACTCCCTTCTACAACACCAATCTCACTAACTCTCACCTGTATAAATGAAGTGACCAACCGTACTGATTTATTCAGTAGTGCACTGACTTTAACGACATTGTACCGACTGACTTCCTGTGCTAATTTACGTATATTATAATTCCTTATTTGATGTGTTGCCTTAATACGATAGCTTAGCTCACTTATCGGTATTGTCACATCTTCGATCTCTGTATACATAGTATTAAACGTTATTTTCGATATTATTTAAGCAGTAAAATTGATCAGATATCGGCCGGACTTTTATCATAGAACACTAGTAAAAAATAAAACAAAAATCGAAATTTTAGCAAAAGAATTCTGCACTGAATTTCCTCATTGATTCAGAAATATCTCCGAAATATGGTCGAACTTCTATAAGTCGAACATCTACTATAACTCGAATTTTTCATATCTCGAAATGAATTCATTTTATACGACAACATCTTCTTCACGTTATTTTTCTTCTCTAACTCAAAATTTCTATAAGTCGAATATTTATTTGTTTCCCTAGAGGTTCGACTTATAGAAGTGGCTGATTTTCATGGATAAAACAATTCCAATTATACTAATTCGGTCCCGACAAAAAAACTCCAACTTTACGTAAAACAAAAGCTACCAGCACCATCTTTCCCTTTGCTATCACCGCACCTCTCTCGATCGGCACCCATCCGGACCCCCTCCGGCACCCCTTCGAACCTCCACCCCACCATCAAAATCCAGCCACCAATCCATCCCTTCCTTGTACACGGGAAAGAAGTTCTATAGTCTGGGATTCCCCAGGCAACCACTTAAAAAAAAAAAACCACCATCCTCACCAAGCAACCCGGCCGGTCCCTTCTTCGCCTCCTTCAACCTCCCTCTCCTCCTTTCCTTTCGGCTACGCTTTTATCCGCGGTGGGAGAGGAAGAGGAGGTAGGATAGGGTCATCGAGATAGTGGTCTCTCGAAGAGGAAGGGGTGAGAGGAAGAAGTTCCCTCCTTCTTGGGAGATGAGGATGGTGAAGGTTTTTTTTCCGAGAACCACCCGAGGTGTACCTGTTTAAGGGATGTGCCTCCGTGATGGATATGCGAAGTAGAGAGAGAGAGAGAGAGGTCTCTTCCTTCCCTTCACCTCCTTCCCTTTCCCGTCCACCCGTAGAATATAAAGGAGAGGGAGAGAGTAGAGACTTCCCTCCACCCCCCACTTAAGAAATTTACTTCCCTTCCTTAAAAAAAAAGGGGGGAAAACAAGGGAAAAATTAAAACATCAAGATTCTAGCCGGGGAGCCTTTTGTCGTACGAGACCAAAATTCTCTCTTTTATTACATCTTCCTTCCTATATTCGAGATGGAAAAAAAAGAAAGGTTTTCCTTCTTCCCCGGTTCGACGCGTCTATGAATCAAATCTCTCAACGCCGCTCGTTGAATATACAAACTGTTACGGCGCCGTCTCGTGTCAAAAGTCAAGAAGAGTGATTCATTCAGACGGGAGATGTTCCAGAAGGGTTGGGGGGGAAGGGGGAGGTAGGGTGGAGGAGTGGGAGAGGAGAGTTAAGGGTGGGGAGGGGGAGAAAGGGATTGTCCAAAAAAATCGCCCTTTCTTCGTAACGAAACGCGAAACGGAACGTGCTTTCGTAAGACGAAGCCACACATAGTTAACGGTTCGTCAAAATGATGGCGAAAATTCATTTTGTTAAGGTGCCTTGAAAATTATTCCTAAGTCTTGAGAGCGTGGTTACGCTGAGCTTGAGGAGGTTAAGAACTTTTAGCCAGAGTTGAGAAAACTGCTAACTTCCAACCCTAAAAAATATATATGCGTTGTTTTAAATATGGTCGATGCTATATTTGTATATTATTGGCTTTATTACTCTCGGAGGAAAACGACTGCTTCTGTGATTGAAGTAAATACTACACCATTTCAAAACTTTTAGGAAAATCATCCCCTTTTCCACGTCGAACGATATAACATTTAATCCTTCATCGCAAGAATTTAAATAAGGAGTATTATGAAAATTCTTTGATTTTAAAAACTACTATGAAAGCTGTCTGCGAATAAAACAACCAAAAATATCTTAAATTTGTACTTGACAATCAAAAAATCCTACCCATGCTATTTTTAAGAAAACCTTTTAAAGAACGATAATGTAATTTACATAATTTCTTATAGTATAAATAAAAGAGATTTTTGTGTGTCTGGAACCCAACCTCTTTTTCCCATATGGCCTCGCCTCCGAGTAAGGAAAATATCTCCCGTGTTTGCAGTGCAATGAAGTTATAAACCTATTACACCGTAATTTATAAAAATTTTACGACTCATTAACAATCCAAAAAAATGCACTTTTTCTAATTACCGACAAAATTACACCAATAAAGGGGCAAATTAAATAAAAAAGTAGCGCTATTAAAAATCATGAGATGTTTTACTTGAAATTTTATGTAATAAAGATAATAATAGACTGATAACTGCAATTACCGCAATGAGGGGAGTCCGAATGCTTTAAGTTATAAACGTACGTGTTTATTATGAAAAAAGAAGGCATTAAAACGACTCAGGTATACTCCAAACCGAAACCATTCCCACTCACAAACGTTTAGCAGAGGGGTATTCAACACAGCGACGTGGAAAATGAAAGAATAAGACGAAACGGTTCGAAATCTTAAAGATCGATGAATAAATACAATATCGGGGAGTTTTTAAGAGGCAATTTTTAAACGCGTTTCCCTTAAATGGGACACTTTATCCCCAAAGAAAAAAATTAATGGCCTCCTGTGAGTTATATTGCGTTAACAATCAAGGGAAAAATAAAATATTTTAGTGCATAATAACAGGTCGAGCAGAGGGTATCTGGGACAGTCGCTGAAACGTTTACGCCCAATAGTGGCAGGAAAAAAAATCAGACGTCTCCGTTCTGCCTAAGAATAAACCCTGCTGGCAGATTATTCGGCTGCCATTCCACGCAGACAAAGAACGTGAGATATCGATACCGATGCAGCTGCGCATGAAAGCCTCATTTGAAAAAGGAGTTTTAAAAAAAAAACATACCTGTGTAACCACGCCCTTCTTGTTCTAAAAACCAACGTTAGAACGCTCTTTAAGAGTGACTTCACGAGATAAATATCGTATACGAGTTATCACGGGAGAAAATTCCAATCAACTTCGGCGAGGCAAATGTTGCAAGACACGTTTAAGAACGCGAGGGAGGTTAAAAGAAACTGATCTTTTCCCACGACTTCGCTGACAAAATCGTTTGCTCCTGAATAATTATTAAACGCGAAGGACTGGGCTGTGCTCAACAGCATGATCTACATTTTTATGCGGATGGCGAAATATTAGTCGAGTCAAATTATTCTAACCATCGCGAGACTTTCTCATGGTGAAGAAAGAAAGGTTTAAAATGGGCGAAATGATTTTAAAATGAGAGGGAAAAGTTTATGAAAGATCTTATTTTTTTAGGTAATATTTTGACTCAGAATAGTAGATTTACCAAATAGGTCAAGGCAAGTACAGGAAAAGATTTTAAGAGAAAACAAGAGCTTATGACGGGGAGCTTGAATAAATTTATTAAAATGAGATTAAGGAAAACGTTGAAATGAAGGATATGAAACGTGGACTCTGAAGAAAGATGATGTGAGCAGATTCAAGCTTTAGAGATGTGGGCATGTGCAGACTAGAGAAAGTTAGTCGGGCATTGAATGAGGAGGTATTAAAAATAATAACATTGAAAAACTTTCTCCGACAGCCATAAAAGTTTTATAAAAGCAGATGCGCATTTCGAGTAAACATCAGTCTCGTCTACCTACAGCAGATCTTAAAATCTTTAGAACCTATTATCGGTATCTCAAATTTTAGAATCTATTATCGGTGAATCACTACTGATGATGGCTGCTTTGTAGCCAGATGCGTTTCTGGCTTTACCAAGTTTGTTGGAGAGTAATTATTTGAGCCTCTCGGAAGCCAAACCGACTAACCCACTTTTTGTCAATGTCTCAGTTTCAGTACCTGAGCACATTTGAAATATGTAATTAACTGCAGAAATGAACAGGCTTTGTCGCATGGATAAAACAGCCATCCATGCAACAAAGCCTATTCATTTCTGCAGTTAATTACATATTTCAAATGTGCTCAGGTACTGAAATTGAGACATTGACAAAAAGTGGAGTTAGTCGGTTTGGCATCTTGAGAGGCTCATTTGTCAATTTGACTTCAGTCATAAGACGAACTCGATAATTATCTGTCGAATTAAATATAATAGGAGACGAGAAAAGGGACAAACTCGAAGAGGCATCCGGGCCGCGTTACGGCAACTCTTGTTTAGCGAAGGCCGGAGTTAGAAAATAAACACCTTTTTTTTTTATAGAAGACTGGACGCCTGTCTTGCGAAGAAACCGACAATTTATAAACCACGTTCTGTCGTACATTAATAAATAAGAAAAGTTCTTGTCTCCTTTTCACAAAAGTAAAGATTTTACAGAAAATCTCCAACGACTTATCTGAGACAAAAATTCACATTCTTGCCGCAAATAAAGGGCCGCATGCGGTCTGTGTTTGACACGTCTGGCGCAATTTTGCGTGAACGAGCGGATAAAACTCAAAAAGACAAAAGATGCACGGAAAGTGAAAAAGTGGAAGACAATACCTATTACGATAATGAATAAAAGAAGTAAATGGTTACGAAAAGAACAGAACTTCTACACAAAAGGCAACCCGGAAAAGCGAACCAAGAACCTACCGAGTGGCAGATTAGATTAAATCAAATTATTCCAACCGAGTGCTTCATTATAAGATTGGCTTTGATTCAGCTTCACCGTTCCGCTCTAACTTTCGTTAATAAAAATGTCTCCAGCATCTACGCCAAGTTCACGTTTAGCAAAAAGCAAGGGGTGAAGTTTCGCTAGGTTCACGTATACGACGACGGATGGGGGGACAAATGAACTTCGTCGAGAGCATTTCAATACGAACGGGGAAGAGCGTGCGGGTATACTTGGAGGAAGCCATGAAGTCATCCAGAATGCTAAAAATCGAGCGTGGGAAATAGAAATCTCGCGGAAGAGGTTAGTGACCCTAAGAATCGAAATGAGTTATTGTGTTCCGCGGCAGACATGAAAAATTTCGCAGCGATGGGAGACGGTAAAAGTTATTTTGTAACGTCACTCAATGAATAATACCTTATTACGTCTCGGATGTTTTGGAGGCACAGAACCGGCTTTATTAAAAATAAAATTTGCACCCTATTTTTTTAAAAGATATACTGCAAGATGATACATTTATACCAAAATTAACCTGAGTGATAGAAGAATTTTTATTAGAAATATTTGCAACTGTTTTGCATGTACAGTCGAGCATATTAAGTCTGAAACTTTAAATATATACCAGAAGATGTCTCCAACATCTTGTCCCATCCATTAACTGCACGTTCCACCGACATTAAGAAGAATCTCTTTTCCAATTTCTCAGAAATTCGATTATATTTGCGTCATAGTACTTCGGATAGAAATTAATCGAAAACCCTCATATTAAAATATCTTTGTTGAAAATGAACGTTTACCAATCGATAGGTGAGGCTTTCATTCAAAAATAAATTAACGAGCTCGCTTTATGGTTTGAATCCAATCGATGATGAACGTAACTTTTGTGGCCACAAGTATTTTTTATATTGAACGATGGGATAATTAACGCAGAGGACAGCTGAAATGCGAATCTGGCTTTTAATTTAACTGCTCTATGGCCATACGATTTATTTTTATAATCAAGTACTTACGAATTACAATCATTTGATTCTTAAGTTATCTCTTTAATTAAAAGTGCCATCGCCAAATACCGCTGATGATAGCTGCTTTGTAGTCGAAATGAGTATTTGAATTTCTCAACCTTTATATGGTTATTGGAGATATCTATTGTGTCAATTTGATTTTAGCCATAAGGATAACTCGAAAATTCTCCGCTGTATAAGCATACTGGTATTGAGAAAAATAGACAAATGCCGTCAAAGAATGAGAGCAGGAAAAATCGTAGTTACTGCCTTTTTATACCAATTAAAAGCTGACCTTTGCGATATGAATTACATGACTGGTTCTTAGAAACAGAAATCGAAGCCAACAGAAAGCGCATAAAAAATTTAGGAAAAATAAATTTCTCCGCGACACCGAAAGACGTTTGCTAATTTTTTCTGCCAAAACGCAAGGAAAGTTAAGAGAGCACATGAATTAGGGAAGGGGCGTCAACAGCCCCGTCAACATCTTCCGGGTAAACAAAGAACGTGTGACTTCACTTTTCGAGATCGCGTGCAAGTTTAGCACCTCTTATTACGCCAGAGATATGAGGATGGAAGTCGCGAAATGTTGGACCGAACGTTTTTGAATGACACCATCAGGTGCCATCGCGCAAAACAAACAAAAGGAAGATAATAACTTTTGTGGGCCTTCACCCCTCCCCCCCTCTCCCAATCTCCCTCCGGCCACTAACCGTTATCGGCAACCTGCACGGACATCACGTAAAAATATTGCTAAGATCATCTTTAATTATCCAAACTGAACAAAAAAAACGAAAGATAGCCTGCGAAGTAAATCAAACACGGGGATATCCAACGGCGCAAAAAAAAAAAACAAAACGTGATTCAACTCCGCGATATTAACGGAACCAGACACATCCACGGGTTTCGAATGACGATGGCCATGGGAGGATTACAAGAGGAGCTCGGAAATTTTAATTGTTGTCGGGTTTAGACAGTCACGCAAACCGCGACGAAAACAAAGCAACAATGAGCGGGCCCCGCTAACAATGGGAGGGTGAATTTTTAAATCATTCCCCGCCTGCATAGACGCGGAGATGGACATGGTCCCACACTGCGGGGTCGCACGTCCGATTACCCCGCTACAGGGCAGGGCGGGTTGAACGTACCAGTAATCGCTCATTACAAACTCCTCCCTCTTTCTCTCCTTTCTCCTTCCTTCTCTCCGTACCGATTGGAAACAAAGCCCAGCGATGCGAATGGTTTCGCACTCTTTAAAACAGACGAAGAATAAAAGAAAACATATTCGCCTCACGAATCGCGCACCCCCCCCCCCCCCACCTAAGAACTAACGTACGCCCCGGAGCTGTAGAAAGCTACGCTCCGTGCGAAATCGAAACCAGGTCCCTCCGGTAAGAAAGACGAGGAACTTCCTCTACCTATTCCTCCCCACATTCAAAGATCAATAAACCGATTCATTAATCCACTGACCCGACAAGCGAGGCGGAGGAAGAAGAAGCAGCCTTTTTTTTATTTAAGTGTGCCACCGCCGACAACGCCACCAGCACCATCGTCGCCGCCAACTAAAGAGAAAAGAGGCGGTCAGCGGTGTCTTTGGAGGGTTCTGCAGTCGGGTAGGCCCCGAAAAATCGCCTCCAGCGCAAGAGCAAAGAGGCCTCCTTTTTTTTTCAACCAAGACAAGAGGTGGATGTTGAGGAGTGAGAATAAAAAGGAGTAAGGTTTCTCGACTTCTGGCACCTAGCCAATCACCATGGGCACCCATGCGGAGGACCTAACTACACCATTGGCTGCACACATTGCACGCGCTCACGTGCAGACCCCTAAAGAGTTTTATCGAACGCTTTTATTGAAAAAAATTCCCTCTGATATTAAAACCGACTTTCTCCCCTCTCTCTCTACCAACCTCCTGAGGCGGCCATAATTTTAAAAACCGCCGATTCGGCGAAAATGGATGGCGCGGTTATTTTTTTCTGCCATCTTTCTTTCTCGACCAATCGACCGATGCGAAAAAGATTTACGATCCTGGCGGAGACTTTCCTCGACACTTTCGAACTGAATTTCCGAGTGATTTTTAACGGTTTTTCTGATTCGCTAGCTCCCACGGGATAGATTTCGCAAAAGCGTCGTAAAACTTCAGGCCGGGTTGGAAATAACGGTAGTTAGATATTCTAATTCGCCTTTGGTGTCGATAAGGAAAATGAAAGTAACGGCCGAGATCGACTTTCCGAGCGGATTTCCGGATGCAATAAACATTGCAGTTATACGACACTGTTGAGAAACCAGACTTTTAAAATTAAAAATGATTTTATCGAAGCGGAAGTGTTGCTTGAGTTTCGAAATAGGACCCACACCTGAGTCCATTAGCTATGGTAATAAATAAGGCAAAATTTTAGAAGTGTAGGAACCCATAGAAACTTATAATTCCATTTTTATGCTTAATCAGCTGATAAACAGCGTCCACGTCCCTTAGGTATGACATCAATAATAAAAGCAATTATGAACGTAAAAACAACTCCCAAGGGCGGTAGCCGAATAAACAGTCTGTTGTTTATTCGTCAAAAAATTCCACGGTTTCAACATTTATCTCCTTTACAGATATGATTTACTAATTACTAAACAACAAACTGATTTTCCCAGATTTGGTTCGAGCTACGCTGTCTTCCCCAAAAATGGTTATCCCGAGTCTATCTCGGGTAACCTATTTTTCGTTCCTAATTTGCCTTTATAATCTATTATCTCAATTTATCACGTCACGCATACATATAACGTTTACAATATTAAAAAGTAGAATAAGATATTGAATTTTAAAATTTAATTCTTTAACTAAAAAATTAAGACAAGTGGCTGACAGCTATTAGGTATATATTTACTTTCTACCGGAACGTACCGGAACGCCGTTCCGGAAGTTGTTTTCATGCAAAATATAAACTCAAGAAACTTATAAGACTAAAAATTTATAAATTTTGAAAACACTTCATATTCAAAATATTTATTACTAGATTGATGTGCATTTCTCATGTGAAATGCAAACCATCATTTATGAAATGACGTTTATAATATCCACCTTTTTGTCGGTAAAAAAATTATGCGTTCCGGAAGCTTATTTTTTAAAAAAATTTTCATTTTAAGAAACGAATTCGTAACAAAATACTCAAAAATGTTATAGACGCGTCCAAAGTTGTCTTAAAAAAGCCAAGGCGTCTAACAACGGCAGTATACGACAACTCTTTTAAAGAAACAGATTAACGACCTGAACCACCAGACATAGTACGTGACGAAGAGATATGCCAACGGAGCGGTGCAATATAATAGCCGCGATCTCGCAACGGCAATTAGAAGATAAACTCTAGCGACACAGCGAAAGAAATGACATAATTGCCGTGGATAGATTTTTTCATGTGCTTGAAATTTACCGTTTTACAAATGACACCGAGATTATTGAGTCCCATGCTTGCTGAGTAACGGTCGCTGGGGAAATGTCCCAGTTTTTTTAATTCGCGACACGCGCAATATCTTGGTCTATGGACCCCGTTTTTTTTTCTCTCTCCCAGCATCGCCACATCGTGCAAACATAATATAATTTTAATAACACAGTCACGTACGGCCGCTTAGAAGTTCTGCTCCACATTCAGTTCAAAAGCAAACGACCTGTATAACAGTGCCTTTTCCCATGACATCCCCTTAAAAAAAACTAATTTCATTACCAGACGGAGCTATACCCAAGTGCTCCAATCCTGAACTCCGATCTCAATCACTAGAATCTTATCGGAAAATTTAAATATCGATTAATAGAACAAAGTTTATGAATAAGTAAGAAAACACGAAAAACTTTCACTTGGAGTTTACGAACCTCGAGTTATAGAGGTTTGACAGTATTTCCTATAGTTCCATGATCATACCCTTAATTCTTTATGCTGAAGTTCGTTCACGACGTTTCGACTTTTCTCTCTCTATTAGAGTGGAACCCGGTTATACTCAAATAATTATTGCGCCAGCGAACACACACCAAAAGAATCTTCTATTTTACGATAAGATTAAATTGTCAGTTCTCACATATTTACTTTCACTCCTGAGTTTTGCGAAATAAATATCTTGGGCTTGATCATTTTTGAGAATCAACGATTAGTACTCCACTGATCCAAAATCTTCCATAATAATAAAGTCATTCCTGTGTATCGAAGATCAACAACACACGTACGTTCAAATAATGTTAGGTTTGCTACGAGACAGATTGAAGAAGTTTCGCATAACATTCAGAGTCAATAACATTTTCATGAGGTGACCCATATCGATCTTCTAAATTCAACTCAGAAATAGAACAGTGACACTCAACTGTGTCAATTCACCATTACTAGAATCCAGTTTCCAATAGGTCTTAAACGTACGAATGTGTCCTCTGTTAATTTCTGCACGAATTTTCACATCTGTTTTTAAAAACGTTTCGACCGTTATTTTGTAGACGCATTAGCGATAAAAATTATTAAATTAAACAAACTATAATTTTCCGAAAAATTATTATAAAAATTACCGCTATACGATTCCTACTTATTGTTACAACTAAAAATAGTTTTCAAGTGAGTATTGGGACTTTTTTTACTCAATGTTCGGTAAAAATAAAAATTTGATGGACTTTCGAACAATGAAAAAGAATTAGAAAAAGCCATCCTCGACAGCTTCAACATTTTGAGAGAAAGGGGGTAAAAAGAAGCAAAAAAAGCATCACCTTTGAAACGGAGAAACACGCGAAGTGCGATCCGAACGCCTCGGCGTCCCTCTTTTTTTTTACACTCACGTCCACGCCTACGCACGGACGCCCCTGCACTCCAATACATGGTGAAGACTTTCAACTGACCTTAAACGAAGGTCTTCCAAGTGTAGCACGGCCTATTGGTCACGCTCCAAGGGGAGATGAGAAAGAGAGGGAGATAGGGAGAGGAAGAGAAAGCATACTCACAAAATCTCTTCCTCAATCTTCGTAGATGTCAAAAAATAATATAAAAAAGTCCCTGACTCTGAACAGGTCTTCCCTACCATGACCGAGGCATATATACGTGCAGAACTGAGCCGAAAAAAAAGAACGAGAAAGCTCAGTCGTCGTCGGGATTTGCGACTATGTCTTAATCATAAAAATCCACCTCTTCCGACCCCTCAGCTGCTTCGTGGAAATCGTGTAACGAAGCGAGAGGCAGTGGATACGACTCAGACACTCTTGAAACATACTATTTGTTGACAGTTTATCAGAGAGTCGGTGACTCACGTTCACCCTCTAACGCTTCATCGAAAAATTATCGACTTTTACTCGTTCTTTGAAGTTGCGAACTAGCCCATAAAATGAACGCACTAATGAAGAACGATCTTCTTCTTGTTTTTTTCCTTCCAGGATTCGATTCCAACATATGTTTCTTTCCAGAAAGTAGATGAGCTCCAGAATGGCAAATTCATAGCTAGGATAAGATAGAAAGGGGATTTAAATTTCAAAAGGAAAACCTTATATTTCGGCTACAAAAGTATATTTCAAACACTTTCCGTGTCAGTATTCCCGGTTCATATTTTTACCGATGAATATTTTTAAATTTGTAAAAATAAATAATATTATAAAAATAATAATACTTCCGATAGAGATATTTAGCATATAGTAGTGGTCGGCAACCTTTTTTTATTACGGGTAAACTGACAATTTTAAGAAAATGTGATGGGCCGATTAAAACATTTGAACGAAAAGAAAATCAAACCTGGATGTTTATATAAACTATATTTACCGACTGAATTACTCCTCTATTATCAAAACGTAAACCTCTTTAAAAATGCTTACCTTTGTGGGTCATCCAAATGAAAAAATTAAATGTAAATGTAAAAAAATGAAATTCTTTCATTACTATCAAACTGCCCGAGCTAATACGTTTTACACGATAGGCTGATCTATTTATTCACTTGATTAATTAAACTCCCTCGATAATGAGAACCGGTTAAGATAAAACAACGAGATAAGCTGGAAAACTCAGTTTTTGAACATGAAAGTCGTATGTAAGAAGATCTCCGAGTATTGCGCGTGAATTATCGATTTCTTCGTATTACCGAAATGTTCGATTTATCTATAGATATAGGCGTATAAGCCACACAGACTTGGAAATTCATACATGTGGAGATAATCTCCTCCAAATCGATAAAGAACAAAAGTCGCTCGTGTGCAAGGAAAACCCTCCTCCGTCCATGACTCACCCGCTATGAACTCGGGCGAGGTGAGCTTCGTTTATCGGCTGGCGCAGTCTCGAATACGTCGCTTGCGCGTATATGGGGCGTCGGGAATGGAGTCGCGCCCTTTTCTCTGGCGAACTCCGAAGTAAACCGCGAGCTTAACCTCGTGCGTACTAATCGTAAAACCCGACATATAAAGAGAGAGAGTTATCCTCGGAGCGTTCTTAATCCGATTAGATACGACCCTATCAGGACGCATGTCCCATTTAAAGGCATCGATAACTCAAACGAGAAATGTCATTCTTGAAAACAACAACGCGAGACGTTATGAGTGAGAGAGAAAAAAAGGATTAGTAGGTCACGTGACGCGAGATTAAATAGAAATAAAACCGGGTAGTTTTCAAGATCATATACGATATTAATCCTTTTTCGAGCATCGGAGCGGACATTTTTTTGTTTTTGTTTACGAAAAATATACGCTTTCCGCTTATCTTCGGCAAGTCGAGCGGCGTGATTAATAAAAATCAAGACCTTTGCATTCTCGGGCATCTGATTAAATTAAATTGCGAGTAGCCGATAAGTATAGTGCGATAAGGAGTAAGGAGACTTTCAGGGGATTTTTTTTTCGAATCAAAGGAACCCTATAGGGTTAAATAAAAATATATTTAAAAACATTTTTAAGTTATACTCTTTTTGTAAAGCGCACTGAAAAATATGAAGTAAATTTTTGGGTTCAAGAAAATATCTGGATCACGTATGCCAACCGGGGTACCACTTTACTAGTGATAAAAATATTAAAATTTCGTCATATCTCGTAAAGTATTAGTCATATCAAAATATTTTTCAAATAAAAGTTGTAGAACTAGTAAACATTTTTATCGTAGGAGTAGCCGTTATAGAGAAAATCAAACAAGGATGTCTTAATTCGAGTTGAACTTAAAAATTTCTTGCATGGTTATTCCTTCATTGTTGCTAACATAAACAATCTCACAAACAAACGTCTAATATCCTTAAGTGTGCGTGTAATATTATTAAATAGGAAGAAAATGGATTATTTATGACGAAGAAAAACCTTAAGACGCTATTTCCTTTACGTACAGGTATATCATTTCTTTCTAATACTCCATTGCACGAAACGCGCCCATTTGTGATAGGTTGTACACTTTCCTAACTTGTTTCTATGAGTAGATTCATGATCATATACAATGAAAATTTTCCTTAAGATCCAGATATTTTCTTGAAACCAAAAATTTATTTTATATTTTTCAGTGCGCTTTACAAAAAGAGTATAACTTAAAAATGTTTTTTATATATTTTTATTTTATAGTTTTAGTGAAATAAATTTATAATTATGACAATGAGATAAAATTATGATGTATTAATTTGCATCATACATTATTATTCAATACTGAAATTTATAATGTAGCTAATATTGCTATAAAACTTTCATAGGGATTTTTTTAATTATAACATTTTGCCAAACTATGATGTTATGCTGTGCTCTATGCAGCCCCTTCAAAATGCCTTTCCAAGAACTGAACTATGACATTATTTAGCCTTGAAATGATTAAAATATATCTGGACTTTTAAAATAGCAGATGAGACTATTAACATAATATAAAACTTATACTGGAGGTGCTCAGTCTTCCTGTAAATTATCAACTGAAATTAAGTTTTAATATAATTTAAAATTAATTACTTTTCACTCTCACGCATACCATAAAATCTATCAATTTGGCTACCAAAAAAACGCATTCGTCTCATATATAAAAAATTGTCCATTGATTCTGCATGTGAATTCTTATTAATTTATGCTCAACAATTCTTTTAACAATTCACTAAAAATATAAGTTGAAAGGTCATTGAAATTCAAAATTTTAATAAAACGCATAAGAATTTACCACTGTGGAACTAAAGCTGACATAAGATGCAGTGATCATCGTTGTAATGAAATACATCTACTCACAGGAAATTTCCACTGTATTTTTACAGCTTCTCAGAAAACGTTTAGTAAAATTGTACCTAGATGATGTTAACGAGAAAATCCAAACAATTTCAAAAGTTCATATTATTTAGATTAAATATAAAGGTTTCTTAACTGGAATTCATAACAATATTTCTTGCAAACAATAAATTTGATCGCCGAATTTGTGGGTGTCAGCCGTGAAACAACCATATTTGTCGGTAAGGATTTTATTGCTAAGATGTGGAGATCGATTTAATCTTAGCTTATTTAGACGTTTACCTCACACACCTTCGGTTTCTTTTGCCAAACGTCGTAATTGATTTTCCCCTAGATTAACTAAACGTTCTTCTAGTTGTTACCGTGTTTTTTTATTTACACTAAATTCATAATTTACTTTGAATTTTTCTAATCGTTCCAGACGCTTATTTTTATTTTCATTGTCTATAATCTCTATTCCAGTGTTTCCCAACCTTTTTAGAGTCGCGGCACCCTTAAGTGACTTTTCAGAATTTGGCGGCACCCCTCCCTATCCACCATCAGTAATAATCGTGCTGAAGCTGAACCCCTAACTCCAATCTCCATTCATTTCGAAGTGCCTTTGCGACGAAATGAAGGTCGACTTAACTCTGGTTTGCATTTTTGAAAGCCGACGATGCAAAATGAGGCTAAAAATGGGAAAACAGAATATTATTTGCGGCACCCTTCAGAACACTTCGCGGCACCCAGGTTGGGAAACACTGCTCTATTCTATTCTCTTATTTTCTTGTAGTACTATACGTTTTGTCTCGTTAATCTCACTAGCCTTCCTTCCTCCGTTACACGGATAGTTTTGTTTTCATGACTCGAGTTTCTATGAATTAAAGTACAATAAATTACGTTCTTAAAATCACATTCGATATAGCGTGGTTTGTTTTCAATCGTATCGCATTTTCTTGCCGCTTGGTGTCACTGGGTGCGCGATAAGTATAGCAATCGATCTGTCCTAGAATTACAGAATAAAATGAAAATACAAAGAACGTGACAACTGTTTCAATAATCGTGGGACGTCCTAATATATTTTATTATGTACAACTTTTGCTTCAAATTTATTAATATACATTTAAATTTAGGATTTGAAAGCATGTATATATCTGAACGAAGTTAATAAAAAAGAGTAGGTATAAAAAATTGCTGCGAAGTAGAGATTATAGATATGACGAACACGTCTCACAGTTCTGACGAGACCAATGTTTTGTCCGGTGACCGCTTTTTTCTAGAACTCACGCACATAAAAGAAAATCTTAACGCCACGCTTAGATGCGTGCGATAAAACTGACGCCTTTATCTCGAAAATAAACCATTCTAGTGGAAGTTTGTAAAAACGGCTTTCTCTCGAGTCTGTTCACGGTTCAAGTGAACTGGTACATATACTGACTCCGGTTTCGCTGAATAAATAAGCATGAGGGTATCTACTACGAGCTTATCGAAGACGAGCCAATGACGAAGGTTTGAATCCTTCGTCATTCAACTTCCGAGACGTGATAGTCAACAGTGCAGTGACGTCTCATATTTTGCTTAGGAACGCGTTTATTCTTTATGGAATGCGATCCGATCGCTATATTTCCGAGATGCAATGTACTAATGGTGACTAATATTATCATGAATCGATTTTCTGGGATGTTCTCAGAAACGAGATAATGCTTATTGGCCTTCCAACCTTACGGATTATATAGGGCAAAGATAGGGAGACGAAAATAGATAAAGAAAGTGACGAATTTTAAATTTCGACCCAAAAAGACTTGAAAATAAATTCATAATTGGAAATTTCGATTCTTATCTCATAAAAGTTGCAACAGAATGAGGAAATTTAAGCATGGAACATCAGTTTATAAATTATTTGTTTTATCAGGCCCCAATCATAAACATCTCATTCAGCATTTACAATAAAAACAAAAATTTCAAATTTGAATTTGCGTTTTAGAAACGACAACAATCATTATCAAAATCACCTTCTCTTAACTAAATCTTGCTCGATCAAAATGATTTAACATTTATTTGATACTGATTTATCATGAAATTATTGCGAAAACAGTAAAATTTACAAGTCATTCGTTAATTGTTTCCTTGAAAAAAATATAGCTACAATTTATTCGCACCCAGATCTCCCAAACACTAAAACACATATGGCACGATGAGTTAATATACGAGCTGCTGTCAAAAAACTAGGTAAATTTAAATTTTTAAAACTTTTAAATGGGTCAAAACTGTGATGGGAGTTTGCTCGACCTAATGGACGAAGTTAAATTTTCGTGCTAATATGATGTGAACATGTTTCGAATAAACTTTTTTTTTAGAATCCCAATTATCATTCACTCAAGAAAGGTAATTTTTATTTACATAAGCACTTAACGAACTGGCGTCGAATTAGTCTATCATTACTCTCATTTCTTCATGAGCGCGTCCACCATTTTACGAGCTGATTTAATACACTATACACGGTTATTTACGGCACGAAGTCGTTTTCCAGACACACTTGCCTTGTACTGGCCTCTGTTAGCATCATTTCTACGAGGCGCCACGTGAAAACGCTCAAAAGGGCCCATTTATGGCACTAACACTCCACAGACGTAGCTTTCTCCTTGTTTACGCGGAGGAATAAAAGCTTTATGCGTGTCAACGCCAGACGTCAGGTGACAATCCCTCAACAATACACGCGGCGCCACATTAACCTGACAACGCCCTCCGGTTCGCCTAGATCGCTGTGCACGATGGGCGGGGGAAAGGAGAGGTGGCGAGAGGAGGGAAAAGAGCGAAGGAAGAGCAGGCAAGTACATTACGCCTCCAAAACAAAAACAGCAAACATCCTGGAGAAGAGTTGAAGACGAGGACTTTTGTTTACATTTCATAACGCTCTACGCGCGTGACGAGTGCCATCGCACTCTTCAAAAACCTTTCTAAAATCGAAGTGCGTTTCGAAATTAAAAAAATGACACGTGAGAGAACTGCATTTCACGTTACACAAGACGCTTTTCTGAAAAGTGAAGGCAAACGAACGATTACCAAATTGTTACAGTGCCTTACTCTTGGCCACGCCTTTAAATTGAGTTTTTTTTTGGGTCATTAGTTTGGCGGTTGAATATACGGCAGCGGTATTCAACTGGAATTCGATGTTCATCAGTCCTGTGGTGATCGGGTCGCCATATTAAGGGTATAACAAAGGCGGATCCAGAGATTTCCAAAGGGTAATTTTATTCTGAAAATCCCCACCACTTTCTGAATCTTCCTTTCCTTTGCTGTACGGGCAATCTTCAGCGCAGAATCAAGGAATTTTGCGCTGAATACAATGGGGAAACCACCTCCTTCCCCGAATCCGTCACTGCAGCATATTTATGTCGTTTCCATATCGCCAAATGATACGAATTATAATAAAACCTCGTGAAAAAATAAGAGGAATAATCTTATGATAAGAGGCCTCGTCGTTATAAAACATGAAAATTTAAATCCTTTAAAGCTTTTACTTACAGAGGTTGTACCGTACATGAAAATTTTCTTTTTAATTCATTCGTGATGAATTAAAAATTGCGATTAACAACGGACACTTTTTTACAAAAAGAAAAGCAAACAATTTTAGAATACAAATCCGCAATCGAAAGAAAATATATAAACGACGAAAATTCTCGATTATTTTGAAGTTATGTTATTATCTTAGTGGCATTGGGTCCAATGGAGCTTACGAAAAACAAACCCGTCGATTAAAATGAAAAGCGCGAAAACGACAACAGAAACCACGAAAGACAATCACCGAGCACGTGGGAAGAACGATCTTGACCCTATCGAAGGAGAGAGCCATTCAATCGGTAAACGGACGTGCATTCGAAGCGGGCGAGAGGTAGGGGTCACGCCCGAATTCGTCATGAGAACGCACCGACAAAGCCTACGGAAATGGGAATTGGCAGGAGGAGGAGGCGGAGAAGGAGGGTACAAAGAGAAAGAAATAGAGAGAGAGAGAGAGGCCTTTAATATTCACGATACATCCCATGATTTACTCTGGGTCATCGCACCCATTCCCTCCCTCCTAACTCTCTCCTTCTCTCGCGGTACGAATAAGCCCGCCTATAAAGGGACATACCCCACCTCCTCCCTTTCCTCCTTAACGTCGCGAAGGAAAAACGGCACAAACCGGTTCCAATCGCCAGAGGGCGTATTTTTTTAAGCGAAGCCGTGGAAGGGAAAAGAGCGAAGATGGAAGGGGAAAAGCATAGAGAGAGGATTGCACAAGGGGGTGAGGTGGGAAAAAGGAGATTATGGGGTAAGGATGGACCCAAACTGAAGAGGAGGATCTTCTCTCTCGGAGGCGAAATCGGGAGCATTGGGTCAACCAATCGCAAGAGACCGCTAGTGTGTGTTCTCCTGCCACCTCCCACTCTCCCCTATCGCCGAAAATTACTTCCGTTCCAGAAGGTAAACATAAAAAGGGAGGAGAGGGGAAAAAAACGACGAAACGTGAGAGAGACAGGTGCCGCGGGTGGAAGAGAGGGATTTTCGGTCGAAAAGATTAAAACAACAGAAAAAAACAACGAAAATCGCCCGCGGATCGGTCCCGCCCGTATTAACGCGCGCACAGGGAGGCATATAACTATTTTGAGCGAATTTCCTCGGATTCTAGTATATTATAACGGGCTGAAAGATCGTTTCTCTCTCCCGACTCAAATCATCTCTCAAAGCCTCCGGATTCACGTAACTCCGATCTTCGGTTCATGGGAGTTCAATGTTGCGCAATCCGTCCAACGGACTCTTTAATACTCGAGGATTATGTGCGTGCGCGCACGCTCACGCATTTTATCGCATAGTGGGCCGCTCTCGTTCTATCAACCGAGAGGCGGAAATATTTCGTAGGAAGAGGTTATTTTTTTTCATCCTTCGCGGCCTGGTGATTCAGTGAGAAAATGCTGCATTGTTCCTCGTTTTATTGTACGTTACAAACGTTTCTTTCTCTCTCGGCTCTAAAAAAAGGTGAGACAAAGCTTTCTTTCGAATAACTCGACCATAAATTCTCACGATACTTTAAAACGCTGGGCAAACGAGATTATCTGTAATTCCTCGAAATTTTTACTTTTCCACTGTGTTTAGAAATAAAAGAAAACTCAGAACTGCATCAGAACATCGTTTTTTTTTAGATATTCCTAGAACAGCTTGTTACTTTTACAGGCTACGTTAGTCGAGAACTTATTACGCTAATTGCAGCGTACTCGAACAGTTTGTAGAACCCTACATGCATCGACAATATAGACAAAACACACTGAAAAGTTCGTGACGGATTTTCGTTACGGCGACCTTTAATCAGAGACAATTAGTCACTTTTTCAAATGGCGATTTTGAAAGAAAAACCATTACAACTTCCTCTGTTATTCTACGAATGGAATATCATGAAACTAGAATTTACCGAACCGAATATCGAAGCTAAGCAGGCGAAACTTTCCGAACGAATATGTCGACTGAGTGACCAGTTTAACACATTTAAGACGCCTCGACGTTAATTTTTTCGTAGTATACCAACCGACGACAAGTAATCTCATTTGAAATGCAAGCAAAAGATACCAATAGGTGGCAACAGCAGTTAGTCAAAATAAACAACCCCAATTACGTCTTACTTTATCGACGAACGGAATAAAGTTTATGGAGGACGAATAAACATCGAGTTTTTTTCACTTTAAGTGTCTCGTGCGTAGTGGAGACGAGAAACTACGCGGGAACCCGGCAAAAGCCCCGCGGCTGAGAGCCGGATGCATCCGTTCAAAACCGTAATAACTCGAGAAAGGGCGGAAGGAGAGAGAGAAAAAAATTCTAAAAGGATAAAAAACATTTTTTTCAGTCTCGTTTTTCTTCCCGACAGCCATTTCTTTCCCTTACGGTTCGGCTCCGGCTTGTTTGTGTGACACAACTCTTCCGGATTGTTCAACGAAGAACTTTTCTTTTTAGCGAATCGACGAGAACTCGTCACAAAACCGGCTACGAGACGTTATAAAATATTTTCACGAGATCGCACGAGAGAGAAAATTCAATACGCTACTCCCTTTTTTTCGAGAGTAGTAAAAATATCCACAAAAGGCTCACGACCTCAACCTCCCAACTATAGATAGAAAAAAAAACATTAAGTAAAGACATCGAGAGGAATCTTCCATATACGGCGACAGCAAGGTGCCTCGTAAAGCGTTGAAATAAGGTCTTGACACGAGACGAACACGTCGCACAAAAGCGCGACCTTTCTTATTCGGACGACTCAACATCTCCAGGAGGGATTTATTTCGACCTCTGCGAGACGACGACAATTATCGTCGAAGGTTTCTCGCGACGATAAAGGGAATCGAATTATTATTAAAAGACCTTATACCTTTTTCGCGCGCGCGCGCAGTAGGATTCACAAATGGAACGAACGCTGGATAACACATGGGCATTCAAGGTTTACTTAATATCACGCACAGAAAAGGCGAGATAGGCTAGTTTTTTAATGCCTTATCGGTAAGATTATATTGTCCCTCCCCTTGTTTCCGGAGAGGTAGGTGACTCATGGTGCGTTATAGAGAGGAGTTTTTTTATTATTATTGTGGGTAAATCTCTCCTTGAATTCGGCGCAATTTCTCACTCACGTATTAAATACGATAAAAGCGCTGGTAAAATTTTCCATGCCGTTCTCACGCTGCAATGGGAAAGGATTTAAACCACAAAGTTTGCTGGAGGGCACGTTTTCGCCCTCAATTTTCTTCCTCGGCGCGAAAATATACTTGCTCGCCTTGAAGTGAATTGCACAGAATTAATATTTATCCATTAATGCTTTAAAAAAAGGGTTTTCCGAGTTTCATTTGGCTAGAAATCAAAATCTATTTCCGTTCGTTCGATTTTTTTTTGCAATTGGCCTTTATTTACATAAAATTTGCATGCGATTAGGCAAATGGGTTAAGTAATTAACACGATTCTGCCCTTACAGGAATTAATGTCATCATTTTAAACAATCCTCATGAAATTGGATGAATAAAAATTTCTTAAAAAAACATATACGTGTTTATGCAATCTCTTCGTGCGTGTTTCTGAAGGTCGATGGACATTCAAATTTTTGTTAAAGGAATTTTAGGAAACTTTTTTTATGACTGACACCTCATAGAAAATTAATAAACTACGCCAACAAGCATTTTTCAAATAGTTCGCATTTTTCGGCCATAGATGTTAAATTTCCAAAACACTAACGCGTTTAAACGATAATTTGAAGAAATAATAAATGCTATAAGACTGGGACAACAAGTAAGTATTTAAAATTTCACGGAAGGTATGATTCCCCTTCTCTCACGGGAAAAGAAAAAGTCAATGTTTACCTTTTAAGATATTTGTAAAAATTCTTAATGAGATGCTGAAACCTTGACAAGTCGTTAGTCACCAAACGTTAGAATTTTCCATTTAGTTCGCACAAACTTTGCTTCAGCGACGACAACACTGCTCGAATGATATGATTCGTTTAACAACTACGATACTAGAAATTCAAGTATAAGCACTTCAACGTCAAATAATTGAAAAAAGTAGGTACAGTAATACCTCGAATTACGAAGTAGATGCCTTTCTGAAACTTCGTTCGTATATTGAAACTTCGTATATCGAATAGGATGCGATACAACCTTAATAATTTAAAATCTTATAACATAAACCTTTTAATAAGTACTAATCGCATTTTTAAAAGATTGTATTTTAAATAGTATTATACCATTTATTGTACATACAATTAGACTGGTAGGCAGAGCGCCTGCCTTCTAATCCAAAGGTCGCGGGTTCGCATCCCGCTTCGGGCATGGGTGTCGTGATATATGTTGTTTTTCTGTATGTTTGTCTTTGTTACTGTTAAAAGCTCTTTGTAAAATGTGGTTTAAGAGCTATTGAAAAATAAATAAATAAATAATCACGTTAACTTACACTATTAGAAATAAAAAATGTACGTAAAATTTCACTTACAACACTGCTTTTGTGCTAACGAGATAACTTTCCGTGATTTTATGACTGCTCCAACAACATCTGCACATGGTTTCATTAGTTTCGGCAGTTTGAGGTAAAATAACATTCTTCGGTTAACAACAGTCACTTTTTGAAAATTAAACACTTTATCGTGACGAAAAATAACACTGTCAGAATTCTTACAATGAAAATGACGTTACGAAGATAATTTGAAAACAGTCAATACCTATGGGACGTTTGACGAAAAGAACAAAACTGTAGAAAAGTAGATGTACTGAGTTGCATTGAATCTGATATTCACTGCCTAACTAATATCATGTGTTCATTAGTTCTGAGCCAGAAGTTATTCCATCATCATGTACACTAACACTGTAGGCGTTGATTGTCATAAATACTAAGTTCGTTATAGCGAAACTTCGTATATCGAGTATTCGTATATCGAGGTACTACTGTACTTATCTCAGTATCTCCAATGAACACTGAAGACGGGTGCATTGTAGCCGAAATGCGCGTTTCGCTTTCCATAATCTTTTTGTGGCTATTGGAGATACCTAAGACTTTTACACTTCTTTGAAATTCAAGTTCTTGAATTTGTTTTCAGCTCTAAGTCGAGCTCGATAATTCGCTAGTGCAACGGTTCTCAAACTTTCTTACGTCGTGACTCACATGACGGTCGATGCTCACGTGCGCAACGCACTGCATACTACAATCAGCGGAACTACAAAAGGCGGGGAAGCGTGTTATAATAAAGTGTGTAAGCCTAAACAAAGCTTCTATTGTTGTTAAAAATTTCGCAAGATAGAGACAAAAAAACAGTTCAACAAAATTTGATTTATTTTTTATGTACATGCCGTTATTAAAGTGTTCTCCCCGGTTATTCGTGACATATAGATTGAGAACCCCTGCCATAACGAACGACGCTAGATAATTATAACCTTTTCCAGAATGAAACTGAACAATCCAAAAGTGGAAAATTTACGTCGCGATTTAAAATTGAATCTCTAATAGTGTTCAGTCGGTTAAATACGCGCTATGCATGAAAACCGCGCATGAATTAAACATTTATTCAACAAAGCATTCCGACTTTGACGCGTCGCATGGCAACAGTAAAACGTGGCGCCTTCTCCTTCCCTTTTTTCCACGGCATACACGTGACGAAGGAGAAACAAACGAGCGATGCAAGGATGAAAGAAAAACGTTCATTTTTTTACATCTCCCCCCCTGGGTTTCCGCTCGCCGACACTGCATATGTACGTGAGCTTTAAGCTTACTTCTCGCGCAGGTACCCACTCCCTTTACCACTCCCATATATCTACACGCACCACACTCATAGCCTTCGTTCCTTGACCAGGTTTGCAGGGATTATAAGGTAAAGAGAAGTGAGAGAGAGAGAGGGCAGGAGGAGTTATAGAAGTTTGGAGCTATATTTTCTTACTTGGCGCAGAGAATTCCTTATAAGACGTTAGGAGACCCGTCCGCGATACGACCAAGGTCGGGTTGCTGTCCGAAGCGATTTTTCCCACATCGTTAGTGGCGTTATTAATCTTTTAAATATGTCCGCGTCTTTTTTTGGACGAAGGTTGAACGAGAGGGTGCGATACAGTGATTTATTTTCTCCTAGGATGGAAGACACGAGGACGGAAGTCATGGCGAAGGTTCAAGATAACGCGTTTGCGTCTCTGGTTTTATTTCTCTATCCGGGAACGACGCGCAGAAACGGAATTTGCGGAAACAATGAAAGGTTAATGGCGGTTTGAGGCCTCGCCTCGAGCGTTTCCAGGGGAAGAGAAACAATGATCCGTCCATTCGCTGATATATGGACACCGAAATAACGCTTATTCTGACCACAGTTGATTCGATAAAGTTACATAAACTGCACTATTAGCGATATAATGAGTATATTTACGGCAGTGGTTTCCAAACTGTGGGGCGAGCAAAAGATTTGGCATTGTATTTACTATCTGTTTAACTATCATAATCCTGAGATCTTCAATATGCAGCGGTCGAGTTCTAACCCTTAAGTGCGTAGGACGTACCGTTTGCGTCCATGCTTTTCTTAAAATGGCTACATTAATAGCAATTGTAGATCCAGTAGGTATTGTTTATGAACTTTGATTGAATATGATAGAGAGGGGGGTGCAAAGACATTTTTCTTAGGTGATGGGAGGGGGCGGCTTCTAATTCCGATACAGGAAAAAACAATACTTACCTATAGTTAATTGAGAAACACAAAGCAAACCCACAAAGGTTACTATGAGCAATACTTTACGAGATATGACGAAAATTTAATTTTTTGTCACCAGTAAAGTGGTACCCCTGATTGGCGTACGTGATTCATTTTTGTGATTTTCTTATTATATTTGATTGTAAGTCCTTAATATAAAATTTCATGAAAATCCGTTCGGTAGAAGCCGAGAACGAACATGCGGACGGACGGACAGACCGACGATAACAGGCGCTCACGCTGGAAGCGAAACGCCTAAAAAGCAAAGGAGCATAAAAACCCGTACGCCGTACCGTACGGTTTGCTCCTAACGTAAACAAACTCGAGAAGAAACCATCACGTAACCGTTGGCACAAAAAAATCCAACGCGACACGTCTCTCGAAATTTAAACACGAGTAGTTGAAAAGACACGTGACCAAAAATATATACGGAATCACGGTAATCTTTGCAAACGAGCGCAATCCGATCTTCTGAACTTTTCCCTCCCACGAAATCACCCGACCACAACGCGAAACGCTTAATTTTTGACGGTTATGTAAAGACGCGAATGCCACCTATCCGGGTAAAAGAAATTAATAGCAGGATGATAAGCATTCTCAGCTCGGCGTTCGACGGAAAAGTAACGGTTTTCGGCCGCGGCGCAATAGAGGGGGAGCGATTGAGAGAGAGAGAGGAAGAGGGCGATAGGAGGAGAGTAAAATTTCCTCGGAGGCACCTGAGAATTCACTTCTCCTTGACCCAAAGAAAGCTCAACGTGAATCACGCCGCTCACCATATTACAACCCAACAGAGTATGGATGAAGAAATATAAAAATTGTGTGAGAAATTCAGATAAGGCGATGTTTTAACCAAAGGCGGTATTGCATCTGTACCGTTGCTGTTAAAGATTTCGATTTGCCTTGAGATATGAATGAGCGTACAACATCAGTCTTGGGAATTGAAATCAAATTAAACAAGGCACGCAGAGGAAAACTTTTATTATTTGTTTAAATATAATATTCAATTCTTCGATATAGGCATGAAAGTCTAATCAAGATTTATGCGGTTTTCATTCATGTTTATTCCAAGGATATTTAAGTAGCGGTATTAGAAAATTTTCTATTACAAGTTAACGTAATCAATGCGAATTTTGTATATTGTGTTGTGTTTGAAAAGAAACTTACAAAACAAAAAATCATAAACATCACAAAATATGTCATTCGAATAAGATTTTAGGAGATGTAAGAAACTTGTAAAACACTTATGCTAATGAAATGAAAATATGAGCTATCACTAGCTCATTTGAATGTATAAGACGAAGATAAATCTCCAGAGCCAGTAAGTTTTAAGAGATTTTTCTTCGTCTCATACACTTATGCTAATACTAATTTTACTTTCACGTACCTATATGGTAATTCTCTAACTTTCAAGCTTCAATATTTGTGGAGACACGTGCAACACGTGGAGCCTTTTATTATTTTAAAAAGTTAAGAAAACCAAATATATAAGATACAGTAAAACCTCGCTATAGCGAGAATTTATAAAATTCATACAATTACTCGTTCTCGTAATATCCAAAAATTAAATTCCGTATATGTAACTTTACGAAATTGACGTTGACTGTGCTTTCACTCGCTTTAATGTAGTTCTCGTTATACGTATGTCGTAATTGTTCTATCGAATTTACACTGTATATGCATGCATTTAATATTTTTATTTTATTTTTGTAAAAATGTTCTCCGACAAGAGATTCTGTCAAGCCTCAACAACTGGAATCTAATAAGAGGACAAAAAGTTCGATTTAAGAAATTTCATTTTAATGTGTATTAATAGCATCCACAGAGACACCGAAAATTCGAGTTAAAGACGCTCGAGCTTTAGAGGCATGACAATAATAATTTAAAAGCCAGTATTTTTATCAAAATAAAATTAAAATCAATGAAACGAAAGAACATTAAATATTAATAAATATTAAAGAAGTTGCACGGCATATGGCGCAAGGTCGAGTGCAATCGCACGTCTCAAGCCGGTTTACAAGCAGAAGATACGCGAACTGAAACCATTATCAACTTTAAAATCCAAACATCTTTTAATGCTTGTAAATGGAAGGAGACTTATTTCAGAAAAAAGTTTTATCTTTAAAAAATGCATTACATCCTTTCTTGTTCTTCCAAATTAAAATACTAGCATGAAAACGGCCAAAGATATTCGTAGATCAACGACCCCTTCGCGATTTTGCTAGGGACGCCCCACACCGGACAATATACAATTTCCTGATCCTATAATTTATTTAAAATCCCCATCTGCCTCACACAAGAAGAAATGGCGTTAAATACACATCTCAATAAAAAAACGGAAACCATCCCGACGTTCCGCGCGACTCCTCCGCGTCGAATTACTTTCTTTATAGTTCAAGGCACTCGAGGGTTTTAACAATAAATTACGGTCAATGGTCTTAAAAGGCCATTAGTTTTGGCGTCCGTCATCATCCATTCGGCGCCGAACTGTGACATAAGCTCAATAAAGTTTCGGCGAACCCCGAGACGTTCGATTCGAACACTTAATTCCATTGTATATAAAGACGCGAAGATAGAGGAAAAAAACGTCGAAAAACTTGTCTTAAAAGTCATCTCGAACTTTCTCAGCGGTCTGAAATTAAAACGTCGGCTAATTTTAATTATAAACCCTCTCGTAAAAGCTTCGGCAGTAGTTGCCACGTGAATCTTTCATCCTTCATAACGCTCGTAAGAATCGTAGATAACCTTCCGAGAAGATTCAGACGCTAGAATATAAAAAAATGGCATTTTCTAATCCTGCTGGCGTTCGCCCTTTGCCCCTTTGTCACCGTAGAAAAGTTCGTGCTGAGTGGACGATCCGATAGCAAAAAACGAATCGCAACTAACCAAGCCCTTTCGGGAGGGGAAAAAAATAAACAAAAAAAGAAGAGCTTTTTCACGAACCGTGAATGCCGGACACGCGGCTACGAGCAGATAATAATTGCGCGGGTGGCAGAAAACGAACAAAGGACTCGTCCGATTGGCCTTGGTTCTCGCGGAAATGGATGACCTTGGGGATACACGGGAGATAAGTCGAAGTCGGGAAATGATTATAACATCTCTTAAAAGGAGGTGAAGAGGTATCTCTCGCCTTTGGGTAGCATCTGGACGCCTACGACCGGCCAATCAAAGGGGAGGCTTATGCGCCAAGCGGAGCGAAAAAGAAAAACGCGACTCCGCCTCGATCGTTTAACTTGGAATCTCCTATTTCCGGCTCGTGAGAAAACCGACCACTTTGACCACAGATGGGTAAGTTTTTTAAAAAAATGAAGGACGGCGCGAACGATGGGGTTTCTCTTCTAGCAGATAGGACGAGAAACTTGCGATTAAAAAATTATTTACGTCGCTTTCCCTGTCGTACACCTTACCGCAAAACGCGGAAGGTGTTGCTTTTTTCTAGCTGATGTGTAAAGATACTACCGCATCACGAATAACGACAAAAAAGGTGTTCGTTGAGAAACGTATCATTTTGTAACTCACTCCGCAGACGATGTTACAGGTCACAACTAAGAAAATGAAACCTCGACTATGACATTCTCCCATGTCAGACAACTTCAACGGTAATATCTCGGAGATATTTGTCGTAATTATCCTCATATAAAATCACGGTTTAGCTTTTACAATTTGTGCGTAAACTAGAAATCGAAAATTTTCAGCATGAGGTATTTTCGAGAAATTTGTTAATTTTCCTCTCTCTTAATATTTGATTTTTGAAAATCTACATTTAACGTGATACTATCTCAAACTAAAACTAAAAAAATCTGCATCTTTTTGGTTAATTTTTTTATAAAGTCTCTAGCACTTTATCAGCCTCGAGATGGAAAGAATAAAATCTTTTTAAATCACGTTCGGGTAAAGAAGGTTGATACGAATCACCTTATTTTGAAATGTTCTCAAGGCGACGTCAATTCTTCAATCGTCTTTTGTTTCAATAATCCATGAATTGTTTCCAACATAAATATATATATCATCATCATCATCATCATCATCAGCCTTTTTCAGTCCACTGACGGACGAAGGCCTCCCCCAGACTCTTCCAGTTTTCCCTGTCAACTGCCTCCCTCCTCCAAGTTTGCCCCAAGAACTTAACAAGCTCTCTGTCCCACCTGTCTTTCGGTCTTCTTTTTGGTCTCTTGATGTTTCTTGGGATCCATTCGATGACACTGGACGTCCAACGCTGGTCATTTCTTCTAGCAATGTGGCCCGCCCACTGCCATGTTAACATCTTCACTCTTCTAATCACGTCACAGACTCCCGTCTTCTTTCTTACCCAGTCGTTCCTCTTGCGGTCTCTTCGGGTGATCCCTAACATGCATCTCTCCATGCCCCTCTGTGTTGTTTGCAGGCGCTGTATCATTCTGGCATTCATGGTCCATGTTTCACAACCATATGTCAGAACAGGCAGAACACATTGGTCATACAGTCTCCTTTTTAGGAAGACTGGAATATTTGATTTAAAGATGTTCGCATTCTTGCCAAAAGCATTCCATGCCATCTTCACTCTCCGGTTGATTTCTCCAAGAAGCGAACCATCAGTAGTGATGAGTTGACCTAAGTAAACATAGCTGGTTACTTCTCCAAGTTCTGCTCCGTTGATATGTATCTTCTCAGAATTTGTGAAGGAGTTGTACATAACCTTTGTTTTATTAAGATTCATCTTAAGTCCAGCTTCTCGGCTTGCTTGCTCAAGCTCTTCAGTTCTTCTAAGGAGCTCTTCTGGGCTTCCTGCGAACAGTATGATATCATCTGCAAAGCGCAGGTGACTCAGATATTCTCCATTTACCTTTATGCCTTTTTCCTCCCAGTCTAGCGTTTTGAATACTTCCTCTAGAGCTGCTGTAAATAACTTAGGGGACATAGTATCTCCTTGTCTCACTCCCTTTTCGGCCTTAAAGGCACTCGTCTCTTCATGCAGCTGGACAGATGTTGTCGCATTTTCGTAGATATTCTTGATCAAGGTTATGTACGTTTCTTCTACTCCTTGTTTCTTTAGTGCACGTAACACCGACGAAGTTCGGACAGAGTCGAATGCTTTCTCGTAGTCGATAAAGCACATACATAGAGGTAATTCATACTCGTTGGTCCGACTGATTACCTCTCTCACGACTTGGATGTGGTCCATCGTGCTATACCCACTGCGAAATCCAGCTTGCTCTCTGGGTTGGGCAGCATCAAGATGGTTTTGAAGGCGCATAGTGAGTATTTTGGTGAATATTTTGTAGACTGTTGGGAGTAGGCTGATCGGTCTGTAGTTATTCAAGTCTTCTTTGGAACCTTTCTTGTGCAGAAGGATAATACATGCGTGGTTCCATGTTTCTGGTATCTTTTTCTTCCTCAGACAGGAATTAAAAATCTTAGCGAGAATTGTTTCCGTATGATTCCCCATTGCTTTGAATACTTCCGCTGTGATACCATCCATTCCAGATGCTTTTCCATTCTTCATACTTCTGATTGCGTGTCTCACCTCTTCCGGAAGGATACCTGGGACCTCTTCGGTGGGCATGTTTGCATCATCATTTACTTCATCATTTCCTAGAGGATCCTCATACAGCTTGGTGTAAAATTCTTGTACCCGTTTCAGGATCAGTTTCCTACTATGGGTTATGGAGCCGTCTTCTAGCATCAAGGCCACCAGCTGTCTCTTTCCGATCGAGAGATGTTGCTTCATTTTCTTGTAACTTCTATTGTTTTCTATGGCTTTCTCGATTAGTTCATAATTATATTTTTTCACATCTTCCTTGATGCACTTCCTTATAGTTTTGTTTAGTTCTGCAAAATGGATCATTTCTTTAGGATCATTAGTAATTATCATTTTCCTTCTTTTTTCCATCAGCAGTCTTGTTTTTTCAGTCAACTTTTTCTCTGGCTTTGTTTTAACTGTTCCGCCTATTTCTTCAGCAATTTCCTTGAGTATCTCTATAAATTGGGATTCAACTTCTTGGTCTTCCAGTGCACTGAATCGATTTTTCAGTTGGAGCTGAAATTCTTCTTTTCGTTCTTTTAGCACCTGCGTGTTGATAATAGACTTAGGCTTCTTCTTTATAAGCTTCTGTCTTTCTAACTTTGAGTTGAATTTTATTCTGCATCTTACCAAGCGATGGTCGCTTCCAGTTTTAAACTGGTTGAGGACGGAACAGTCTTCAGCCAATTGCTTCTTATTGACTAGTATGTAGTCAATTTCGTTTTTGGTACCATTGGGTCCTTTCCAGGTCCATTTTCTATTGGGATTCTTTTTGAAGAAAGTGTTCATTATATATAGACTAGTACATTCAGCAAAGTCTACAAGGCGGTCCCCTCGTTCATTTCTGTCTCCATAGCCCCATTTTCCAACTGCGCTGTCGTCTTCCTTTTGTTCTCCTACCTTGGCATTGAAATCACCCATGACCACTTTTAGATGGCAGCTTCCTTTGTCGTGCAGTTCTCCAACTTCTTGGTAAAAATCTTCCACTTCCTCATCCGAGTATGATGACGTTGGCGCATAAACTTGGACTATTTGAAGTTGATATCTTTTATTTATTTGAAGCACTAGTCTAGCTGCCCGCTCGGATGAACTTTCCATTTCCACGATATTATTCTTCAACTTTTTGTTGATGATGAATCCAACACCTCCTGTTCTTCCTGTGTCAGTTCCCCTGTAATAAAAAATATCTCCACTCTTCAACTCCAATAGGCCTTCACCTTTTCTTCTCACCTCACTAAGTCCTAAAATGTCCCACTTGATCTTCTCCAGTTGTTCTAGGAGCTCTTGAAGTTTATCTTCACTGGACAAAGTCCGGCAGTTAAAGGTAGTTAGGTTGAGGTTAAAGGAATTGGGTAAGGATGAGAAAGAGTGGCAGTGGGCGTTTAACCTCCGGGGATTCTTAGCACCCTCTGCCTTCCTGCCTTGTTCCTGACCACTGCCACGGTCAGAGGCAATCCAGCCTCCGGAGAATGAGGGCCGTTTTTTATGGGTGTACATGTCATGGGGGGATTGTGGGCCTTAAAACACCACGCTGGCCCAGAGCGGGTTGGTGAGTACCTCTTTCACTTTGGCCGGAGATATTGCAGAAAGACTTCACAGCATGGTTGAACCTACCGGTGTCCGAGGACACCACTGTTCTTCGCCCTTTAGCCTCCGTTTACACCCTTCCGCCGACTTTGAGGCAGTGAACTGAGGCAGTTGGAAGGGAAATATATATATATATATATATATATATATATATAGATAACGCCAGATTTACAGATGAGAGTCAAGGGAACGTGTTTTGTATATCAACGATTAAATAAACTGTACATTGTGTACGTTTAATTAATAAACTACCCACGAAATAAACCTTGTGTGCAAAAGATTTTGTCGATAAACAGGTCAATATAAACATTTTAAGAGAAACAACACTAACTTAACCTGTAATCAAATTTTTAAAAACCATTAATCGTAGTACTCTCTCTCTGCTTTTCCGGCAGCATAACAGCAGTAACCTCGAAAAACTAAATCGAGCACCCTAGAATAGCCTTCACGGATGCTTGGCAGGGGTTGACATAGCATCGTACCTACTACGTGAAATGATACACTCCGCTAGAGCGAGTAATAGGGTCGGGTAAAAGCATAGCCACTACCGAGAGATCATTCCGTGTTATTTCCTACCCTACACCGCGGTCGATTACCGCGCTCGCGTGCGTGAAGGCGGACTCTCGTAAGGAGTCGTCGAATTGGGAACCGCTAGAACGTTTCTTACGGTTTTTCCCAGTTGCTCACGCTAACGCATTGCCCCCGAACCATTCGCCCTAAGGCTAAGGCAAAGAAGAATAGCCGATACGAAAAACCGCGACTACCGAAAAGGAGTTTCCTTACGGGTAATGACAAGTGACGAACGGCAGACGCGTGACGCATCGCGCTTTTATCGTTTCCCGAGCGAAATGGTAGAAAGATAAGTAGTTAAAAAAATACGAATCCGCACGAAACAAAAGAATCCCTTATCCCGATATCATCCCCACCCGTTGTCAATAAAAACATAACGGCGAAAGCGGAGTCCTAAAAAGAACTCGTATGTTTTGAGGGAGTGACATGATATAGAAAGATAAAAGGGAGATAGAGATTTGTCAAATTTCGGCAATCGGAAAAAATAAAGCATTTCGATTTTGTTCCATCCGCTGAACCAAATGGCTATTAAAAATTGGAAAGAAAAGAATTCTCGCAGGCAGTGACTAACGAAGCGGCGGTAAGTGGGTAGGATCACATGGCAAATGTCGTAAAACAAAAAGACAACGAACTCGATTCATTAAGATATGAGGCGAAATTGAAAACGTTTGAAGGAAATTTCCCGAAATAACTCTCCGAATAAATGTATTCCATAATCCGCAATAGAAGAATATGAAGAAAAGTACGCATAGCAAAGTATAAATGTCTTCTTTATTTTACAAAATGGCCATATAAATCCTAACCACGACAATAGATAAACTGAGAATGAAATCGGTTTTCAAGGGTGAATGTCGCTTAATTTTAGATTGAAAATATTTTAAAAGTACAAGATAACAGGCATTCCACAAAAGTGTCAAGTCCTACATAGCTCTACGCAAAAATTTTTATTTAGATAAATCGTTCTAACAAAAAATAACAATTTAAATTTGAGGTAAAAACAGAAAATTCGACCTGGAAAATAATTGGAGTCCCAAGTTAAACGAAAAAATAAATAGACTGCATGAAATATATTAAAATATCTACCAATGTGTAGATCATTGCAAGCCATCAGGGCAGCCATTGTTTCACCAACATTGGGGTAGTTGTCAGAATTTGTATCAAGGCCACGTGATGTTTACCAACACGTTATAGTTACTTTAGTAGTTCGATGTTTTTATCATCGTTTTCATAGTTAACACTTTTGTTATTTTGGTATTTATCAATATTATCGTAGTTTTTCTTGTAATTATTTCATCGTTCCTTTCTTTGTTTTTTCTGTTTTATTTTAATTTTATTGGTGAATCAGTTATAACTGTTATAATTTCTTAAGTCGATTGTTTATAAATAAATAAATAATTACGTAAACAAACTCTCCGTGCCGAAGAGCGACGCTTTTGACAGTGAAAGTCCACTTAATTTCCTCAATACAATAGCGCGTAAAAATAAATTAATCGGATATCACTACGCAAAATTTCTTCATCATCTAAACATTTCCTAGAAACTAACTCTCTTACCAACTTAGGACGTAAAAAGTTTCTCCATTGAAAAAAAAAAACCCAAGATTTTCACGAATAGGCAATTGCTTTTACAGTACCAGATGATGTTTCGCGAGCCATCTCCGGTGGTAAAAAACTAGGAAAAATATGTTTAAAACGCGAAGAAAATAGGAAGAAGCTAATAGTGCGGAGGGAGATGAAAGAGAGTGACGGATGGAAAAAAATGAAAAAAAAAACGAATGACGAGCGAGGTGAGAGAGAAATTGCTTACGACTCCAAGAGTCACGAAGCAATGCCCATATAAGTTTATCCGTCCGTGCAAAGAGGGAGGAGGGAGAGGTCGAGATGATGATGAGAGATGCGAAACTCGTTCCAGTAATAGCCTCAACCTATTGCGAAAACGGATAACGAGAGAGGGAGAAAGAGAGAGAAAGACACGAGACTAACGCAGGAAGCTCAGCATACAATCACTTCTACCGAAGGACGGATGTCACGAGCGTCTTTTGTTGCCCGTTTCGTACTTTTTTAAATAAAATCATTCGTAATTTTTTAACAAATAAAATACTTCTTACATGGCAACCTTACCTGATGGTCTTAAATTCCTCGCTAGTAGTAGATTCCGGGAGATTTCCATCTTGTTAGTAGCTAGTTCCGGGATAGTTTTCTCTAGGTTGGAAAACAACTAAAGTGAGCGGTAAGACTTGTTTTGTTCATTGATTAGAAAACATATAATGATTATTTAATCTGAATTTTAATGTTACTGTAACACTTTGTAAATTGCAGATTCCGAGAGATATCAACCGTATGAGTAGTTAATTACGGGAGATTTTTTGTAGGTTAAACAAGTTAGAAAAGTGTATAGTGTAAACATTTCTTCCCTGCCCTATGTTGGTGCATCAATAAACGTATTTTAATACAATGAATAAATACTACAAAACAATATACATATAAGAAATTATGCCAGGGAAATGCTAAATTTATATCTACCAATGTATTTTCTAATGAGTTCTAATCAATGTAACAATGAAAAATTATTTTAAACATACCTCAGTTCAGTTAAGTAGTCCTAATATTTGCGTTTATGTTCTTTTCTTCGTCGTAGATAATCCATTCCCTCCCGCTTACAAAATGCTGAATATACACGTATTGATATTAAAATTAACAAAAAATAACAGCACAGTGCAGGGGAATTTTCATGTTAAAATGATTTCCATGTTATTTCTGAACATTCTTCTTCATCTTCTTACATAAAATATTCTTTCAGAGCTTGCCAACTTGAGGGCAATCGTTCGATAGCTGGTGTCAACGATAAGTCATATTTTTGGCAAATTCTGCAGAATTTGTTTATGTTCAACATAAACAAACAGGCAGAATGTTTTTAATTTTTCTGTTCGCTTAGCATAATCAGAAAACTCACTGTATATTTTTATAACTAACAACTTTACATCAAAAGGAAGAACTTTAAGTGCATATTTACTGCTGTTGTGTAAAATGTGACATTTACACTTTTACTCAAGTCCGTTGTTATCCACGACAAGTTTTTGATAGGCGGAATTCTGTACACCACAAAGTTTCCTGTGAAATATATGCGGACAAAGAAGACACTCACTCTGAATTTATAAACATAAATAAAGCCAGGAGAATACGTAAACACTCGTGCTTATTTTAATGCAAGAATTTTATCTTTATGCGGTAGGGAAAGCCCAATTTGTCTTTTAAGGTGACTTGAAGGTAATGGGACTGTAAACAGGGTGACATAACTGAATGGGCTGAACATAGGGTGACGCAGACAAAAAAAGGTTGAGAACCACTGACTTAAGGTGGATTAATCCCGGGTGAGGTGGCAACCCTATTCTTCGCCCGTTTTTTTCGGGAAATCCGCGTTACAGAAAACTCAGATATGTTTTCTTTAATGATACTGAATAGGGTTTCGCCCCAAAAAAAGTCGCGATTTTTAGTACATTTTTAGCACGAACAGACAAATCCCGAATCAAATTTAGAGAAAGAAATCAACTAATAAAAATTCGATTTTTGAAAAAATTAACATGGGCGTAAAATAAAAAGGAAACGATTACATAATGATCCAGAAAAATTATGAAATATGATAATTCTAACACGCTTCTTCACACAAAATCGAGCCTCTGTAACTTTAACGTCTACAATTCGGATTTTCCACCACTTAAATTAGTGTTTCCACACGAAGCGGCGTATTTTAACAAATTGAGCTTCAGTACTGTTGATATTTTCTGCTCTCTTCCCCATACCACCCACTTTGTATGTATAAAGAAAACATTCAAGTGCGTAGAACATTTTAAAATACCAAAAAGAAAACAAGTCCACTTACTTTGCAATGGTTTTGCCAAAAAAAATTTCATATAATGTTTGGACGCTTTAAAATGTGAGAGGCAGACTGGGTCAGTAAATACTGCCCTTGCCTACATGCTGACCATATATACTATACATATATACAAATATATACATATATACTCGTACATTTTATAAATGAAAATGCAAACACGTCAACATTCTCACAATTCAGGTCGTACGCATAAACAAGAAGCTGAATAGGCTGGGTGTATACGCATTGAGACCTCTCTCGCTCTAATATGCTACGACTGATACTTGAGGTGAAAGGTAGTCTCGAAAAAAATCACGGCGTTACTTAGACCGCGCATTCCCCAGCGACGGTATTCAATTCCCCAGCCGTCCTTGATTCCCAAGATACTATATACGACCCTCCCCTCTCGATAAAATCATCCTCGGGGCTATGGCAAATGAACACCTTTTCCAACAGTCGGACACGCGACTATCGGAAAAACGGCATGACTCGACAGGAATACAAACTCGCACGTTTTCTCGGTACGGCTCAGAGGATTCGAAGGAAAGGCAGTTAAGATTGGTAATCACCCCGACGTTCGGATGTTTTTCTTCCTAAAACGGAATGTCCTTGCGCCGACGATGAGACACGCTAATAACTCAAAAAAAAGAAATCGAGAAAATAAAGAGATACAAGGGTCCGAAAGCGTCAAAAATAATACCTTTTGACGAGATTGAAAGGCATAATGAGGAGTGTTGCATCACCCCGGAGGCTAAAGAGGCCTTGACTGACAAAGTGATGTCACCGAAAGGGCTCGGTGGTGATTCTCAAACTTGACGCTCATTCAGTACTTTGAAATTAATCAAAATCGCGTGACAAACGTGGATAAACCACAGACATACTACGAAAGTTTTTTTAACCTTTCGTTGGATGAACCTACACCCGAAAACCTTACAAGAAATAATTTCACTTACGACAATAACTTAGTATTTTATGCTTGAATAAGATTAGCAAAAAATTATAATTTGTAACGTTAAATTAATCTCATTTCGAATGCGATTGACGGTATTTACCATTGGGTTTTCCAGCCTCTTTTGTTTAAAAAAATCAGCGACAAATTTTGGTAAATCGGGATGGAGCGGACCTTAATTTTACGCTTATCATCACGAATGCCGAACAGTCTGAAATGGAATAATTTTCTATCTCATTGACACATTATTTGCGAAATGTTCAGATTTCGTGGTTGTTCATTATTACAGTCCTCTAAATAATTTTATCAAAATATGAGTTTTACTTACCTTTGGCACATTAAGCAGTGTTGCATTATCTGCTCAAAATCGAAAAAAACAACAAATGTTACGTTAAACCAATGCCTAAATCCATAAATTTGTGAGAGTAGCAAGCGGTTTATTTTGATGGGAATTTTAAGAGACAATTCAAGTTACCTTGCATAGCATTTCATTTATATTTTAAAATGTAAAGTTACCAAACCTGTGGAAGTAATAAAGAAAAAATATCTATTCTTTTGCATAAATGACCCATTTGTTGGATAATTATTGGCACCAGACTCGAGTAAAAGACGGATTGGCGTTTCCTTTTGATGTAGATACAAATACTTGCCACAGAGCCAATACGTGGCTTCAAGGTCCTCCAATTCGACACCTCTGGAGTGCGTGACACCACAGAAACTCGACAAAGGCGAAGCGACGCAAACAAAAATATCAAAACGAGTGGAATTGATTTCATAAAAAAAAGACGATTCTATCTGATAATAAAATAGCTTTACTATTTTGATCACAACACTTATTTATGTTGACTGCACATGGAAGATATTATGTAATGACATACTGAAAAATGAGAAACAAATAAATGATATAATTTTTGTGCACATACATAAAATTCTCATTTTCCAATATAGAAACGTAACCTCCGTCAATGACGGACGACAACGACGCGAAACCAGTCAACATCGACAATAAAGAAATCACAAGAATACTGCATTACGTGATATAAAGAAGCGATTTTTGTTTTTGGATTCCAGTAAAAGGGCGACATTTTGAACGAATGATCGCCTAAGAAAAATGTCAACAATCGCCCGTTTTTACGGAAGATCTTAAACTCCGTTCCGTTTTCCTCCGTTCGGATGTCATTAAGGAATTTCTCAGCTCTGGAAAAACGAACGTGCATACACGCGACCGCGCAGGTGAAGTCTCGTGGTTCACGTGGACGTTACAAAGGCCGCGTCGGTGATCTCGGTCCAACAACCACGCATGCGTGCACGCGGCGATCTGTCACCGAACTAAAAAAGCGTCAACGTTACGTGATCCGACTTCGAAGTGGTCGCATTCGAGAGATACCAAAATTCCGTATCGTAGAGAAATCCTTTTCCTCGTTTTGCTGAGTATGCAGTCTCCGAGGAAGAATCCCTTAAAATTGTGACCTTGCGTGGCATCGCAACATCACAGATCGAAGGAAACTACTTAAATCAATACACACACAGGGTGTTTCGGAAATGTTTCATAATTCAAGGTGTGGATTCAGGAGACCAAGAAAAACGTTCCTGTCACCTTCCTAGCTGTGCTACTACTAATGTGTTATCGATGCTACTGAAGACCAATATAAGTGGAACGAGTAGTTTATTCATATCCACGTATTGCAGCAGGTGTTCTATATTAGGGGTCACCAAAATTTTCACTCAAAGTGCCAAACGAGCCTTTATATAACACTTTGCGGGTCACATTAAATCTTTTAAATGATTGATATTTTTAAAAAATTTGTAACGCGGCATACGTTTGGATTAAAAGTATTTTGCATCCACATATTTGAAAAACATAGTTCAGATTTCATAAATGATATCTAAGAACCACTTGCTGGCAAACATTCGAACACATGCTTCTGAGCGACTTATTAAAGACTGGCTCACACTATAGAAAATGTCTAGATAAACGGACTTTTTCACATACATAGTAGCATGGAAAACGAAGTGGCAGTAGCTCGGCTAAAAAGCGCATGTCGACACTCGTTACAAGAACTTTTTGCTTGGTTTGATCTCCTGAATTAACACCCTGGATTATAAAACATATAAGAAACAACCAGAATATCATTCGATCCGATCATCATGTCGAATCGATGGACGCTAAAATTTTAAAGGAAAAAAATCCTAAAAAACAGAAACTTATGAAAACAACCCATTTTATGTCTCAAACTTTCTTTTATTGTCGTGGATGCGCAGTAAGGATCACATTTTCAATCCCTGCGGATTTTATTAAAACAATAATAACAAATTAAACTCCGAAACATGTTTGTACGCCTAGATCGACATTACCCACGAACGTGGTTAATGTTGATATGAAATTAGGTACCAAAAACCCACTTAGATAACTAAAAGAATGATCTTCTGCAGGAAAATGGACATCAAAATACGTGCGTATAGGAGCTATGCGGCCAACAGCTCAGTAAGTATGCCAAGAAGGTCACCGGTTGTGAAGTCGACATTTGGTGATCGATAGTTGTTGCAATACGTGTTTACGGCATATATCCAATCCATGGTCATAATGCAATAGTATCTTAACTCCGGTATTTTAAAAGTAGAAGTCTGTTTATTTCCAGCAAGATTTCCGAAAAATATGATTGTGAACTCGCGTTGTCTGTCTCAATTAGGGATGAGAAATATTAAATTATTACACATTATAATATATAGGAAAATTCATATATTTCGTCAGACTGCCAACTGCCAAATCGAAAACTTTCAAATGGGATTAGTCGCAATTTAGAACGCAATATTGAAGTTTCTAATGCTGTTAAGATCTAGTTGTACTTCAATATACTCGTATAAAGGCTTGAACCTTAGTCTTACAACTGAAAGAGAAACATAACTAAAACTTTATAGACATTTCCATAAGATTTTTTTTAACATCATAGAAAATATGTGTACATTATAATTTTTCTCGAAATATACAGTAAACGTACTACTGACTCGGTCATCTGAGAGTAGGGTGACCACATATGGTTGATGATTTTAAGGGACAGACCCTTCAAAAAAATAGGATCATGAAAAATTTTACGGGACTTTTTTAACTTTGAAATTAAGTAATTAAAAAATATTCTTTGAAAGTATATAAGAAAAATTATTTTTACAAAAAAAAACTACACAAAATAAACGCCTATCAAATAAAAAAAACAAACATTTATTATTGAGAAATAAAACTAAATTGCACACAATACTAAGAACATATTCACAAAGAATAGTTTTAGTCACTGTAAGAAAAAAACTACTGCTCGTCAGATTTTGTGCACTTCAGATCTTCATTAGTAAGAACATAATTATAAGTCTTTACAAGATAGGTAGTTGCTTTCCACCTGCAGTTCTGCTTTTACTACACTTATGTGAAATCTTTTTCTATTGCCATTCCGTGTATTACGATAGAAAGAAAATATCCTTTCTACAAGAGCATTAGAATTGACTTAATAAATTGCATCAGCTTGCAAAATTATTTTTTCGCAAGATTTTAATATCCCATGCCATTTATATGGGAGAGATGAAATCTCGTTTGTAACTTTTCGTAAACGGGAGTTCACTTCTGTAAACTCTTCATACATTACATATATTCAGTGCTCGAAATGGAAAATATTAGGAAACGGAACGCTCGGGAGGAATTTTATATAATAATAGCCGTCATCCGTTGGTTGGTTGGTTGATCACGCTATGCAAACGTTAATAACTCGAGAAATAATAATGATAGAAACTCGAAATTTGGTAGAATGCTTGATTAACACTTTTTCAGGTGATGATGAATTTAAATCGCGAAAAAATTCCTCGGTTCGTCTCCAAGAGAGGCATTTCCTTTTCCCATTACTTAACATGTAAAACGCGATTTTTCGACGTGCAGGCTTTTTTCATTTCGAAATTAAAATTAGAAGAAATTAACAGACGACCTTCGGATTTGAACCATTTTGAAGAAAAAGTTATAAAGTTTCTTATTCCATTCGTCTTTTTTCGCCCACATTTCGAAATATTCCATGTTAAACGTTTAATTTGCATATTTTGTGGAAATCTCGCCATTTTAACGTGATGTTGCTATGTCGACCATTATCATTGTTAGCTTCAATACGAGAGAGAGAGGAAGGAAGGGGAGAGATTTGCGTGTTTTGTGGAAAATAAGTATATTAACGTAAATATAAAGAAATTTAAGTATCAACTGTGTCATTTTAGAAAAATTGGAAATAAAAACCAGTCTTAAATTAAATTCTTTGTAAACCATACGTGCTTCAGAATTTATATTATTATTCCTCGAATTAATTTCGTAACAATGGCCGAAGTTTGGAAACGAATATAAATTAAAATTCAATTAAAATTAAAAGGACATTTAAAACTGTTAACACGCAATTTTCGAAGAAACAACAGTGGATCTTTTAATGAATTGATTATATTGACTATAGCTACGCGAAATTGTCTAAAATTCTGTAAATATTAACTATAACCTAAAAATATCACTGAATACTTTATTGTACACGCCATAACTTGTTAAAGACATCCGTAGAGTAGTATGAAAAAAAATCTGTCCAGCACACGACTTTCTTCACACAGAGTAACGTATATGATTGCTCTGAAAATAAGAATCCTCAAAACCAGTCCTGAGCAACCCAAATCACTCAGTGGGCCAATTTTCAGAACAAATTTTTCTTTTTTAAACTTGATTTATCATAACAACACAATTTATTCAATGGGTAACTTGTTTTTCTGTACACACTTAATTTATCAAAGTTTACTACAATTTTTGTGGTAGAAATTCTCAACTGATTTTCTAACTTAATATCTTCCAAGGAGCCACGAGATTTATTCTTCGCGAATTCACTTTAAAAAAAAAGGGACTCACAAAGCGAAGTACTCCCAAAAGCACTAACTATTTATTCTCAAGTTTGGGAATTTTGATTCTTCAACGTATCTGTTGTAAAATTGAACTATATCATTCTTGAATAAAATGAGAAAAGATCACTTGGTATTAAGTTCCACTTTACTGAAAAAAGATAGGACCGGTTTAGACTAATATCTAGTCATCATCATCATCATCTAGATCAGGTGTCTCAAACTCGAGGCCCACGGGCCGTATGAGGCCCGCGCGATGCATTTGTGCGGCCCGCGAATCAATTTACTTTATACTACGTGACCCGAACTCAAATCTATTTCTTATAAAATATTTCTAAATAATCTAAGAAGTGTACTAAATCATTCCAATTTATGTCAGCCTGCACGGTTGAGTTACTGAAGAACGTTTATCCCACTGCCAGCGAGTTTCTTTCGCATCAGAAGGACTTAACCCTCGACGCCAAATCTAGCATTTTTGTAATGACTGCGTGTAAGACGCGTAATAGAGCGATTCCTCTCTTGTGGAAAGGGAGGGTGAATATAATACAAAGAATACGAAAAGGTGTGAAGACTGGGAAAGTAATGAATGCGGCCCGCGGATCGTCAGAGAGCCGTCATGTGGCCCGCACACCGATGTGAGTTTGAGACCCCTGATCTAGATATTAGGCGAAACCGGTCGTATCTTCTTTTTAATAAGGTGGAACTTAATACCAAATGATTTTTTCTCATTTTATTCATGATGGAGTTCCACCAAGGAAAGGCTTCTTCCGTTGATTTTATATCGTTCTTCTTTACAAAAATGAATTTTAATTCAGTATTGTATTGTAAATAAGCTATCTCCAGCTGCAATAGTGCTGGTGCTGTGCTTGCATCCACGTCAATCGAAAATAGACGATTTGCAATAAATGGGCCACTTTTGTGTGGAAAATCATAAGAAGTTTGTGGGTCGCAAAGAAAAACTCGGAATGGGCCGCATGCGGCCCGAGGGTTGCATAAGCCTGCTTAAGACTAATCATCGGAAACTTCACCTGTGAATAATTTATAAACATTTTAAATAATCTTTATTTTGAACCAAACGTTAAGTAAACAACATTGTTAGCTGTATCTATGGATAGCAAATTGACAATTCGCAATTAAAATTACCCTTGACAGCGTACACAACGCTATCAACAATCATAAATTTTAAAAATATAAACGGAAACAATGGTATCACTTGGCGACGTATTTAACATACATTTAGAAGAAAAATCATAATATCTCTTAAACTATCGGTTTTATGAAAATATGTTTCAAACAAAACGTGTAGGACATTACATTGTATACATATTTTACAATGACAAATCTTTACGCAAATTGAGTTTAAAGGAGATATTTGAAAAAAAAAAGGAAAAACGACAAGAATAAACCTCCACTTCCGGTTGAACTGTTTCAGCCAAAACATTTTCAGATCTTCATTTGCTTATAAAAATCTTAAGTATAAGTTTTGTGCTGATCTGATTATTAGTTTTTGAGTTAGAGCGCCGACAAAAACACAGACATCGCAAAAATAGTCAAAACATACCCAAGGGACGTCAGAACGTGTATTTCCACTGAAATCTCGAAATCGATTTTTTTTCAAGAATACAATAATTTCTCCTATACTACGTACGGAGTAAGTAATAAAAATATCAGTAAAAATAATATTTTTAAAAACCACTTTTACTTCAAATGCATTAAAAATTAAAAAATAAATTTTTTTTCATCAATGTGGTTGGTTCATGAATGCAACAAATGAATTTGCATGATCGAGATGTTTAAGGAGTTGTTCATCCCGAAAGATAATAATTCCTTAGCCTAAAATCTGAATACTAACGTTCGCATCTCAATTATTGTGGGTACAATTTTCTTCATCAAAGTGGTTGGCTCACTCCTTAAACATCTCGATTATGCAAATTCATTTGTTGCATTCATGAGCCAGCCACATTGATGAAGAAAATTGTACCCACAATAGATAATTGAGATGCGAACGTTAGTATTCAGATTTTAGGCTAGGGAATTATTATCTTTCGGGATGAACAACTCCTTAAACATCTCGATTAAGGAAATTCATTTGTTGCATTCATGAGCCAACCACATTGATGAAGAAAATTTTATTTTTTAATTTGAAGTAATAGTGGCTTTTAAAAATATTATTTTTACTTATATTTTTATTTTTGGTTTTTTAGTTATCTGTAACAAAATTATTGTGAATTAGAAAAACTACTTATCCAGTTCTTTCGTCGTCAAGGCAAACAAAACAAAATCCTAACTAAAATATTAGTTGTTCTGTGTTCATTTGAATTTATTCCACGTCTTAGAATTTATTCAATCTTAAAAAATTAATGTTATTGTATTTCTGGACGAAGTAGGAAATATGAATTTTCCGAAAAAGTTTTATGTGGACCCCTGGACCCCGGTGGTCGGGCCACCTGGACCCCGGGGTCGGAAAATTTAATATTATTGTATTTCTGGACGAATTAGGAAAAAAAGTGAATTTTCGGAAAAAATTTTTATGTGGACCCCTGGCCCCTGGGGTCGGGCCCCTCCAATAATTGTGCCAAAATCTGTGGTTCATCATTATGAACAACTTTCCCAAACATACTGGGTCAAAAATCCTGAAAGGTTCTGAGATATTTAAGTTTTAAAAAGTCCGTGACATGCATACGACAAGTGAAGTTAAGTAAAAGTGGTTAAAAAAATACTAGATTTTTCTTCTATCAGGATGATTACTAACTAATTCTAGACGAAACAGGCGATGTTCATATTTGTAAGCAAGTCATCTCAAACGTGAACAGTTAATGAATTTAGGAATTAATTTTTAAAATTTAATCGTGGCTCATTCTTGAAACAGATTTTATGCGCATCCCCTTATAATTTGAGAGAAGCTTAGGAGATGTATTTTTCTGAGAATTGTTAGACATCTACCTAATTTATAAATTGAATACGAACAAAATAATCTTGAAATTCATCACCATCTGTAACTGCACCATTTACATCTCTTTAACAAGCAAGGTTCTCTTCAATAGACCGAAGTAAGTACTTCCTCTCTGACGTTCACACGACTCAACCGAAGGGCGACGAATTGAGAAAAATGAGCCGCCGTAGACGGAAAAAATAGAAAGGTATCGCATGAAATTCTAACGCAGCAAAAATGTATGTGGGGGTTGGAGTAAACGCGAATGCATGCAAATGCGTGCGGACGTAAAACATTCCTGGTGGAAAGGCACGCGAGGGAGCTAGCGAGGCAAATATCGGTTGAGAGAGGCGGTTTCAGAACCTGAGACCTCCGAAGCCGACATTCCACGCCAACCACACAGGAATTCCTCCGTTTTTCCTCCCTGTCCCTATCTCCCTCTCTCCCTTCCAACTTGGGCGACATCCCCAGGGTTATGGGTGCTTTCGTGTGCGCACCGTCGACATCTTGAAACCGGTCAAGCGCGGTAAAATTACAAGGGAGAGAAAAAAATTTTTTTTTCTAAAAATCGAAGAATTTATTTATTTTAAAGATTTTTTCCCCCCCGACGCGTTTCTCGGGAAAAACGGTAAGGGGGGGCAGGAATGCGACGCTCGACGAATTACTCCAGTGCGAGCGGTTAAAAACGTACTGCTTCATCAACTCGGGTACCCTTGATTACCACGACGAGTTCTGCCAGAACCGCGCGACGTTTCGTCCAATTAAAAACCGCGCGGCTGTTGCGACCTCGGACTCGAGCAATTAAACGTATTCGCCTACGCGATCTAACATGTCTCTCCAAGTTTATTTTTCGTTAAATAAGAAATATTTTTATAACGGCAAGACTCTTCTAATTCGGCGCTATACATTTATTGCCAATTCGGGGTTTTAGAAAAAATTCTATCTTCTCGGAGGATTTAAATGTATTCCAAAGACTCGATCATAAGCTGAGCCTATATTAAATATTTTTTCCCTTCAATAGTAAAAATGTAATTTGCATTATAGACCACCGGGACCGGCCGGACCCCTATATACATCCATTATCTTTAATACCAATTAATGATTTTTTAATTCTAATTTTGTTTTAAAACTGCTGACTATTAAATGATTATTATAACTTCGGTTTTATTAGATTTTAAAATGATAAAAGGACACGTGAAATACTCTTGTACTCGGTCCCTCAAATATTTAAGCCTGTTCCCTCTATAATAGCACATTTGAAATATTTTCCGATGATTATCAGTCACTGAACAACATCGATGCTAATTGTGTTTTTAAAAAATCTCAAAATATATTTTCTTTCGTGTTATGAAACCACTAATAGTTCTTGTTAAGGCTGATAAATAACCTATCTAGTTAAGGAAGAAAAATAACTTACGTATATTTTCTGCGGTATTTGTCACCGTATGAATTAGCACCACCAATTTTCCAAAAATATTCATCCCGGTTCCAAAACGCTATCTTAAGAACATGACTGTTAACAATTTAAATCCATAGTATAACAAAGGGGGGACAAAATTTATTCAGATTGCCTTCGTATACGCATATATGCTAAATTTAAGCTGACTAGATAAGTGAATGGTATTTCAGTAGCACAATGAAGCGCTTCTAAAGAGGTTTTCTCATAAAGTAACGTTTTAGTCTGAAGCTGGGTTTCATTTCTACGCTTCCAACAATTTTTTCTAAAAACTACGAAAAAACTGAGGATTTGAAATTTCGGACCTTATTAGTTTTCATAAAACACATATCGTTCACCGGTTGCAATAGTGGCACATCTAGGATAGTGGTAGTTTTGAGAAAATGAAGAAATAAAACTCAGCTGCTAGTTAACGAGCATTTCTAGTTTATAAGACAAATAAAAATTTGACATATTCATACTTAACTTTGGGCCAGTATTGCAGGAACGTAATAGATGAAATGCTGTCCTCATTGGACGTATTAACTCAAATATTGCCATTTTTGGAATGTGCCACTATTGCAGCCGGTGAACGATATTTCGTGTTGATTAAAAAATTTCAAGCCTTCGTATCCATATTTACGTGGTATTGATTAGAGAATATGACCCATATGGACCTTAAGTGTCAAATTTAAGCGAAATCAATGAAACCGATGAAAGTTCAACATCGATTAAATCCATTAAACAATTAGAATGGCTACTTAAATAATTTCCCAGCATAAACGCATGGTAGTAAATTTTCACGTAAATAGACAATAATAATAAAGCCAATCACGATCACTCGACACAAAGTCACAATTTCCTTTACCGCGACAGTAAACACCTCGAATGAACGTCATCGAATATATTTAGCTTATCCAGTCTCAGCTGCCATAAGGCAAAAAAGGAAAACTGGAATCGCGCCGATCGAAATTAAATTAAATGCAGGATGGAAAACGTGATTCGCTGATAGACTTTTACGTCAATAGGCCGTGTCTTCTATATTGCATGTATGCAAACATTACGTATGCATCAGATGCTCGAGCTTTGTTGTTAAGAGGACGCTATGCAGTCATTGTGAAAACGAAATTAATTATCGATTTTTCAAAATGACTGCCGCCGGAATAGAAATGAGGTGAAAAAAAGGCACGCAAGTTCGCGGATAATTACAGGATGAAGGAAATCGCGATAAATTGGCGCAAATAATGACGCCAGATTTATTTTGCATTCATGCTTTCCATTACTTTATGGCAGGAGATTCCTAGTTCGCTCGTGAGAATGGTCTATAATCATCGCCTTCCACAAAATTGTAAAATTAAAAAAACAGCTTCCTTTGAAAATGTGCAGTTAAAGTTGAAACGGAAATTCCTTTTGAAATGAGGGGGATTTGGAGAGGAAACGAGCTCTTGGAGGAAGTTGTGTAAAGTAAAATTCTAGGAATCGATCCTATACGAAGGAAGACAATATAAGGACTTTGGATAGATTTACTTAAGTGGGTGGTTAAGGGAAAATGTAGATAAAAATCACACTGGTAAGAGTGAACTGACAGCATAATAATACGTAGATTCCTTGAATCTGAATGAATAGAATTCGAAATAACCGAGTAGCTATGACATTGAATTTGCATTACAAAGTAATTTAATCTATTTTAATTTGCAAGGAGTCGTATTACATTTACTTTTCGCATTAAACCATTTTGAGAACATCATTTATTTTCTTTCCTTGGCTAAAAAAAGTTGCACAAAATTCAATGGAGGATACGTATACAAACCATCTATCACGAAAAAATTTCGATCATTCCCACATTTTTTCCTCGTTAGTACCTCTAAAATTGACCTCCTATGACCCTAGAGGTGGACGCTTGGTTGTATTTAAATAGAAAACTTTTAAATGCAGATTGTTCTTTCTTTTTTCCTCGTTTCGTCCATTCCCCTAAACGGAAAAGGCAGCTCTTGGACTCTTCCTCTTCGAGAGGGGCGTCTCCTCAAAGACTCGGTCCATTAGAGAGGGAGAAAGGGGAAAAAAGGGCGGGGGCAAGAAAACGAGACGGAGACCTCTTTACGAGCCGCAATGAAGAAACGCACCCTCGGGAAATTAAGCAAGCTCTTCAATTAGCGCGGAATATATCAAACGGACCGCACGCAATTGAGCCGCGAGGGAGAAAACGACTCTTAGACGACGACACCCAAAACCCTGCAATTAAGACGAGTCTGCCCCTTAAACGCAGGGAGAGGGAGAGACACTCGCGAAGAATGACGTCTCTTTTTTTTTATAACAAAACTCGAAATTGTGACTCAAACACATCTCCTTTATTCACTCTATAGGTGAGGAATAAAGGAAGGCTTTTGTAAACAGAAAATGACCAAAAGGAAACGTTTAAAGTCAACTCGAAAACACTTTTCAAACCTTTTTTTTCTCACTACCCTTTCTCTGGAAGTCGATATTTCTCATTCCTCGGAACACAAAAAAACAGTTGCACCATGAGTAAACAAATAAAACAAACACCGATTCCGTTATGTAGGTTAAAAAAAACAGATTTCCACCAAAATAAACTACGTCCTTCCTTAGTTTTCCGCTGGAAGCGAGGAAAAAGAAACGGTCGTAGATGAATTTTTAATTCTCTAGCTCAGTGGTTCTAAACCTTTTTCGTCTCGTGTCCCCTTCTGATCTTCTAAAATCTCCAGTCCCCCTCCCCTAGAAATTTTTCTTTAATGTTATTAAAGGTTTTATCAAAAAAATATTTGTGAGTTTTCTTTTAGGTAGTTTTTTTTTGACCGAGATCAACCGAACACAAGATTGGAATAATCGAAAACAAGTAATTTTTTTGAATCAGGCATATTTTTGTACCAACTTAACTTGCAAACACTAATAATAATATTTTGACAATTTATTAGACACAAGATTATGAGAGTAATCACTCATGGCAACTTCAAATCGGCCAGCTCGTGAGGCGGTCAGACACGCTGTTGCCACAGCTGTCTCGTTAGGAAAAATTGCGTAAAAAATCCTTGCTGTTTTTAGGAAAAAATTATTTTGGTACAAAAAGCTTCACGCCCCCCTCCCTCCCTAGGAGGCTGTGCCCCCCGGTTGAGAACTACTGCTCTATCTAGATATCCTGTACCAGTCACCACGCGACGCGTTTAAGATTCGACGACAATTGCGCGTGGTTCGAGAGATATCGTTGTTTGCTCTTTTTATCGCCCTTGGCGAGTAATAAACTTATACCCGCGTACTCCACTACAGCTGGATAGGTAAGGCGAACCTACGTTACTGCGAATAGGAGAATAAGGCAGGTGAAAAATACTCGTCATTTAAAGTACAGTGAAATTTCTATAAGTTGAACCTCAAAGGAAACAAACAATATTCGACTCATAGAAAATTCGAGTTATTGGAAAAAAGTAACATGAAAAAGATTTTGTCCTGTAAAATGAATTCAATTCGAGTTATAGACGCTGGACTTATAGAAATTCGACCGTACTTTATTGTTTTCCTTTTCGAAACCGCTAATGAACAAGAATTAGCAGCGACCTCCTTAAGAAAGAGTAACGAAAATATGTGACTGGATTCAAAATTTTTTATTATTCCTTCACTTTTTTGCTACCTCGATTTCTTGGTTGTTACACTTGCCAATAGAGGACATTCAGCGCCTCATTTTTTATGGTAATAATTTCGACGGAAATAGTGCAACTTCTCATCTCGTCGAAAAGAAATGAGACAGTGACTATGACGATCTATCTAATGGGTATAATCGGAACCTATGACCCGAAGTAATGCGAGTCAAATTCTCTTCTCGCCAGGCCGCTATCGACCGCGGCGATGTTTAACGATTGAAAAATGATCGATGTCCCCTCTCGCTTTGTTCAAACTGACGAGTTAATTCCCGTATCGCACCAAGTGTGCTGTAATCGGTTGTTTGATACTTTCTCTATTCGTCTCTCTTTCATCTCGCTATGTAAACAACTCCGCTTCTTTTCTCTCCATTAGATCAGATGAGAAGAATGGAACGTTTGCCCCCCACTTATCTCAGATTGCAGAGATTAAACATATAAACAAAGGTCGAATTGGAATCGGTTTTATCGTTTGATAAAAACATAGGACCCACTTTCAAGCCGACTATTAACCGAGTAGTTAAAAGTAATATACTGATTTTTATATCCGACCTTAAGCATACTTTGGACAACAGAATCGCAATTTTTTAGCGAAGAAAATTACAGTTACTCTGTCATTTATAATATATTTTTATAATAAAACAATAAAGGATATAATAATAAATATATACAAAATAATAAAAATCTTAAATTTACGCTAAATATTAACAGATGTAAAACTGAAAATATCTAATCCAACACAAGGAGGAAAGCAAACATTTTTGCCAGATGACCGCAATACTGATCGATAATTAGTGACTTCCATCCTTGTACCAGTTTAGGATATTTCAATTTTATTAAAAAAATAATCAAAATATTCATGGTTACTTTGATCATATAAGAGCGATCGGTACCAAGTTAAATCGGAAAGGTCCGTAATCAATTAGGATCTGAGGTGGCTTTAGGAGGTCTAACATAAGTGTTGCTGCATCATCGTGTCTTCTAACTTTAACAAGGCCATTCGAGTGACATTCTCAGATTACTCCCTTTCAAATGCCAGCTCTCCGTCTTCTTTCGACTTTCTCCTTCGATGTGTTCAGAAACCAGAATCTTTTCCTGTATCTCTGCCCCGTATCTAACGTCTTACAAACGACAACCTGCACTCCAGCATTAAATTCCTTCTCACATTCAGTCCACACCATTTTCCTACTGTTGATCACTTTGAAAAAAAACCCCTCTCTCTCTCTCCAACTGCAGCCAATTACGACTAAAGGTGAATTTGATCACGGCCGGATATCGAAATATGGTCATACAATTTTCGGGCGGATGCACTGACCGCTAAGCAATCAAGGCAAACTGATTTCTCTTCCCAGTTAAAGGATGCTTCACAGCGGGGTGAAAAGCCTGTTCCCCTATACATGTCTCCTCACTGAGGAAAAGCAGAATAACTCATTTTATCTCGTAGCTGATATTACTAATTCTTTAAGATACAAGCGGAAATGAGTCATTATGTCGATCAGGCCTGCCATATGACTGCGAATAAAAGATACGACTTTCGATTTAAATTTTAAGACTGTTATAAAATGAGCCACACTGATCCTACGCAGAAAGTTAGTATAAATTCTACTTGCTCATTATTAGGACGAAAGGCATCTAAAGGCCTCTTTGACGCTAAAATACTATATTAGGATAAGTAGCCTATGCTTCTATGAGAACGTGCATTCTATTTTTATTCGTTTAGCTAACATAATTGTTATTAAATTAGGATAAAAATGTGTGTATTGTTGCAGAATATCTATTCTTTATGAAAATGGCAATTTGATTGGAAAATCCGTGGCTTGTTCTCACGCTTAGCGATTAATTGAGAGGGATGAATAGAGACGGACCTCGTATCAGTCTTCGACCCACTTCCGCTTGTCCCCTACGCCTTATCATCAAAACAGACGTCGTTTCCCAGCGACCATCTTCAAACCCCCTTTGTTTATCCTCGTCTCTCCTCCGTGGACACAAACACAACACCGTTATGCACACCTTATTTTCCAGATAAGACGTAAAAAAAAAACGTCATCTCCTCTGCAGGTCACAATCAACCGCGGATCGTGAACTTTTCGACGAGCACGATTCTTGCCTCCTCAAATGCTTTCACCGCGATACCAAAAGAGCGAACGAGCAGGAACGAGCAGGCAACAGGAAAAAACCATTCCCTTTCATGACCCAACCCTCAACAACACTCTCCCTCACAAAACTGAGTTTCTTTATTTATTTTTCCGTCTCTTCGTGCACCCTTTTCCTCGCCCATCCCCACGATATCATCCTCCCGATTCCTACCCAAACCGTCTTCCCCGCGAATGAAAAAAATCCTTCTCTCACGCTCGCAACCTTCCCTCTCACAAACGCTTAAAAGGTCACCCCCTTTAATCGTGTGCGGATGGATTCTGCTATCTCTTTCTAACCCTCTCGACGCACCACCCGATCTCGCGAGGTTTTCATCCACCATAAACACCCCACCTTGGCCTCCTCTCACCATAACAGCGTGCTTGTATGAACTAGGGATGGGCGATCTTACCCTGAAAGATCGATTCTGTGAATCGATCTAGATCGTATTAATAAAGATCGATTTACCGATAAGATCGAACCAAAAAGATCGATTCAAGAAAGATCGATCTTCGATTCTAGCCACCGGGAAGGTTATAAACTAGAAGAATAATTTTCGTGTTACAATTTTTTTATTATAATAAAGATCGATCTTCGATTCAAGCCATAAGAACCCACATTTTACATTAACATTTTATAATCATAATAAAAGGAAACAAAGAAAATTAAAAACATAAAAGTTCGCGATCAATTACTGTGTAACATTAATTTCCTCTCTAATGTGATTTTTAATTTTACAGATTTCTGACACTATTATTCGCATAATAAATGGCCATGCCCTCAGCGAGATTCGAACCCGCGAACCTTGCATAGGAAACAAAATACAGTAAAACTCGTTTATAACGATCACGCCTAAAACGCTATAACGAAGAAATGTCTCGGTCCCTTGAACTTCTCCATAAGGGCATTGGTTAAATTTCTCGGATGTAACGAACACACATTTTACGAATTCTCGGCTGTAACGAACAAATGTTTGGTCCCGTGGCAAAAAATGCCCTATATATAACGAATTTTGGTGAGCAGAGCGATAAGTAATGAATAGTTTTCGCCCGTTTACCGCGCACTTGTTCGTAGAGGTCCCCTTCCTCCATCTACCCCTTCCATACGAATTTCCACGCTCCCTTTGTTTTGAAATTGATATTAAAAATGTGAAATGTTTATGTAAATTAATGACCATAATAATAATATTAATTGACCATTTTAAAATCGTATGTAATAGCAGTCGAACATTTTACATGCCGCGAAGTTGATAAGCATCTCATTGCATATGTAATTACGGCATTGAAATACAGTAAAAGCTGTGTTATTCGGCTATCTAGGGGGTTGTGGATTGCCGACTAGGAGAAATAGCCGGTTAGGGGAGCGTTTTTTTATTTTGACATCGCATATTTAGCAATAACCAAACAAAATTGGGCTTAGGTTCACTATCGTACTCCCCAAACATAACTATGCATGGGGTTTGCATTTTCCTTTTTAATTCTTCCACACGTAGTTAGATATAGACACTATTTACCCATTCTTATTTAATACGTTGCTACGCTTACATGCAAAACAAAAAGACTTGAAAAGTTTAGGGCGTCCGGGAAGTTTGGGGATTACGGCAGTGAACCTGTTCCCAAAATTGAATTTATTGGATTATATCTTTCTTATTTATCTTTATTATCTATCTTTATTATCTATCTTTATTTACTCTATTAGAAAAGGACGAAATTATTTAATTCTTCTGAACATTTCTGTGAAAACCAGTCATATAATATTTTATCCAGTTCCTCAAATTTTGGCTTATGAAGCGTATGATGTTTATTAATTGATTTACTCGTCTCAGAAGATGACACAAATTTCCTTAATTTAACCTTATGAGCCTTGATATCGTAGAGCGTGGAAGATCCGATGTTGAATTCTTTTGCTATGGCTGCTCAATTTTTTCCTTTTTCAATTCGTTTGATCAGTTTCAGCTTTTGTGTTAGCGTTAAAACAACCTCCTGTTCCTTCCTTTTAGGTATTTATTTTGATGCCATATTCAATGGATGGGTAATTTTTTAAATAATAAAAAGCGATAAAACTGGAAATTGTAGAAGTACACCAAAACATCTAGACAATGCAAATGGTCTACGTAACCAAAAACGCCATGCTTACTCGGCAGCCACAGAAGTATACGGAGTAAATACGTAATATATACATCTTATATTTTAAGAAATTTTAAAGTGGAACTTGTGGTATTACACATATACAATTCACACAAAAATTCATAAAAAAAAGAAAAAGAAATACAAAATGAATTGTATTTGTGTAATTGCCGGTTCTAAATAGACGGATAGCACAGATTTTACTGTATGTGTATACGTGTTATATGGGATGTATAGGCCAAAAACCATGATTCTCGTATATAACGTAGTCATGCTTATAACGAAGCGATGAGTCGGTCCCCTCAAATACGTATTAAACGAGTTTTACTGTACATACATTAAAATCCTATACTGGGGAAATGCATTATTAGAGTAAAATGTGAATTATTGAGATCAATTTATTTCACACACCTTAATTTATCATAACTTAATTGAAAAAAACCGCGCAAATATTCCGCGGGTACAGATAGTAAGGTTAAGTTGCCGACTAGGTTTGATGTCCACAACTAGAGTTCACCACTTTCACTAATCACCCCTGTACTTCATAGGCACCCCTCCAGGTGGGGTCGAATGATTCTCGATTCTGGGCTAAAAGAACTGATCCACATAAAAATCGTAGAAAAAAAGATCGATCCAAAAAATCGAATCGGCCTTGTAAAAAGATCGATCCTGTAAAAGATCGATCTTGGATCGCCCATCCCTAGTATGAACTACATCGTAGCAATACACGCACAGCCCAATGGAGTAGTTAAGCGTACGGAGCATAGACGGTGCGTAGGAATGCACAAGGAAACGCTAAATTTATCAATATTTTAACTTCTTTTTATATTTAATCCTACAAAATATGTTATAGCGATAATAACGTGCTTTCTTTGGATAGTTTTATGATACCTTTTAATCGAACCTTAATTTATTCTTTCCTGGTGAGGGCCTAATATTAATTCTTGCATCAGTGCTCACTCAGCCCTAGTTACACCACGGACAAAGGATTCCTCCATAATACAAAACTCGCTATAATGAAAGTTGAAATACAACAGTATATAAAAAAATCGATACAACATACATTGTACAAACTTTCTCATATATATCGATATAATCGAGTTATTCACACAAGTAGAGCGTTACGAATCATGATGACCATAACAATTTTATAATATAGAGAGACAAGTGTCCGTCTGTCCCCATTTGTATCTCGAGAACCCTTCGTCGTAGAGATATGCGGTAAACGGCCTTTTCTTTCTACAATCTAGGAGGTCACTAGAAAACTTTTCATTTTCATAAAGTCCCGGGTTCGAAGTCAGGAAACAATTATATTTTCCCATAAGTTTACACGGTAAGTTTACATGTTACACGGTCAAAGCCTTCAGAAATACGCAATTGTTTTCGAAATTTTGCGGATATTTTATACTCTTTCCTTGCGTTGCCAAGGCGACCATCATTGTTGCCTCCGATTCAATTAATGTCACAAACTTTCCCATAGGTGAAAGAATAGCGTTATTCACTTCGCACATTTGTTTAAGCATCGAAATTATTGCTGTAAACTTTATACATAGCAACATAAATATTTACGGATTATTCAGTTAACTGTGCATGGGAAGCGTTTCAAAGCAGCTGAATCTTCATTTCATCATTAATTTAATGCTGGAATCTTTCCCTTTTGTAAGTAGAACCATTATATTATACATTTATAATGCTTATTAACGCAAATAGGCTCAGGCATAAATTTAAAATTCTATGAGAATAGGGACGTACGTTATTTTTTTAAGCACTTTACACGGTTATCTTCTCTTCACTGATAATATAAATAAACGGTTGCATTGATATGTTATATAAAAAATCGGTACAACATACATTGTACAAACTTTCTCATATATGGGTACTAATTCGTCGTTTTGTTATCTTTAGAAAATGATAATCGTATGAGCATGTTTTTAGAAAATCCAATTTTTGTTAAAGTTGCCCAAGAATAAACTAGCCTTATATTCATTCATCGAGAAAAATTAAATACGTGGTATTATTGTAGATGTATACTTAAGTAACTGTACGAAATTTGATCAAAATCGTTAGAGCCGTTTTTGAGAAAATCGAATTGTTGTTGAAAATGCGAAGAATAGACTACTCTTAATTCTTGATCAATGACAACCATTTCTATGTATACTCTGCTCAGTATGATAAAATGCCTAAGTACGAGATTTCATTCATTTTCGCTTTACCGTCTAGGCTCCAGCGCCAGTAGCAGACAGACGGACGGACAGACAGACAGACGGCATTGCGAAAACCACTTTTTCTGATTCATCGACATCTAAAACGTATGTTTCCGTAAAAATGTTGAGGTCTAATTTTTTCGCGAAAACAATACTTTCTCGATACTTCGTATGAGAAAGTAAAAAGAAAGGATATATACTTCAATAAAAAGAACCGAAGAAAATTAAAAACATAAAAGTTCGCTATTAATTACTGTGTAGCATTAATTTCCTCTCTCTGATATGACTTTTAAAATGTAGATATCTGACTGACTTTTCATAATAAATTGTCAATACACGCACAGCCGTGCCCTCAGCGAGACTGGAACCCTTGAACCTTACATTGGGAGACAAATAAATTAAAATCCTATACCGGGAAAATGCATTGCTAGAGTTAAATGTGAATTATTGAGATCAACTTATTTCACAAACGTTTTAATTCTTAAAAAAATCGTGCAAACATTGCGCGCGTACAGCTAGTTGTAATTAAAAAACAAGCCATCATACATTTCCAAAATAGCAAACATTTAAATGTTGTTTCTTATGCCAGGATTGTCTGGCCTCGCTGTCTAGTCCAGAAGTTCTCAGCCTTTTGCATCTGGCGTCTCACCAACCGTATTGTCATTTAATCCGGGTACTTCCATGATAAAAAACAATCCCCCCCCTTTTCCAGTTCCAGCGTCAACGAAGCCCTCAAATATACGAAAAAATATCGCTATTCGCTTCGTACTTTTGTTTAAGTAACGAAATTATCGTTGTCGCAACGTCAATATCTATACATACCTACGTAAAAAGATACAAATTTGGTTAATTGTTAATAAAAGCAAAATGAAAAGTATTCTTTATTGGTGATTTTCAGTTTTTCGTAGTATAAATGTTCCTGTATACCTCGCATACGCCATAGAAATTGCAGCGAAACTAGATTCACTAAATCAGTTGAAATTCAATGGACATTCATAAGAAGTTATTATTACTAAAGTACTCGATCTTCTATGAAATATATACCAAAAGGAATGATTTGCGTAAAAGCAAATACAAGCACATATACACTCAACAATTGCAGCTGATGGCAAGATAAGAAATAAACCATTTGTAAAAATTCCCGGAAGGGAAGAAAAAATTACTATATATGTACGTATTTTCAAGAGAAAGAGACGGGTGAGAGAGACAGAGAGGACAGAGACAGAAAGAACTACAGAGAGAAAAAACACTAAGGAAGAGAGGAACATGTGAGGGACGGAGTGATGGCCGGAAGGCAAGGAAAATGTGATTGGGGATGAAGGGATGGAGAAAAATGCAATGATGGGGCAGAGGAGCGAGATATGGGGGGTGAGACGGAGATAACGACGTAGGAGGGAAGTAGGGAGCGACGGAGGGAGGGAAGGACGGAGGGATTGACTGTTAGGAATGAATGGAGGGTGCGACGGAGGGAGGGAGGGACGGAGGGAGAGGCGGAGGGAGCGACGAAGGGAGGGCGGAGGGAGCAACGAAGGGAGGGCGGAGGGAGCGACGAAGGGAGGGCGGAGTGAGGGCCGGAGGGAGTTACGGAGGGGGAGACGGAGGGAGCGGCGGTGGGAGGTACAGAGGGAGCGGCGGTGGGATGGACGGAGGGAGCGGCGGTGGGAGGGACGGAGGGAGCGGCGGTGGGAGGGACGGAGGGAGCGGCGGTGGGAGGGACGGAGGGAGCGGCGGTGGGAGGGACAGAGGGAGCGACGAAGGGAGGGCGGAGAGAGCGACGAAGGGAGGGCGGAGTGAGGGCCGGAGGGAGGGGCGTACGGAGGGGAGGAGGGAGGTACGGAGGGGCGGAGGGAGGTACAGAGGGGGAAACGGAGGGAGTTACGGAAGGGGAGACGGAGGGAGCGGCGGTGGGAGGGAAGGAGGGAGCGGCGATGGGAGGAACAAAGGGAGCGGCGGTGGGAGGGACGGAGGGAATGGCGATGGGAGGGACGGAGGGAGCGGCGGTGGGAGGGACGGAGGGAGCGGTGGTGGGAGGGACGGAGGGAGCGGCGGTGGGAGGGACGGAGGGAGCGGCGGTGGGAGGGACGAAGGGAGCAGCTGTGGGAGAGACGGAGGGAGCGGCGGTGGGAGGGACGGAGGGAGCGGCGGTGGGAGGGACGGAGGGAGCGGCGGTGGGAGGAACAAAGGGAGCGGCGGTGGGAGGGACGGAGGGAGCGGCGGTGGGAGGGACGGAGGGAGCGGCGGTGGGAGGGACGGAGGGAGCGGCGGTAAGAGGGACGGAGGGAGCGGCGGTGGGAGGGACGGAGGGAGCGGCTGTGGGAGGGACGGAGGGAGCGGCGGTGGGAGGGACGGAGAGAGCGGCGGTGGGAGGGACGGAGGGAGCGGCGGTGGGAGGAACAAAGGGAGCGGCGGTGGGAGGGACGGAGGGAGCAGCGGTGGGAGGGACGGAGGGAGCGGCGGTGGGAGGGACGGAGGGAGCGGCGGTGGGAGGGACGGAGGGAGCGACGGTGGGAGGGACGGAGGGAGCGGCGGTGGGAGGGACGGAGGGAGCGGCGGTGGGAGGAACAAAGGGAGCGGCGGTGGGAGGGACGGAGGGAGCGGCGGTGGGAGGAACAAAGTGAGCGGCGGTGGGAGGGACGGAGGGAGCGGCGGTGGGAGGGATGGAGGGAGCGGCGGTGGGAGGGACGGAGGGAGCGGCTGTGGGAGGGACGGAGGGAGCGGCGGTGGGAGGGACGGAGGGAGCGGCGGTGGGAGGGACGGAGGGAGCGGCGGTGGGAGGGACGGAGGGAGCGGCGGTGGGAGGAACAAAGGGAGCGGCGGTGGTAGGGACGGAGGGAGCGGCGGTGGGAGGGACGGAGGGAGCGGCGGTGGGAGGGACGGAGGGAGCGGCGGTGGGAGGAACAAAGGGAGCGGCGGTGGGAGGGACGGAGGGAGCGGCGGTGGGAGGGACGGAGAGAGCGGCGGTGGGAGGAACAAAGGGAGCGGCGGTGGGAGGGACGGAGGGAGCGGCGGTGGGAGGAACAAAGGGAGCGGCGGTGGGAGGGACGGAGGGAGCGGCGGTGGGAGGGACGGAGGGAGCGGCGGTGGGAGGGACGGAGAGAGCGGCGGTGGGAGGGACGGAGGGAGCGGCTGTGGGAGAGTGGGAGGGAGCGGCGGTGGGAGGGAAGGAGGGAGCGGCGATGGGAGGAACAAAGGGAGCGGCGGTGGGAGGGACGGAGGGAGCGGCGGTGGGAGGGACGGAGGGAGCGGCGGTGGGAGGAACAAAGGGAGCGGCGGTGGTAGGGACGGAGGGAGCGGCGGTGGGAGGGACGGAGGGAGCGGCGGTGGGAGGGACGGAGGGAGCGGCGGTGGGAGGGACGGAGGGAGCGGCGGTGGGAGGGACGGAGGGAGCGGCGGTGTTAGGGACGGAGAGAGCGGCGGTGGGAGGGACGGAGGGAGCGGCGGTGTTAGGGACGGAGGGAGCGGCGGTGGGAGGGACGGAGGGAGCGGCGGTGGGAGGAACAAAGGGAGCGGCGGTGGGAGGGACGGAGGGAGCGGCGGTGGGAGGGACGGAGGGAGCGGCGGTGGGAGGGACGGAGGGAGCGGCGGTGTTAGGGACGGAGAGAGCGGCGGTGGGAGGGACGGAGGGAGCGGCGGTGGGAGGGAGCGGCGGTGGGAGGGACGGAGGGAGCGGCGGTGGGAGGAACAAAGGGAGCGGCGGTGGGAGGGACGGAGGGAGCGGCGGTGGGAGGGACGGAGGGAGCGGCGGTGGGAGGGACGGAGGGAGCGGCGGTGGGAGGGACGGAGGGAGCGGCGGTGGGAGGGACGGAGAGAGCGGCGGTGGGAGGGACAGAGGGAGCGGCGGTGGGAGGGTGGGAGGGAGCGGCGTTGGGAGGGACGGAGGGAGCGGCGGTGGGAGGGACGGAGGGAGCGGCGGTGGGAGGAAAGAAGGGAGCGGCGGTGGGAGAGACGGAGGGAGCGGCGGTGGGAGGGACGGAGGGAGCGGCGGGAGGAGGGACGGAGGGAGCGGCGGTGGGAGGGTCGGAGGGAGCGGCGTTGGGAGGGACGGAGGGAGCGGCGGTGGGAGGGACGGAGGGAGCGGCGGTGGGAGGGACGGAGAGAGCGGCGGTGGGAGGGACGGAGGGAGCGGCGGTGGGAGGGACGGAGGGAGCGGCGGTGGGAGGAACAAAGGGAGCGGCGGTGAGAGGGACGGAGGGAGCGGCGGTGGGAGGGACGGAGGGAGCGGCGGTGAGAGGGACGGAGGGAGCGGCGGTGGGAGGGACGGAGGGAGCGTCTGTGGGAAGGACGGAGGGAGCGGCGATGGGAGGAACAAAGGGAGCGGCGGTGGGAGGGACGGAGGGAGCGGCGGTGGGAGGGACGGAGGGAGCGGCGGTGGGAGGAACGGAGGGAGGAACGGAGGGAGGGACGGAGGGAGCGGCGGTGGGAGGGACGGAGGGAGCGGCGGTGGGAGGGACGGAGGGAGGGACGGAGGTAGCGGCGGTGGGAGCGGCGGTGGGAGGGACGGAGGGAGCGGCGGTGGGAGCGACGGAGGGAGCTACGGAGGGAGCGGCGGTGGGAGGGACGGAGAGAGCGGCGGTGGGAGGGACAGAGGGAGCGGCGGTGGGAGGGTGGGAGGGAGCGGCGGTGGGAGGGATGGAGGGAGCGGCGATGGGAGAAACAAAGGGAGCGGCGGTGGGAGGGACGGAGGGATCGGCGGTGGGAGGGACGGAGGGACCGGCGGTGGGAGAGACGGAGGGAGCGGCGGTGGGAGGAACAAAGGGAGCGGCGGTGGGAGGGACGGAGGGAGCGGCGGTGGGAGGGACGGAGGGAGCGGCGGTGGGAGAGACGGAGGGAGCGGCGGTGGGAGGGACGGAGGGAGCGGCGGGAGGAGGGACGGAGGGAGCGGCGGGAGGAGGGACGGAGGGAGCGGCGGTGGGAGGGTCGGAGGGAGCGTCGTTGGGAGGGACGGAGGGAGCGGCGGTGGGAGGGACGGAGGGAGCGGCGGTGGGAGGGACGGAGAGAGCGGCGGTGGGAGGGACGGAGGGAGCGGCGGTGGGAGGGACGGAGGGAGCGGCGGTGGGAGGAACAAAGGGAGCGGCGGTGGGAGGGACGGAGGGAGCGGCGGTGGGAGGGACGGAGGGAGCGGCTGTGGGAAGGACGGAGGGAGCGGCGATGGGAGGAACAAAGGGAGCGGCGGTGGGAGGGACGGAGGGAGCGGCGGTGGGAGGGACGGAGGGAGCGGCGGTGGGAGGAACGGAGAGAGGAACGGAGGGAGGGACGGAGGGAGCGGCGGTGGGAGGGACGGAGGGAGGGACGGAGGTAGCGGCGGTGGGAGGGACGGAGGGAGCGGCGGTGGGAGCGACGCAGGGAGCTACGGAGGGAGCGGCGATAGGAGGGACGGAGGGTGGGGTGGCGGGAGGGACGGAGGGATGCAAGGAGGGAACGAAAGACGGAGAGCGACGGAATGTGGGATGGAGGGAGCGGCGGTGGGAGTAACGGAGGAAGCGATGGAGAAGGAGACGGGGGAGGGACGGACGGAGAGACGGAGGAATGGACGGAGGGAGCGACGAAGGGAGGGACGGGGGGAGGGACGGGGGGAGGGACGGGGGGAGGGACGGGGGGAGGGACGGAGGGAGGGACGGAGGGAGGAACGGACGGAGGGAGGAACGGACGGAGGGACAGAGGGAGGAACGGAGGGAGGGTCGGAGAGAGCGACGGAAAAATGGTTGGAGGGGCGGCGGAGGGAGGGCGGATGGAGCGAAGGAGGGGGAGACGATGGTTGGGACGGAGGGAGCGACGGAGGGAGCGACGGAGGGAGCGACGGAGGGAGGGAGGAACGGAGGGAAGGTTGGAGGGAGTGACTGTTGAGGCGGGTTGGAGGGAACGACAGAGGGACATAGTGAGCGACGGACGGATAACGACGGAAGGAGGGACCGAGAGCGGTGGAAGGAGGGTCGGAGGGAGGGACGGAGGGAGGGACGGAGGGAGGAACGGATTGAGGGACGGAGGGAGGAACGGAGGGAAGGTCGGAGGGAGTGACTGTTGAGGCGGAATGGAGGGAATGACAGAGGGACATAGTGAGCGACAGAGGGACGGAGGGAAGGATAGGCGGAAGGACGGACGGATAACGACGGAAGGAGGAACCGAGAGCGGTGGAAGGAGGGACGGAGAGAGCGGCGGAAGGAGGGACGGAGGAGTGACAGGAGGGACAGAGGTAGGAATGGTGGGAAGTACGGAGGGAGGGCTGAAGTAAGCGACGGAGGGAGGGACGGAGAAAGCGATGGAGCGATTGACGGATAAAGCGACGGAAGGAGGGAGACACTGAGGTAGAGGCGGTTGGAGGGACCGGAGTAAGCGACGGAAGGAGGGTCGGGACAGCGGCGGAGGGAGGAACAAAAGGAACTACGGAGGGAGTGACAGAGGGAGGAACGGAGGAAGTGACGGAGGGAGTAACGGAGGGAATGACGGAGGGAGGGACAGAGATTTCGGCTGGGAAAGGCACAGAGGTAGAGGCGGATGGAGGGACTGAGGGAGGGACAGGAGTAAGCGACGGAAGGAGGGAAGGGGGGAGCGGCGGTGGGAGAGAGGGAGGAAGGTACGGAAGGAACAACGGGGGGACAGAGGGAGGGACAGAGTGAGGAACAGAGGGAGTGACAGAGGGAGTGACGGAGGGAGTGACGGAGGGATGAACGATGGGAGGGACGAAAAAAGCGGCGGAGGAAGGCACGGAGGTAGAGGCGGATGGAGGGACGGAAGTAGTGACGGAGGGAGCAACGGAGGGAGGGAGGGACGAAGGGAGCGACGGAAGGAAGGAGGGACGGAGGGTGGGATGGAGGGAACGGCGGTGGGAGGGACGGAGGGAGTGACTGTTGGGGAGGAATGGAGTGAGGGACGGAAGGAGGGACGGACGGAGCGACATAGTGGGGGGTGGAGGGAGCGGTGGTGGGAGGGGCGGAGGCAGCCGTGGTGGGAGGGACGGAGGGAGCGGTGGTGACAGGGACGGAGGGAACGGCGGTGGGAGGGACAGAGGGAGGAACGGAGCAAGGGAAGGAGGGAGGATGAAGCTAGGGAGGGTGCGACGGAGGGCGAACGGAGGGACCGACTGTTGGGAGTAACAGAGGGAGCGGGATGCGTCGGAGGGGGATACAGAGTGGTGGGACGGAGTATGCGACGGAGGGGATGATATGTGAGGAACCAGGAGAGCGACGATGGTAGCGACGAGGGGGACGGAGGGAGCGGGGGTGGTGGGATGGAGGGCGTGACGGAGAGTGAATGGACGGTGAACGGGAGATTCGGACGGAGAGCGGAAGACATTTACGGTAGGAAGGGGGAGCGACCTTATGTGGAGGAACTGGAGGAAGGACGAAGTGACTCGGGAGGGATATAGATAAATACAGCGAGGGGTGAAGACCGAGTGGGGTAGATAGTGTGAGATACCTAAAAACAAATAGAAATGAGAACCACTACCTCCCGGTTCAATTCTCTCTCGCCTGTATTTTTATTTTCTACAATAATCAACGAGAAAAAAGAGAGCGCATGGAGCCGCAACAGGTATCCGGGTGTCATCTTTGCGACGTTTTCCTATGTCTCTCCTGAAAAATTCTGAGCGAGAAGATTACGTGGGAGAAAGAAAAAATAGAAATAAAACGAGAACGCCAAAAGCCCTTTCCCACGGTATACCCTTCGTCCTGCAGGGAGGAGACAATGAACGAACCGAGGATGTAGAAAAAAAGCCACAAAACCATCACGCCTCCTCTCCTCTCTCTTTCTAGAGTTGCTCACACAAAAAGAAAAGGCGGCCGAGTTCATTTTTTCTCCGTATTTTTTCTCTTCTCTCTCTCTCTCTTTTGAACTTATCCCAGATTTTAAGATGTGACACGTCCATTTAAAACTAACATGCTCACCGAAGCGCGAACTTCGGAGGACGAGGAGAGAGAGGAGGAGTTTAACTGGGAAAGGAAAAACGGACGCATAATAACAGCTCTTAAGCAAGTCTCTTAAAGAGAGAACGGATGAATTTTCCCGACCGTTTTTGTTGAATCCCTTATAAAAAGATTTTATTTTGGAGAATCATGAGTGAATATTGCCATGACGACGGACATGCATCGCACAATAAGCCTTTAGACCACGAGTAGCGTTTAAAAAAACTGGGTCCTCATTATTTTTGTTCTACTGTAAATAGGTAGACTAGACAAGTGTTTATCAATCAGTGGGAGGCGAGGTTTCGAAAATAATTATTATAAATATTTTTCTCGAAATATTATTGTAATAGTTAATGTCCTCAAATTTTTTTATTAGTGATAATATAGTACTAAAATGCATTTAAATAAAAATCCAACTGGAAAAGGGGGCGGATTGTTTTTTATCATGGAAGAACCCGGATGAAACGACAATACGGTTGGTGAGACGCCAGATGCAAAAGGCTGAGAACTTCTGGACTAGACAGCGAGGCCAGACAATCCTGGCATAAGAAACAACATTTAAATGTTTGCTATTTTGGAAATGTATAATGGCTTGTTTTTTAATTACAACTAGCTGTAGGCGCGCAATGTTTGCACGATTTTTTTAAGAATTAAAACGTTTGTGAAATAAGTTGATCTCAATAATTCACATTTAACTCTAGCAATGCATTTTCCCGGTATAGGATTTTAATTTATTTGTCTCCCAATGTAAGGTTCAAGGGTTCCAGTCTCGCTGAGGGCACGGCTGTGCGTGTATTGACAATTTATTATGAAAAGTCAGTCAGAAATCTACATTTTAAAAGTCATATCAGAGAGAGGAAATTAATGCTGCACAGTAATTAATAGCGAACTTTTATGTTTTTAATTTTCTCCGGTTCTTTTTATTGAAGTATATATCCTTTCTTTTTACTTTCTCATACGAAGTATCGAGAAAGTATTGTTTTCGCGAAAAAATTAGACCTCAACATTTTTACGGAAACATACGTTTTAGATGTCGATGAATCAGAAAAAGTGGTTTTCGCAATGCCGTCTGTCTGTCTGTCCGTCCGTCTGTCTGCTACTGGCGCTGGAGCCTAGACGGTAAAGCGAAAATGAATGAAATCTCGTACTTAGGCATTTTATCATACTGAGCAGAGTATACATAGAAATGGTTGTCATTGATCAAGAATTAAGAGTAGTCTATTCTTCGCATTTTCAACAACAATTCGATTTTCTCAAAAACGGCTCTAACGATTTTGATCAAATTTCGTACAGTTACTTAAGTATACATCTACAATAATACCACGTATTTAATTTTTCTCGATGAATGAATATAAGGCTAGTTTATTCTTGGGCAACTTTAACAAAAATTGGATTTTCTAAAAACATGCTCATACGATTTTCATTTTCTAAAGATAACAAAACGACGAATTAGTACCCATATATGAGAAAGTTTGTACAATGTATGTTGTACCGATTTTTTATATAACATATCAATGCAACCGTTTATTTATATTATCAATGAAGAGAAGATAACCGTGTAAAGTGCTTAAAAAAATAACGTACGTCCCTATTCTCATAGAATTTTAAATTTATGCCTGAGCCTATTTGCGTTAATAAGCATTATAAATGTATAATATAATGGTTCTACTTACAAAAGGGAAAGATTCCAGCATTAAATTAATGATGAAATGAAGATTCAGCTGCTTTGAAACGCTTCCCATGCACAGTTAACTGAATAATCCGTAAATATTTATGTTGCTATGTATAAAGTTTACAGCAATAATTTCGATGCTTAAACAAATGTGCGAAGTGAATAACGCTATTCTTTCACCTATGGGAAAGTTTGTGACATTAATTGAATCGGAGGCAACAATGATGGTCGCCTTGGCAACGCAAGGAAAGAGTATAAAATATCCGCAAAATTTCGAAAACAATTGCGTATTTCTGAAGGCTTTGACCGTGTAACATGTAAACTTACCGTGTAAACTTATGGGAAAATATAATTGTTTCCTGACTTCGAACCCGGGACTTTATGAAAATGAAAAGTTTTCTAGTGACCTCCTAGATTGTAGAAAGAAAAGGCCGTTTACCGCATATCTCTACGACGAAGGGTTCTCGAGATACAAATGGGGACAGACGGACACTTGTCTCTCTATATTATAAAATTGTTATGGTCATCATGATTCGTAACGCTCTACTTGTGTGAATAACTCGATTATAAATAAACAGAAGCCTGAAATTTCTCAGGATTTCAGTGTTAATGAATCTCTGCGTTATGACAAAAAATTTCGAAAAAGGTCATGGGTTCGACTCCAGAGGATGAATATCGTTTCCCATAAGATAACACGCAAAAATCATCCTTTTGGTTTGAAGGCTTTCATTCTTTTACTCTTTAAAAAATCTTAAAATTAAGTTATCCACACGAAATTTGCGCTAAAACACGCCTAAATGAATGAGGATTTTTATTCTTACCGTCGAATATTCAATCTCATTCGAATTCGCTCATATTTTGAATTTATACTCGAGGTTTGGTAAATTTTTTAACATTTCAGTAATAAGATTCCATGGTTGCCGGTATGCACTTAAATAAAGGCTTAATGTTCGAAAATAAGATTAAAACTTGCTCGAAATGACCGAAGGTATGTATTTAATGCAAATAAATCGAACGCAGTATTCATGTTATTTATATTTTTTATCTATATTACTAAAATTCTATTTCTGGTTGTCTCTCACTCTCTCTCTTTAACGCTCTACACCTCAGCCATTGTTAACCTCCGGGAAATTCAGCCCTCTACGTTTATTTTTTATCGAGTTATTCAACTAATTTTCTTAATTTGTTATTAAAAATCAAACATACATCTAACATATAAAAATGAATGTATGTGTGTTTGTATCATAATTTTAAAACTCGAAAACTACACAACGTAGAAGCAAGAAAAACGCATCATTTTAACCGGAATAACGAGTACGGTGGTATAGTAAAGTTTTTATGTCGATATGATTGACCTGTCTAATTTAAAAAATATTTTCTTTTTTCATTTTATCCATTTGAATAACATAGGGACGAGTGCAGCTTATTTTTCATTTGAATTTTAAAATTATTTGCAACATGGTATGAACTTGAGACTTGAATGATTCTACGAAGAAAAGAACAAAGTTTATTTTTATTGAAGACAGTATCCGAATCTTGATCGAATTAGCATAAAAATGCATTTAGAATCAATAATATATGTGATTTTATAAGTTTTATTACAATGCCCATTATGAGCTACCATGACAACTCCCATTGTCGCCGAAATTCAGAGTTTTATAGGAGAAAAATTTTAACGTAAAATCGTTTTCAATTTCTGTGTAAGATTTTAATTTTTTTACGTGGAAACCAAATATTTGTTGTTTTTAATTGAATTATCTTCTAATCTAACATATAAAGGAGAATGTTTGTAAGTTTGTTCGCTTTGAATGCTTTTAATACGAGATAGGGAGGGAGAGAGATGGATGGTAACGGATGGGGGAGATAGAGAGAGGGAATTAGGGGGAAGGGGTGGAGAGAGGGAGGGGGAGGGTGGGAGATGGAGGGGGAGCGAGGGAGAGAGGGGAGGGGGGGAGAAGGGAAGGAGAGGGTGGAAGGGGGAGGGAGTTTATACGTTATTTTCGTAAGATTTTCTTCCTTCATTCATCTAAATAGGAAAATGCGGAGCGGTTTTCTTCATTTTTGCTTTATTCGACGGGTATAACTGTGTACTATCTTATTCTTGCGATGCTTACATGTTACACGGTCGAAGTTTTAGATTCACTACATCCGTTGAAATTCAACGGACACTCCTGCTAGCCCCTTATAAAATAGATTCATTTAAGCTCATATTCGAAACATATTCGCGTTAAACTATTCTAAATCCAATAGGTATATGGTAGGAACGAAGAAACAGCGAGCAAAGGGGGGGGAGGGGGGACTGGCGAGTGTCAGTCGAGCTTCCGGAGAAAATTTAGGAGTTATTGAAACTTCGAGTAAAATAAATCCGTTTTAAAGTGGGAACGAAGAAAATTTTCCACTTCGAGTTGTGGGCGTCCGAGATATCGAGTTTCGACTCTTATAAACCATTTTCTATTTTAACAACGTGCTGTGGCTACTTTTTATGCCATGAGGTCGCCATGCATTTCGAAATTATCTATTTGAACCCATAAAATTCAAGTTCACAGACCTCTCTTCTGGACAAAGAGATATACATACTGACAATAGACATACGACGATAGATACGCATTCAAGCGCGTCATGAAACCGATATCGTTTCTCCCGTTCCTAAGGGTTGAAAAGATGATGAAAGGGAAGCGTCCGCTTCTTTTTTTTTCGTTCCATATTTTACGTTATTTTCTCCCCTCGACTCTGGTGGCCCATTTACGCGGACGGAGCGCACCCTTTTCGAAAAAACAGCCCGGGGCGAAGCGAGGCGTTGCCCCTTCGGAGAAACACAATGAAGTGAAAGGCTTTAATGATTTCCAACGATGTCACGTTTCTTCCATCGCCGGAGCCTTATTTTCGTGAAAGTAGGTGCGGTACCAAATATATCTCCTGAGCGCGGGTTTGAACTTAAGACGTCGACAGGTGAAGGCACTTATTATAACCGACAACAAAGATTCCGACTCGGAAACTTTCACGGCAATACGCGAGAAGATAATTACATAACGTCCGTTGAGAGAATACAACTTTTTCTTCCGACATCTTCAGATTTTCGTCATGAATATCAATGGATGGAAAGAAAAATCTCTCGAAGAAGCTCTCTCATGCATAGGGACCTTATTTAATTTGTTTGAACATTTACAGCTAGTTGGCGAGTTTACAAAACCTTCTGACGTCTTTTAACACAAACCAACATCAAGATAAGAAAATATATTTTGCTCCTATGTAAGTAAAAAATGCACTTTAAATCCTTACACAGCAAAAATATATAATTTTATAATAATTACAGTAAAACAATAAAATATACATTTAATTTTTGAAAAATTATCGATTTTTTCATCAATTTACTGTCTACTGTTTTAATAATTATATGTTATTTCTGAAGGGCTGCATTCAGGTTTGTCTAATTATAGTTATTATCCGTAAATACATCCGCAAGGAATATGATTCAACCTGTCGAGTATTACTTTTTGCTTCACTGGAGAAATAATTCGACATTTGTTGATGCAAGAGAATTACGAGGAAGATCTCAAAAAGTTTAGTTAACTCGCCAATGTACTCTAAATTGGTATGTAGCGATGCATATAATACTGACGCTAAATACATGCTATATAAATGTAAATATGTATATATGTTTAATATATAATGTTTTCTCTAAAATTATAATTGTATTCATATTCCAGCCATTATAAAAAGGGAAAGCATGTTTACTTCGACATCATATGTCTACATTTCAAACCACCCACAGTGCCAGAGGGTGATAATCAACAGCTAAGTCCAAACCTTCAATTCATCTCTCTTCACACGTTTTCTGCATTCATCCACATTATCTGGAAACATTCTGCACAGTAATTTCACAACTACCATTAAGTGCAACGCATTCGAGCATTTTCTAATTCTGAAATGTCACCTATTATACCCCTCCAATTAACACATCGGCAACAAAACAGCGAGCAAACAGAAAAGTTTTCCAAGCTCCAAACATTTCCTTCCTCGTGCGCGAAAAAATATTGCCTTTCTTTGTCTCCCGAACGATTCCTCCACGGAAATTCCGTGCATTTAAAATCAGTTCCCGTTCTTCTCAGATGGGGTTGGGAAGGGATGAGACAGATGGGAGAACAATGGGTCCGAACACAAAACCATCCCCTTTCGCGCGGAACGCCTTCGTTTAACAAGTTTTTCCGGCGCTAATCACCATCTCCCACGAAACGAATCTATACAACACGCACCCGCGAGTTTTACGTAGACGGGAAAATTTTTAAGAAACAAAAACTTCCTTTCAGTTTCCCTTCCGAAAGGCGATACCACTAACATTCTGAAACACCGGACGCCATCTCGAAACTTCCATCACGGCCGGACTAACAAATCGTACACCCTCTCATCCCCCACCCTCTTTTCTCCCTTCCCTCCCCCGACATGTGCGATCAACCCCCGCCCAGCAACAGGTTGCACCGCCCGACCGGAGCCGTGAGAGAAAGGAACATAACCCAAAACAGGACGAGTGCACGCGTTTTCGGGCGACGAAAAACGCACATTTATACACGCATCCAAATCCGAACCTTATACATAAACTAGGCCAAAATCGCCGAGCACACAAAAAAACATATGATCGAGGAAAAAACTCACCAGTACGATGCGAAGCGAATGGCCGGATTGGAGAAAAACTCAGGTGCTTTTCCTCGCTCTTCCGATCTCCATCGACGGAGTCCCGAAGCGAGCTCTGTCTTCTAAAGTCGATTTTTCTCTGAGCTCTTTGAGTCTGTCCGTCACGCCCTGCGGACCTCTATCACAGACAGGTGAGTGAACCAGGTGATGGGTGGTCTCTCTCTCTCTCTCTCGGAGTGGTAGCGGTGGGAGAATAAGCTTGCAGCGCTGGTCCTGAATAAAACCACGGAGGAATAGGGAGGAGTTGTAGGTGGGTTGAGAAGAGAGGAAGGGGGGGGGAGAAAGGCGTCTGTATCCGCCCCTGTTTAGCGTTGCCAAACTTCCTAACAGTCACCGGATTGATGATCGTAATACGACGGATTTCCTCTATGGGGAATCGTTTTTCTAAAAAAATCCGTCGATTTCTGCCTCTTTATCTGCGGATTGTGGAGCGCAGATGTTGCATCGATGCTTACAAACACGAAATTGAGCGATAAAACTTTGGCCCAGTTTCATCGGCGGACACCGTGCATCCTTCTTTGTATAGACTCGCCGCAAAGATGACTTATATCTCGTGCAGTAGGAACATGAGCTGGCGTTCAAACCTAAGAGAGTAACGGTGTTCACGCGATGCATTCGGAAATTAGGGTTAGTTAATGATAGGATTTACCGAATAATATCATATTTTAGGAACGGTGCTTTTCCGTGTTACTTTATATGCAGTCCCAGTAATTTTTGTAAGTGATAATTCCAAAATCAACATTTTATTATAGTATTATTAGGTTCTGATTATTAGATATGTATGTAAAAAGAAATACTTTTTGGCTAAATGTGATAATTTTCTGCTGTCATATGCGCCTGCTAAAATTAAGCGCATTGTCAGCAAATTTTAAGCAATTTTTATAAATCATTTGTGACATTTAAATATTAATTTAAATAGTAATTGGCGTTTAAGCAGAAGAAAACAATTTTATCAGTAAAAAGACGTCTTTTTACTTTTGCGAAAAACTCAAGATAAAAGAAATTTTGCATGATCCTATAAATTAATTGTTTGAGCGGCTATATTATTGACTTTTTATGTTCTTGAAAAACTATAATTTCAACGACAATACCCGAGAAATGTTTCTTTTAATGATCCGAAACTACGTATGTATCGACGAATTATTGATTTTATCTTATTAAATGAAGCGATCTTCATTATGTTACTTAAGAATCGTTTCACAAGCAAACTTTTTTTAACTGCGCACGTAGTGAGCTTTTCAATCTGTAGGTGTCGCTATCGATGAGTAACAGGTGTTCATCCATTGATGATGATCGTAAGTGCTGCACTCTTACGCAAAATACCGGAAACATCTCAGAGATGGCAGAATAGAGCGCGCGAAAATTCGCATGCATTAAATTATACACTAGGAATTAATAAGGTCTTGGCGTAGTCACAGAGTAATGTTAGATACAAAATAAAGTCATCATATTAACACCATATTTACTGTATTGTAAATGAGTTTTTATTCAGGATGATTTTGAATTTTGTAATGATATTAAGTACGAAAAATATTATCCACCGAAAATGATGCGAAAACTGCCGAAATAAAATTTAAAATGAGTATTTTAGTTAATTATTTCCATTATACGTAGGTCACTCTGAATGTTGAGACATAAGGAAATTATTTGAGTCTCATTGTTCATCTACAGGCGTATTGTTTTATATATATATATATAACGATGAGAAAAACATGGTTTTTTTTAGAAGTTACACCGTTTTATATCAGCACAGTTCTTCATTGGCCTTTAATAGAAATGGAGCTCAAAAGAGAGCATTTTCGAGCTATGGTTTTTTATGACTTTAAAAGAGAGTCAGTCGCTAAAATCTATAATCATGGATGCTTCTCCTTCCCAAACCATGGTGTTCCATTGGTTTGCAGAATTTCTCAGAGGCAGAGATTCTTTATATGAGAAACTCACTCAGAACATCCTGCTACTGGCATGACGGAGGAAAATTTGTCACATGTGGAACGTCTGTTAAGAGGAGACTCACATTGCATGTATGGAATAATTGTGGTGCCATAAAATGATAAAAAATTTTGATGGAGATAGCTCAAAAAGTTTTGACATCATAACCAAAGAAAAAAGTTGGATTTACCAATTTGATCCAGAAACAAAATGGCAGTTGACAGTTTGGATATTTCCAAGAGAGCATGAAACTTAAATGAGCACAAAGTATTGGCAAGAAAATGATATGCACTTTTCTTCTACAGGCGGCCACATTGCTACAGTTTGTCTTGAAAACAGAAAAGCAGTTATAGCCAATTGGTACAGAACTGCATGTCTCCCAGAAATCTTTGAAAAAGTTGAAGAATATCGTCCGAATTCCAGTTTGTGAGGCTTTCTGCTGCACCATGATAATTCTCCAGAGTGCACAAGGCTGAGCGAATTGCAGCATTTTTGGGAATGTCACATGTCCAATTGCTGGAACATCCACCGCATACTACAGACCTGGTGCCATGTGACTTCCTTCTTCTCCCAAAAGTCAAAGAAATCATCCGTGGGCATTTCAAAAAACCAGAAGATGCTATAAATGGGTACATAGCAGCGTTAAATGACATCCCTCAAGAAGATTGGAATTTAGCATTTAAATCATGGTTACAAAGAGTGGAACATTGTATAGATTGTGGTGGGGAGTATTTTGAGAAGATTTTATAAAAATTTTATTCCTAATTGCTTTCATTGTTTTGTGTATAAAAACTTCCAGATTGACCCACGTAAATGCTATGAGTTAATCCCAAAGCAGTTTTGCTATACAAGTCAATCAATTTGCAGGAGAAATTGGCAGAATTTATTTCCCCTCCCCCACTCAAGAATATCAGTCCTCGTGTAAGTTGTATGCACATGTTGCGAAAATTTCTGATATTCCAGCTACATGTGTCATAAAAAAGGTTGGGAACCTTTGATATAACATCATTATCATCATAGGTCATCTGTCCGGAGACAGGTCTGTGGTTATTCATGGTTAAATTTGGTTCTCCATATACTCCTATTTTCCACACTTTTCTTCATGTCTTGACAGCTCTCTTTCCCTTTCAAGTCGTCTATCAGCTGAAACCTCTTCCTACCTCTTTCTCTTTTTCCATCCAGTTTTCCTTCTAACACTTCTTTAATCAGGCTCTCTCTTCTCAGATAATGTCCAATCCAGTTCGCCTTCCTCTTTCTGATAGTATGTATAATCATTTGTCCCTCTCCTATTCTCCATAGTACTTTCTCATTTTTCACCCTATCTGTCCATTTGATCTTCAGCATTCTTCTCCATGTCCACATTTCGAAGCTTTCCAAGTATTTAATATCATTTTTCCTTAGTGTCCATGGTTCTGCCCCATACAAAGCTATACTCCATACATAGCATGTTATCAACTTCTTGCGAATATCCTCCTTTATATTCTCCCTTAGTAGGAGTTTCTTTCTTCTGAAAGTAGCTTTTGCTTTCATTATTCCAGTCCTGTTTTCATCGGTACATTTTGCTTCTCTTGTTACGATGCTTCCAAGGTATTTATAGTCTGAAATTTGTTCTAATGAATCATGAATGTATAAATTGACCAGCTGATTTTACTAATTCACTTACTGTACTGATTCACAAATATTATTGGATAAATTGCCATAATATGGCAATTTACCTTATTTACCAGTGTTTCGGTACATACTCAACATCTGTGGCAGTCATTTTAAGCTCCGTTTTCCTACATATTTAATTACCATAATTTTCCTATTATAATATGCATTTTTTTGATGCAAAATCAACAGAAAGTTAGGGTGCGTATTATATATGGTAACAAGCACATACAACTTTTTTTAGTAAGGTAATAATTTATATTTTCGGACATATTTTTACCAGTAAATCATACATTTCAGTGCATTTCGATAGCATTCCTTTAAATATCGTTTGTAAAAGCAAAAATAAGAATAATTATTTATTTACTTTTAGCTGTCTGAATCTTACCCTCTGAATTCATTATTGCTGTCCTCAAATAGTTCGTCGGCGATTTTGTGTTCTCTCTCATCGTCTACGTAAATGGCGTCACCAAGAACATCATCTTCATCCTCACTATCCACTTCAGCTATTTACTCGTGTAATACCCGCTTTTTTCTCTAAAACTGAACTTAGAAAAAGGGGGTGCGGACATTACACGAGATATGCTCCTTTACCTTTGGACGGTATGCCACCCGTGAAATGCCTGCTGTGTTTCGTGGCAAAGAATGTATTCAATGTGTTTCCTGGAAGGTACCGTACACCGCGGATTTTGTCTTTAATTTTACGTGATTCATGCCTAAATTTGAAGAACACAACAGCAACGGGCAGGCTGAAACGCGCTCCTCTCTCCGAGGTGCTCGCAGCTTGGCGCGGCATGAAGAAACTGTGATCAAAGGCTTTAAAGTGACTGGAAATTCGAATTCATTGGATGGAACTGAGGGGGTGATTATGTTGCAGATGAAGACCAGATCAGTGACTAGGTATTAGAAAAAAACGAACGTGGAATTCCTAAAGAAGCCCTTGAAATGCGAGTTGTATACATAAATTCTTTGTTCAAAAATTTGGGATTTTACGATATTTCTTTTTTTCATTGTAATTTTTATGGGTATTTACATACAATTTAATAATCGAAAGATAATGAGACCGCATGGAGCCTTAAGACCTAAATCGATTTATAAATATGTTAAGAAAGAATTAAAAATCATTCTATTGGATGTTGGGATTTAGTTTGTGCACATAATTTTTAAGTTTTCTTTTATGTGAGGCACACTCTTTTCAGCATATCTGTCGTGATTCCGAACATTTAGCGAAAATAAAGCATGTACACTGTGCAGTGACTCAAAACGGAACATTTTAGCGATATTAATGCACTGGCCTTCAAAATACGCTTCCGACTTTTTTCCTTATAATATAATATTGTTCAATGTCAATTTTTTGCGATTGATTGCATTAGAATAGGCATTAAAAGTTGTTTTAATATTTACATCTTAAATACGTGATTTTTGCCACTTACGCATCATCAGACTTGACTTCAGATAGGTTAGTTTACCGATGCTGCCATTAAATAACAAAATTGGAATTTTTAAAGTGCGGGCATTACACGAATACCTTTTTCCCAGATATTTACTTCCAAAAACGGGGGTGCGAGTATTACACGCATGCGGGTATTACTAGAGTAAATACAGTATCTCACTTGATGGCAAGGCGAGAACTGTCTCAATACTGCTAATAACCAAGTGAAAAATTACAGTGATCTCTTTACAAAAAATTAGTTGCATATTATACATGGTGATAAGACACTTTTCACATTTCACTCATAAAAACATGGTGTGTATTATACGGGGTGCGTATTATAATCGGAAAATTACGGTAGTTTAAAATATTCAGTGTATGGGCTGCACTTTTATCGTTACAAAATATTGCAAATATTTCCATAGATTGCAAAGTTTTATTGAAATAATTTTTTATTGATTTTCTCAATTATTCGGCACTATTCCGAAATTAGCTGCTTTTTATGGGCAACAAACATCAATTGTACGGAATTGGAATTTTAAAAAATGGTCACATTATGTATGCATCTCCCTTAAAACTCACTCTACCCCAGTCATTCTCTGCATGTGCCACTACTTTTGCAGTACGTATCTGCTACGTACGTACTTGTTTGTTGCCAAGAGGAAACCTCGCTGTGATTCATTAGCTTTACTAACAATTTGTGTGCTGTGATCGGAGAGCAAAAATAAATGAAATATATCTTCTGTGTGAACTGGCAATTGATACAATAATTTCTATGTGGATAAGTAAAACTGTAAACATAAAACCCACAAAAATCTAGGGTTGTTCTGCAATGGTTCAAGAAGCTAGAGATTAAAAGCCTGAAAGTATATTACTGTGCAAAAACGTTTTACTAAATTAACTGGTACAAAATACAGCATGAAGACAAGTTCTAAAATATAGTTCTATAATATTCTTGGCCATGCAGCAATAAATTCAAAAATTCTGCATTTAAAAATTGTCTAGAAAAAATTATTGTAAAAACTATTTACTGAAGTTCGCTTAAGAATTGGGTAGCAACCTTATACAATGGAAAAAGGCAACACTTGCAACAAATTATCAGAGAAACAATAAAAAATAGCCTGTGTGAAGTTGAACTATATTAAGTGAATAAAATCAATAACTGAGGCATCTGGTTTTCTAAAATGGTGGGCGAAAATACAGTACAATTAAAAATAAATGGTCTTTATAGAACAGATCTGTATAAACATTTTTATATTAATACAAATTGAAATTAATTTAACATGGTTGTTCCATTTCATTAGCTAATATCACCTAATGAATGTAAAAAATTGATTTAAACTATGTTTTAATCTTCCTAATCAGTTGTTAAAACACTTTAAAGGAGTCATTATAAACCGTTCATTTTGAATACCCTTGGTTGATGTTGATTAGTGTGATCAATAATATACGGAATGTTTGATGAAACATTAAAAATACTTTTTTTCTTAAATAATATGAAAAGTAAGTATCACTAACATCTAAAATTAAGATAAAATCCATAGAAATATCACCTTTTTTACAATCCGTCCACTATAAATATATCTTCTGGTTCAGATCAAAGTTGAACTCTTGTACCATCAAGGTTACTCCACATTAAATAGGGACACTGAAAAATAATGTTTCAATTTGTAGGTAAAGCTTTAAAAATAGATTCCTCGAAGATATATTAATTAAAAAAATATAATTACCCTTTTTTCTCATATGCATTGCAGTCCAATTTTCTTGAGACAGACTCCCCTTCGAGGTATACCAGGAGAAAATATTTTTGATGGAAAAAGGTTTATGACATAACATACACAGTTGTTAGTTAGTCATAGGTTATTGCTTATTAATAATAATATTTGAAAGATAACTACTAAGTACCGAATATAATAATGCTCTTGATACTCTCCGACTATGACCGCCTAACATGAAAATGATTCGCACCTAGGGAACACTAAACACATCAGCGGCTGATGTGAACGACTGTTCTGTTGCATCAGCAGTACACTAATGCTAAAAATTGTAAGTCAAATGTTAGTTACAAATAAAAGTGTCCTCTACCCTTTGCTGAGGTCGGAGCATTGTCTGTCGTCCATCGTTGGGAGATCCATCAGCGAAGATTCATTACTGACCTTAGGGAATATTAATTCCATCGGCGAATCATCCAGGCAGCTGTCCTAGCATGACCTCTTTCAAGACATCCACATTCCAAGGAAATTCACTGTTTCTCTCGATGAATGATGATGATGCCACTGTCCTCCTTTCAAAGGTTTTGTCCTGCGTCCTTCCCTGATGCTGGGAAGGATGCAATTTGTCCTTCTTTTTGTACCTTTTTTAAATTTTACAAGTAAAACTTTTTATTTTGGTCCATATCAGTACATATGTACATGCATTTTATCAATAAGTAATCACTAAACTAGATAAAATATTATGCATTGAAATTAGGTATACCATGTCAATTGTTGATTATGCATAAAATCAAGATCAACAGGTTTTATTTTTCACAAAGACATTTCAAACGTTCCAGTATTTTTTAAATATTTTCATCTGTGAAACATAAGCCTGTACCCTTTTTCAATCTAATTTGCTGAGACACATTTAAAAAACCCAGAAAAATTCTTACTTTTTTCTGATAAAAACTAACAAGTTAGGAAAGTGTACAACGTACCACAAATGGGCGTGTTTTGTGCAATGGAGTATTAGAAAGAAATTATATACCTGTACATAAGGGAAATAGCGTTTTAAAGTTCTTTTCTTCATCATAAGTAATCCATTTTCTTCCTATTTAAAAATAGTGTATCTCACTTAAGTAAATTAAATGTTTGTTTGTGAGATTGTCTATGTTAGCAACAATGATGAAGTAACCATGCATAAAATTTTCTAAGTTCAACTCGAATTAAGTCACCGATTCCCCCTCCCTGAGACAAGTTCCACTCATGTTAAGTATCTTCTCCCTTCTAGGTGACACAGTTTATTGGACGATCTCTTCATGACGATACTAGCAGAAATCTCCACACCGATAGTCCTCTTTTGTTAACCCCTTAAATGTTTTTGTTGTAATATTATGCAACTCGGTGACGAGGGCCCTTGGTTCACAAATATTACAGTCGAAGATAAAGGCATTAAAATGGAAATCGATACGGGTTCAGCCATTTCCGCGGTGTCAGAGGACTTTTTCCTAAAGAAATTTAAGAATATTCCCATTCAGAGTACCCATGTTAAACTAAAATCATATGCAAATACGATAATTCACCCTAGGGGAGTCACGTGGGTAAAAGTGAATCACAAGAACAATAATCTCAAGTTACCACTTTTCATCATCAAAAATGGGGGTCCACCATTACTAGGGAGAGATTGGTTCAGGAAGTTAAAATTTGTTGAACCAGTAAACAACATTCAGCTAAAAAGAAATTCAGAAGTTGAGAGTTTGTGGGAAAGATTCAAAGGATTGTGGGATGGAAGACTCGGGTCTTTTAACAAGGGAAAAGTTAAGTTACATTTAAAGGAAGATGCAAGACCAATCTTTTGCCATCCTAGAGCCTTGGCATTCGCGGTAAAGAGTAGGGTAGAGAGAGAATTGGACAGACTGGTGCAGTTGGGAATACTTTATCTGGTAGAATTTTAGCGACTGGGCCACTCCTATTGTTCCCGTATCAAAGAGTGATGGCAGTGTCAGAATTTGTGGGGATTTCAAAATCGCAGTAAATCCTCAATTAGAAATAGAGTGTCACCCACTACCTAGGGTGGAAGAACTGTTTACTAAACTGCAAGGTGGTGAAAAGTACTCTACAATAGATTTATCCCAAGCCTACCAACAATTGATTTTAGAACCTGAATCCCAAAAGAATTGCACCATCAATACCCATAGAGGACTTTTCAGGTATGGTAGACTTCCATTTGGTATAGCATCTGCTCCTGCAATATTTCAGAGAGTAATGGACCAAGTAGTACAAGGCTTAGAAGGGGTCGTTTGTTTTCAGGATGACATGATCATCACAGGTAAAAACGATACAGAACATCTAAAGAATCTGGAGGCAATTTTAGACAGGTTAATCAAAGCAGGGTTAAAGGTCAATAGGAATAAATGCCAGTTAATGCTGGAGTCCGTAGAATTTCTAGGGCACGCAATCAACAAAGATGGGCTTCATGCTTCAAAAAGTAAAGTCGAGGCCATAGTAAATTCACCTGTACCTCAGAATATGTCTCAGTTAAGAGGATTTCTCGGATTAGTGGAATACTACTCAAAGTTTTTGCCAGGGTTGGCCACAAAATTGGCAGCATTGTTGGGACTACTTAGAAAGGAATCTAAGTGGCAGTGGACCAAGGAATGTGATGCTGCATTTCAGTCAGTCAAAGATTCTATCACGTCTACAAAAGTCCTAGCTCATTACAACCAATCCCTGCCAGTCATACTGGAGTGTGATGCATCCCCATATGGGTTGGGAGCAATCATTCTCCATAAGTTCCGAAATGGGGGAGAGCAGCCTATTGCTAGTGATGATGGCTGTTTTGAAGACAAAATGTATAACTGATTTTCCAAACCCTTTCATGGGTATTAAAGAGGCTTAGTTTGGAAACATGAAAATCTTGCTCATCTCTACTTAGCTACAGTATTTACTTGAATATAAGACGAGATTTTTTCCAATTTTAGAGCCTGAAAAATCTTGAGTTGTCTTATATTCAAGTACTATGGAATAACTTCATTTAAATCAATTGTATGTCTTAAAAGGGGAAGACATTCATTTTGATGCCTGCAGATATAATTCTCTTCTATCACAATGGAAAGCTGGGGTTACGAAATCTGATACTTCATGCGCTACAGTGTAACATAGTGTACCGAAAGCTAATTAGAACAGACCTTGTTGAAAGCAAAAACATTCATTTTGATGCCAGCAAATGTCATTCTATCCTACTGTGGGTGTATGGATAATGTCAATGGGTTTCTTTAATAGTCTATTTAACAACAAATAACTACAACAACGATAATAGAAACAGGAGAGAGAAATGTAGGGTATGCTAGAAAGCTCGTGCTCACACGTGAATGACTCGGCATCGCTGGTTTCCTACCTCGCTGCCAGGATCTCTGCCTGTGGTCGCTCAGTGGCCAAGGTATACGCCGAGAAAATCTCATTGCGCCTACAATTTTAATAATTGTAATTACAACTTGAATTAAAAAATTGTAGTAATTCCTCAAAATTTCTGGTTTAAATATTTTTTCTTAAATTTAAATAAAAGGGGGTCATCTTATATTTAGATTTGTCTTATAATCGGTTAAATATTACCATATTGGGAACAGGGTTGAGTGAGGATGAATGGAAGAAAGATGAGAAGACAGAAAAGGAAAGGGAATAGATGTGGATAGATTTGTTGTATGAGAAAAAAACAGAGATGTGGAATATTGCCTTTTATTGGCAAAGAAAAGGAGAAAGGGATAACTTCCTAAATTAATTAAATTCCTATTTTTTACATATCATTTAGTTATAAAGAAGTTAACAGCTGTACTCACTATTATTCTGCATTGGGAAAATCCTTCCACTTTTGCTGTAGAAGATTATCTACAACATCTTGCATTGGGCAACAGCATGGGTTACACCTAAAGATGTAGGATGTTGAATTTTCTTCTCTCCAGTATTGCTCTGCAACGTAAAGGAAAAATACATTATGGTTATCACTGAAGCAATAAAAATATATGCTATTGTACTGTAATTGAGTTTGCATCTAAGCCCATAAGCAAAGGAGGACAAATTTCCCTTTAAGTCTTTGTATGAATAGCAAAGATGTTTGATTTTCTAAAATAATAAAATTATATTCTAATATATTGTATTATTATATTCTATGCAGACAAAATAAATGTTGCACTTTTTATCATTATTTTCTTATATGGTTTAAAATAAATTACACTGCATTTAACTGTATGATGCTAAGTACAGTAGCAAGGGAGGGGTGACCACCCTGGGCACCATAGTTAACCCCTCAAGCCCATAATTAAATATCCACTAATCTCCGTAGGGCAGCATTTAAATTTCATTATTGTATTAAGTATGCATGAATATCGGAAAGTATTTTTTTTATTTAAGGCTATTGAACAGAAAATAATAAAAATTTATAAAAAAATACTAATCATCCTAGTAAACAATATATGTACATCTTTATATACAACCATCACAGCGGTAGGCAGGATTGGATGTATATAAGTACATCAAACTGACCTGAGGGGTTAAGGTACACTAAAAGGTGTCTTGAGAGTCGATATGTTGTTATATTTGGAAAAATACTATTCTTAAATTTTAATTTTGCACAAATGGTAATAATGTAACATTTCTCTCAGTTAGTTTACAATTACAATACTATTTTTATAACTGTCAAAGTCTTGTGTGATATTCTTAGATCTTGCCCCAAGTTCTAAACTTCCTTGCTACAGTGCTGATGATGCTGACTAGTTTTTACATGAGCCCGATGTAAAGTGGTTGAAAATTTAGATTAACACTTTGACAAGTATGAACATACCTGTATGTCAGGCATAAGTTAAGCTCCTGTAGTAAGAACATACCAGTATGTTTTCCATAAGCTTTGTCTCACAGAGTATGATTGTACAGGTACAATTTATTGATTCTCCCATCTATAGTGTACCTAATGAACCCAGTAGCAGATTAAGGATTCTGTAACCCATAGGCCCTGAAATAATTGCTGTCCCATACAAATTAGTATGAACCAAATATGAAACTAAAAATCATTATAATTGAATATTTATAAGTTTTTTTAGATATCAAAATACTCTTACATTACATATTTATTGTGTGTGTGTGTGTGTGGGGAGAACCTATACTGACACATACAAACATGCTTACTTCAGTATTGCCACATAAATTCTTATCCATTTACATTTTAGTGCAAAAATAAATTATTAGATTCGTATTAAACCATCATTAATATTAAATAATAATTTCAATTAGTGGGTTTGCAAACAAAATTGTCACCCTAGGCCTGGACCTTGTCGGCCTAGGTGGTAATACACCATAGAATGAACCTCATCCTTTTCTTGTAGTGTGGAGGACTGATGCTGTCTCTTGGAGACTTATGCAACTGTCATCTCACACTATGAGCACTTTTTCATTGGTCATTATTTCTTGAGCAGTGATAACTGAAGTACGGTCAGATACAAATCAATCCTAATAAATTGGAGGTATAAATATAGACCTGACAGATCAACAAGCCTATATGTATTATTACTTTTGTGAATGAGTTCTTGGTTTCCCAGGCATTACAATTCTATTCAATGTACCAATGTTTTCAATAAGTTTCTCTGGCATCTCAATTAGTAGTAGGATTATATTCCACTTCTGTAATTATGCTGTCATAGGATTGCTACAGGAGTGCTTGAGTATCTTGCTACAGTAATAGTCCCAGACTCAAAGGGCATTCACCATAAGTGACTGACCTCATTCATAAATTAAGGGACTACACCCATGAAGATTAATCTATGACATACCAGCAGCATGTTCAATAAAATCCATTTGGAATCTTTGGAAAATGTAACTTAGCCATATTAATGTATAAAGAAGCCAAAGGCAATGCCATGTAAAAGACCACAGAATAACAAGCCTACTGCCACACACTGTGAAGATCATCTTGAGGATTCTTAATAGAGGGCTGAAGGAATGTTAGATCAATTCAGTTTCAGAAAAGAATGAAGAACCAAAGATGCTATCAGTATACTGAGAATTACAGCAGAAAAGGCAATAGAGTACAGCCAAGATTGCTGCGTATGTTTCATCGTCTTGCAGAAGGCTTTAGACCGACTAAATTGGGTAACACTGATGAGGATATTAAAGGATAAAGGTATAGATTGGAAAGACAGGAGACTGATCAGGAATCTATACGCAAATCAATTTATAAAGACCAGCTAGTAGAATGATGGCACCAGTGGAGTAATTAATGGCAGAGGAATAAGGTAGGGCTGTTGCATATCACCAATCTTATTCAACATATATGGAAAAAGGCTAATGTGAGAAGCACTAGAAGGTACAGGAGACTTAAAGATTGAAGGAAGGATTATAAGACCAGTAACATATACTGAAGATCAAGCACTTCTAGCAAAAAGGAAAGGGAACTCCAGTAAATGATAAACAGCCTGTTAATAACAGGTAGAAAATAGAGAAAGGAAATAAAAACAGAAAAATGTAAGGTTATATGAATATCAGGAAATAAAGAAAACTAAACAAATATTATTTGAATGTCATTAGAACAAGTTTCTGAATTTAAATACTTTGCAAGCATTATAAAAATATGAAAAATGTAACAAGGAAATAAGGACCAAGTAGGATATATACAGGAGTATATCTGCAAGTTGATAAAATGCAATGTATATAGCATAGCTTTGTATGGGGCAGAAACATGGATCCTAAGGAAAAATGATATAAAATACTTGGAAAGTTTCAAAACAGGGGCATGAAGAAGAATGCTGAAGATAAAATGGGCAGAAAGGATGAAAAATGAGGAAGTACTAAAAAGAATATAAGAGAAGTGAATGCTTATACAAACTATATGAAAGGGAGAGGTGCACTGGATTTGACACCGCCTTAGGAAAGAGAGCATGATTAAAGATGTGTTAGAAGGAAAACTGGAAGAAAAAAGAGAAAGAGGTAAAACAAGGTTCTAGCCAGGGCCATAGTGACCACTATTCCTGCCCTGGGCAGAGGATTTTTTGGCTCCCCAAGAGGATCTAATAAAATGATAAGTGCATATTTTTAAAGGGGTATTTAACTAAAATAAATAATCACTTCCTTAAGGATTTATTTTTTGGGCTTTAATTGCTGAAAACATATTGATTATGTCATTGAAATATATATTTTTTGCAGTGCCATATTCAGTAGATAAGATTGCTAGACCAGAAAGTCTCTCTTGGTTTATTGATGACCGTAGGTAATTTTTGATCAATTTAAGTTTACTAAAAGAACGCTCTCCAGTTGAAATTGATGTGGTGAATGTCAAGAAAGTTCTCAGCAAATTTCCACATTGGGAAATGAACTTAAAAAGTTCTATTTCTTTCTGCATAATTTTTATACAGGTGGTGATTCTAACTGCAAACTTCTTTGATTAATTTGTGTTCATCCACATTATTTTTATACATACTAGCAGCATTTCATCTTCAGTCATATTATATAAAGCACAACTTATAAATTTAAAATCATTATCAATTTCATATAGAGATGTAAATGACAGCTGCCATTGAAGAGAATTTATTGCCTGGTGTATTGCATCGTAGATAGTATTTTCTGTTGTTTTAGGTAAGGAGGGTGCTTCAGTTTCCATTGTGTCATGAAATTTCCTTTTTCTTCCTCTTATTTTTGTGAGAACACCAGGTATTCCTTTTTCATCACAAAATTTCTTTGCTTCTTCCATATACTCTTCCAGTCAGACTCTGAACTTTTTACGTCTGGTACCAAAATGCAGATCATGTTAATGGCTCTATCCACAGTTACATTGGCACTCTGAAGAGATTTAGTGAGGTGGTTGATCTTCTGAAGACAATCGTCCCAAAATAACAAGAAAAATATAAATTCCACATCAATCTGTTTTAGCATGCCTTCAGCATCTGTGTGCATTCATGTTCATTCTTTAATTTTATTAACACCCTATAAACTTACTTCAATTGTAACTTCAATGAATTCACAGCAATTGCTCTTGATAACCATCTTGTTGAGCCATGTTTTTTCAATGTCACCTTAATGACCTCCATGAGTGCAGCCCATCTTGATGTGGAACCATCAGAATAAAGAAAGTTTCTCTACTTTGCAAAAAATTCCCTAGTTTGGTGGTTAGTTTTTTCAGTGGTGATAAAAAGCTAAATTAAGCGAATGCTATGTACATGGTATGAAACATGCAACAGTGTTATGTTTTAAAATTATTTCCTTGCAACAGCTTAGTATACCAGTCATTTTAGGAGCATTTTCATATGATTGAGCTCTTATGTTTTGTTAATCTGGTCCATCCTGTTTCCAATGTTTGATTATTTCTGATGCAATTTCACCTCCCTTTTTCAATTTGACAGCAATAAAATCAATAAAGGCTTCCTAATTACTTTTTTATTGGAAACTTGGATGAAATTTCTATTCTGCTCGACTAATGCAATGTGATAGGGCACACACATTTTTGGGGAGGAGGGTAAATAAAAGAAATTACATTCAGAGCATAAAGAGTAGAGGCAGCCAAAAAGCCGCCAATTAAGTTTGCACATATCAATCTATGACTTGGTACAGTCATGGCCTTTCAGCTGAACCTCAGGTTGACTGTTATAAGTTGTGAAGAGATTGAAAAAACAAAACTGTAAACACATTTTATCAAGTGTATAATAAGATGTCCATTTGGTGCCCCCTTATGAAGCTGCACCCTGGGCATGTAACCCACCCTCACTACAGCTCTAGTTCTAGCTATTAGATGACTTGAAATGAAAAGAGAAACACCAAGACATGAAGAAGACTGCAGAAATTAGGAGTATGTGGAGAACCAGCTTTAACCAAAGAAATCACGGACCTGTCTATGGACAACTACCTATGATGATGATGATGGTACAGATGGTTTCCACTGCCACACACCAATTGCAGTGGCTTGCAGGATACTTATTCAGATTCAGATGATAATGCATAAACTTATTTTTCTTCAGAAACATGCAATTTGTTGCTGGATATCTCAAACTTGAATGTGATCTTTGAAATGCTATTGTTTTTATGCAAGCCAATAGAATTTAAAATTTGTATTCTTAAAAAGATTTTTCTAATTTCATATGCAGTAATCCCTCAATCTTTGCAGGTTTAAGCATCGCAGGTGCACTTATTAGTGGATTGCTGCCATTGCAGTACAGCTATCTCCTTTCTTGAGAAAGTGCTACACTCAAATTCCTTCCATTTCAAAAACAACAATTTTGCCACATTTATTGTTTACTATTGTCCTTAATCATGGCACCTATGAGGAAAGTGAGTGATAGGGCAGTGACTGAATTGAAGAGAAAGGTGATGAATATAAACACAAAAATGGAGGCTTGCTTACGGTTAGAGTGCAGCATCAGTAGACAGATGTTTGGAAATTACTGAGTTAACTGTTGGCATGGAAAAGAAGAAGAAACTATAAGGGCTAAGTTTGCAGCAAATACCTTACAAAATGCAAGTTTTCTCTTATCCTTGTGATCCCAAATGGAAAAAGCCTTAAGCCTGTGGATCAAGAATCAGGTGCATATAAACGTTACACTTTGCAACAATATCATGCCCGAGTAATCAAAGGGCCTGTATAAGTTTCTAGTGCAAAAGTCTTCTGGTGAAGGGAATAGTACTGCGAGTTGCACATCATTTGGTGCAAGTAAAGGGTGATTAGAACAATTTAAGATGAAGAACAGTCTACACAATGTTAAGTTAGTTCATGAAGTGGCATATGTAAACTATAACAGAGAGTCATCCCTTAAAACAGTTAAAACCATGACAAATTTTCAGTACAGATGTGACTGCATTATTTTTTGAAGATGATGCCTTCCACAACACTTTTGCCCAAGAAGGAGTAAATGTCTTGTGGTTTTGATGCAGCCAAGGTAAACCCTTCTTTTCTGCCCTAATACCCATGAATGAGGTTGAGATATCCCAACTTGGAGGTCATGATCCTGCATCACATTATAACATTGCTCTTGAAGGCAACTGCTATGTTCAATGCTTGCTGCCCTTTGTGCATTCTTGGTCACATTTATATGTGATGGAACATAATGTGACAGTAGAAGTCAGTGTTAAAATAAGAACAATATCGCCACTGCACAATAAATGTCAAAGAGCCTCTCGAAAAAGTGAAGCCATCCAACATAAACACCTGTAGGAAAAAGTTATGGGAAGAGGTAGACTATGAGTTTAAAGGTTTCCTATCTGTTGATGGGAAAATGCAGAGGGTAGAGAGGATCTCCTGTGCCATGGGACGCCAAAAGTTTAAGGGTGCTTTCTAGATCATGTTATGCAGCAATTTATCTGGAAGACACCAAACAACTGTACATGAAATATGCTTATTCAAAGTCACCACCCTTGATATATTAGTCATTAATCTTATTTAAACATTTAAAATAAAAATTTATTTTTTATTTACACTATTATCTTGTTTTTTTAATTGAAATCCCTTCTAATTCCAGCAAAGATCAAATAATGCGACCTCAGGGCGGCAAAAAAAGGTCATGAATTCGATGCTGGATGGAATGCCTAACTGCCAGGGGTGACAATAATAGTGACCCAGTTGTAATATATTTGGCAGCACACCCCAGACCACTTTATGGAACAGAAGATGAAGAGAGAGAAGAGAGAAAGAGATTGAGACTCATAATGCCCTACTGGTAAATTTATAGGTAAATGCATAAAAAGGCTAAACAGCTATCATCACAATGCTCCTGCACAAGCTAGATTTGCAAGTTCCAGAGATTTAGCTGCTTCATTCCTCTCTGGATGATACACCAGAAGAAGACAAACCCCTACATCCCATACCACCATCATTGCCTTCCTCAGCATCTCCATCAGTATTAATAGCAGTGCTTTTTTTGTGACGGTACGGCTTACTGGCACCTTTTTTCAGAGCGACATTGACCCATGTCTAATTTCGGTACATTTTCATTTTTTATTCTTTAAAACTTCAAGTAATAAAGGGGGTACCAGCACCTATTTTCTTATAGAAAAAGTAACTTCTCCTTTATGCCATTTATTGTTTTCAAAATAATTATGTTTGCGTCAGGAATCTATCCCCCTTTTCCCCATAAGCCCTTGGCTTCAATCAGCAATGTATCCTCTGCAAAGTTAGATGGTCTACTGTGTACTTTCTTTTAACCAAAATATTTAATAAAAGCAATATTATTATGGTATTAGAACTGACAATAAGCAATTTTCATTTGTCATTTCTTATCTCATTACTTTGTATTTACATTATTTGATGTTATGTTAAATGTTTTTTTTGGACTTGTCCTATATTTGTATAAACAAATCTCCAGAATGAATAAAATTATTATTATTAATGCAACCATCATATGTACACACAATGGTATTATTACTATAAATACAAGGTGTTTTTGGAAAGTTCTAAGAATATTAACAGTACAAAATAGCCCCTTGCACTAAGGTTGATATCATGTAACCTAGTATTGTTAAACCTACTGTTCATTCCTAATAGTCACTGAATTATGATTATTCCATGTTGAGTTTCACTTTTCACTTTCCATCATACTTTCCAAACTATGGAGGATGCAGTGAAGTCTCAGAGGATAATCATGGTTTTTTTATGCAATGGAGTGCAGATATCAGAAATCATTGATTGCCTGCAAATAGCCTTTGATAAAGAAGCTGATTCAAAAAGCACAGTTTATCTTTGGGTGAGATGTTTTAAGATGAGAAGACAAAGCCTTGACGATGATTTATGAAGTAGGCGACCAGCAACTGTAGCTATTAGTGCTTGAAGATCAAGTGATGATCCATGAAGTAGTAGTGGCATTATCACCTACTCAATTCATGAATTCTTTATGGCAACCTTGCCATGAGCAAAGTTTCTACAAGATGGGTGCCTCAGCTCTTGGAGCCAGACCATAAATACCACAATTTAGACCTGTTAGGAACTCCTGGAACTGGCTGAGAAATACAGCAACAGCTTTTGGTAGTCAATTATGTCAGATGAAACCTGGGTTCCATTCTTCAATCCTGAGACAAAAACTTATTCAATGGAAAGGCGGCAATCTTAGGATGGTTCTCAAGGCTTGATCCAGTTCCTCAGTAGAAAAGCTCATGACGATGGTGTTTTGAGATTACCAAGTGATAATCCATAACATAACAACTACCAACCAAAAGGCTGTACAATCAGTGCTTCTTACTATTCAGAGTTGTTGTCAGGACACCTTTGTCATGCCTTACTAAAGAAGTGGTCCTGGAAAACTCCAATCCTGTCCACTTCTCCAGCATGACAACGTTAGGCCTCATACTGCTTGGATTATTACAACTATCATCTCCAACCTGAAATGGGAAGTGCTTCTGCACTTATCCTATCTTGACTCTAGTGACTATCACCTCTTTGGAGAAATTAAAATATCTCTAAGAGGAATGTTTGCACTTACTGTAAACTAAAAGCTGCAAAACAGAGGATAAAAGATACTCCAGAAGAATTCTTCAATAGTGGTCTAAAAAAGCTGGAGACATGCCAGGAATGCATTGAGCTTGGTTGCATTAAAAAGCTTCAGGCTGATATTTATAATTAATAAAAATTATTTTTTCTGAGCAAATACAGGCATCCCTCACTTAGTGCTCGTAACTGATTCTCGGAAAACAGAGCACTAACTGAAACTGCACTAAGCGAGGAAATTTTGTCCATAAGGATCAATATTAATAGGTTTAATTCATGACCTGATGTTGAATATTGTCTTCAATAAAAAGCATAAGGAGCTGTTCCATCTCAGTCATAATGAAAGGCCTATCTCTATTCAATTTTGTAGTGTTCAATGGAGTTGCTATCTTTCTACATCTTTTAATTTTGACTTTATTTTACAAAATCATTCTTAATGTCGATCCCGCTAAGTCCAAGTCTTTGCAAACTTAAACTTGCCATTCTCCAGCTTCAATTCATCATATTGCATCAAGTTTCACTGAATGAGAAACTTTTCAGAAACATACTTAGCACATGTATTTTCATGCTTTTGACTCATTACGAATAATATGAGGGGTCAAAAAACAGAAAATAATTCCGCTGATGCATTTAGCTCACAACTTAATCCACAGGAGACAGAAAACTAAACAAGGGTGTAGGGGAATTTTTTTCTCGCTTCTTACCGATATGTGGCCAGCCTCCCTACTAAAAAAGCTGTGCATTCAGAATTGCCACCTAATGCACTTATGTGTGCGTCTATGTAATACATTCTTCAAAGTCAACTCGCATTACAAAACAGAAATCACTTTCATGTTGGTTTGCAAGCTAACATGAGCACGGACATCTGTTGGAAATGTATGATTTGCAAGGTTGGTAGTGCCATTGTATATTTATTTGTTTCTAAAACTCTGTCTGTTTACCTTTCATTTAAGCGTCCTTGTCAGTTTGGCACCTTTCTTCATTTTTCTGATAATAAACGTAATGTAATCAAGTGAAGGTTCCGTTTTATTTTGTTACCACATAAATCCAGAAATATTAGTGCAATCCTGCCAGTCTAGACATTAATGACAATAACATCTCTATCAGAGAAGTCGTAGATAACTAAAATAGTTAAAAGTTCTACAAGTAGTGTATATAAGAAAGGAAACAAATGAAGAATACATGCCGCAGCGACATCTGATAACTAAGACCAAATATCATCGATATCCCATTTTTTCAGATTAGCTGTAATTGAAATACCATCCAAAAGCAATAGGAAAGACATTTTTTTGCAAATTGGACTGTTTAATGAGATTTAATTTAATTATAATTTACCTATGCTAATTAGACATACTAAATGTAGAATAAGTTATGCACTTCTTGTATACAACCAAAAAAATGTGGCAATTGAACAACAAATAATAAATAAATAAAATATACCAAAATCACACTATAGTCTGTTCACTTTCTTAAATCTCTTGACCTTTATAGAGCAAGTAGCCAATCACGAACGTTTCCCCTTCCATCGCCCCTCACAACTTTCATGCGGGAGGACAGATACCCAATCACGAACAGCAAGGAAGCGGCGGTAGAAATGGCAATGCAGACCGATGTGAACGCTTCGAGAGCAAGAGTAACACTGAGTTCCCCCCACTACCTTCCCAAACGGTCTCCTATTGGCTGCTGCTAAGTCTTCAAGGTCAAGAGACTTTGGATATTGAATAGACTAGTGATGTACCGGGTACTTGGCAATTACCTGGTACCCAGTCATATTTTCAGTACCTGGAAATTACTCGGACCCGGCACCGGGACCCAGTGCCGGTTACTGGGTCCCTCATGAGCAAAAAAGGATAAAAATAAAAACAAATTAAATGGAACTTAATATTTTACTTTTTGCCTGCAAGAAACATTCAGAGAAACGATATTTTAATTATAATAAACTTTTAAAAAACCAATTACTTTAACAAAAGTTAAACTGAACCATGAAATAACATTTTACATAATATGCATAATTATACTTAACGACCTGTTAACAGAACCAGATTGTAAAATCTTATAGACTTTATAAAATCTTCTTAAGTAAAGAATGAAATAAAAGTGCAGTTAAAATTTTAATAATTAAATTTCAACAATGGGAGATTATGATGAAGAAAATAGTTTTTTCCGCATTTTGCGGAAGGAGTTTACTCCTCTGCTCTTCGTATATGATTCCCTCCTTGCTAAACAGCCTTTCACTGGGTATGCTGCTTGGAGGTGATGACAAGTAACGTCTGGACAATTTTGACAGTTCAGGAAAGATAGCTAGCTGCATTTTTTGCCCACCAAGTTAAAGGATTTTCTTTAAGAGGGATGTTAGGACATTTAAGAAAAATTTCAAATTCCCTCTCTTCTTTAGAATAAGATGTATTATCCTCAGTACAAAATTTCTTCTTCTTCTTGTTTGCTTTCATTTTCAAACAAAATTTCATTTAAACAAGCATACACATCTTAAACCAAATTGGTTCAACCTACCCGGCCAGGTACCTGGCTGGGTAATTTTTCTTTCCTTCCCCGGGTACTCGGTACCTGGTATTTTTTAGTACCCGGTACATCACTAGAACAGACTATAAGTGAAGTGCACTATAGCGAGGGATGCCTGTATCTAGAACTTTTCAAAGAGCCTTCATACATGTTTAAAGACAAAAATGGGAATTATTTCAAATTTTAGAACCATACAGCTTCAATAAACAAAGCCTATCCTTTTTTATGCTCATTAAAGAAGTAAATGAGTGAATAAGAAAGAAAATTTTCTACAATTGCAGATTACCATGCTTGTGTATATGTTTCATTGAAAGCATACTATTTTTGCTACCTTTGAAACTTTCTTACAGACTCAATAGGTAAGCATTCCCTTTCACCACAATTAATAAGTACCCCAAAATTTATGTACCTACTCATGTAACCACCAAAACTGAAAAATACTTCCACTAAATCATGATTAGCAAGTCAACTTTACAGGAAAAATAATTTTGAGACATAATTACATTCTCTCTTTTTTATTTTTCTAAGAATTTGTTAAGTATATGAACCATTTTCCCAATGACTCCTCTGTAACATTTGTGACTTTCATTATATTTTGAAAATTTACTCATTAGATTTCTATAGCATATTTAAAGCAAATGCTTAAATTTGGGTGAATAAAAAAATAGCATTTGCTTTTAAGAACAAGCATTTGCTTATTTTCAAGATCCTCCTGTAGCATTTCCTCGAAAATGTATGAATAAAATTGAGCATTTGCTAAATCTTTTAAGCATTTGCTAAAAATTTCTTAAGTGAGGTGAGGGGCTCACTTAATTTTTTTTAAGTTCACTCATTTTATGAATTAGTGGTACTTTGACCTTAATTATTGATATGGTTGAGTTTATTGTTACACACAAAGTTAAAAAATTCTAGGAAAAATGTCTACAACAAACAGCTACAAAAATTAATAGTATTTCTGAAGAAAATGTCAACCATATTTCAAATTATCCTGAATTAATTTAACGAATAGTGTCTGTAGCAATGTTTCCTCAACATCAGCCACTTCATATTGACCCTCCATTTCCTGTAGTAAATTTTGAAGGTTAGCTGCAAATTTCTTTACCGTTGGTTTACTGTTAAATTAATTGAATAAAAATGTACCCAAACTTTATTATCATACTATCAAATTCAGATATCACAATTATATGTCAATATTCCACTACGTAACAATCAGTTATTGTTTTCAACCGTAAACTAAAAAGGACAAAAGAATTACAGAACAATTTAGTTGAGGAGATACTTTCTTTGACAAATTTAGGAAACTTCATTTGTGACAATTAATTTGTTTAAATGATATACTTCCCCCTTTCCTCTACGATTTTATTATAACCAAACAAAGATGCTGATATTTCAAGCACAAGACAAGAAAATTTAGATAACTTATCCTTAATATTACGAGATAAAATAATCAAAATTTGATTGATGGACAAACTGCGGGTTTTTTCTACTCCATTTTAAGCAAATGCTTAACATTGACTAACAAATGCTGTTGGTTGATTTTTATTCATTCGGCCCAATATGTTTGTTATGGATAAAGTTAAAGAGATATTTAAAATGAATATTCTACATCCTAGATATATGAAATGCAGTGCAGAAAAGTCATCAATTTATCTTAAAAATTCATAATTATGGATGGTATTTTCAAAACTTCAAAAAATCCTTTGTCAGTTTACAATCTAGTGATTACCTGGATAACAGCTCGTCTACTAACATTTATATTTAAACTGTTAATGCTAAGAATGTTGTCATTGAACAAATAGGGTATTAATTACTTAGGATCATAGGAACACTGCAAGACTATTGATAATTAAACCAGATAATTTTTTGCAATTTTAATGTAATATGACTGATGTTCAGAATATTTCATCCATAAATATTATGAAGTTTAAGAGAGTAGATTGAATGAATACAACCAAACATCATGGGTTTGGCTATATTTTGACAATAGTTGAAATTTTATTCCAAAATATGAGCCATTTTAGACTGCTAATGAGATTAACTGCAATAAAAAGTTATTATACCAAAAATAAATAATATAAATAACACATACTTATTTAATTGGGACATTGCTTTGAAAATAGAATAAACTGAAACTTGTTACTATAATAATTTTAAAAATTTACCAAGTAAATTTAACATAGACATTCATATAACTTATGTCATTTTATTATTCAAGAATTTTTAAATTGAAAACTGCACCACAATAAGCTTTAAAATATATGCATGTGCTAGAGTATATGTTTCCAAAGAAACTATGATTGGTGCAACATTACGATTTACTTAATATAAAAAATGATCTTTTTGATAACCTTTTGATCCTCAATATGAATCTTACTTTTCTTGCAGAGAAATCCCTTTTATAAGTGGTAGATGCAAAGATGTTTAAAATGGTTTCTAGATTGCTTCAAATGGCTTAAATAAACTTTTGAATGAATCATGATGAATATTATGAAACTCAGTGGCCAAGCTTAAGGTAAATGTAAGCTTTAATCAAAACTTTTTTCAGCAAGCTTTCTGAAAAGTCCAATGATATATAAAATTATATAATAGCAATATCTATTTATCCAAAGATCCGCTAAGGTATAAAACAAGTCATCATACACTAAGAAAACATAAATGCCTGTTGAGCGATATGGAATATAACATGAACACAATTATTGTAAACTATGCAGATGTTGAAAGCAACTCAACTACCAAAAGCTGTTCATTCAAATACACACATTAAGTACATATATATATAAAGATAGTTTTGAGATCTACATATATATCACAAAAATGTAGTATTATATACTATTCATTAAGATATTAATTTACTGAGTAGAATAACTTCCTTTGCAAGAAGTTTTAAAAGTAACGTTTGAATCTAAATTTTTTTCAAAGTAATTCACAAAAATGTTATTTTACCATACAAATAAAACACACAAAGCTTGCTAACTGAATACCGTTGTCTGCCGATTCCAGGTATATTTTAAATACATTTTTAACTCTTCCATGGCACAAATCAAGCTTGATGATTCATATCTATAAACAAACATTGAGTGTAATTACAACATACTTAATATTCAGAATGAAGTAATGTGCATTAGATCATTAATCTTTCGTAGATAATGAAAGCGTCATAACCGCCAACAAGATTTTTGGTTTTCTTTAAGTCTTACTACTTGTTCAATTCTCACCTAAAAATACAATAAAATTATAAAAATATATCGTTAACAAACGTCGGAATTAACGATATCATCAGAACTGATTCGTTAAATACAATAAATTATTATCAACTGTACATTTTACACGATAGCGTCATTTTTAACGTTCAAATGATTCGAATTTACTCTATTGGTCAAAAGATTGTCACGTGATAGATACCTTTTTTATATCGAAAGGTGGCGTTGGAGTCCAGAAAGCCGGTTTTTGGCGGGTGATTGCTGTACAAGAAGCAGAAAATAAGGTTTTACTCTAAAAAATGTATATCTCTCTTGATAATTGCAGAGGTTTGTATATAAACATGTTGAAACACATGTTTGAAAGCGAAAAATAGTCTTACATTACTTTTTAAAATCTATGGTCTCTTTTTAAGCTATTTATCAATTACACTTTTTTGCATATTTTGTATGTATATTTGTATTGCTAGAAATAATAGTAGGACAAGCTCTTGATTTCATCACACTTTATTTTATTTTATATAAAAATTCTATTGGTGTCAATTTGAGTTATTATTTTTTACTTTAGATCATGTAATTTTTAATTGACAAAGTATTTGGATGTCGGCTACGTATCAAGCCCAAGAAATCGAAAACTGAAAATGTTTGATAAGTTAATTAAAATTAATAAATTGGATGATTAAGTTAAGTATTGGATGTATTTGTTTCGTAATGTTTATTTTACATGCTGTGCGATGCTTATCGTGTCAATGTAGAACAGCAGTTGCCTATCGTCATTATATAAAAGGCACCATCCGCATAGCAAAATATTTGAGGAAAACCTTCTTTTTAATTTAATTTAGTGATTTCAATTACGGAAAAACACTACGAAATAAACTAACGAATAAATTAATTCATGATAATTTCATAAATATGAAATTCACCTCTTGTGTAATGTAAATTCAAGAACGTATTCATGAGTCAGTTACTTTCAGATCAAGTTGAGCAAAATTCTAGCTCCGTTACTTTATATTGACAAATTCTTTAAGTTTTAACCTTACATAACGTCTTTTTTAATTGGTACAGGTCTATTCTTTCTTGTTCAAAACAATAAAATACTCTCCGATCTTGAACTTTGGTAACTTTTTTCTGATATATATTCTGGTGTCAAGATAAAGACAAAACATTTTACAACTGCTGGAGCATTGGAATGGCATGTCTCATATAGTCGAAGAGGAAAAAATGTTCTGGTATGTCATTCAGAATTTCTTCGTAGTTCATCTTTTTTGCCATTCTAGGTACATTACTGGCAAGCAATTTGAAAAAAAGGAATTCGTGCTCATCACCGTTTTTTCCTATTCAGTATCTCACCAGATGCTGTAACTGGTGGTTGATGTGGTATAAATGCTGGCTTTGGTAGAGGGGTTGATTTGCATGGCTAGCTCCCAATGTTAGTGTCGAGGGTTTGAATCCTGCTGAGGGCATGGTTGTGTGTTCATCTTTGTTATTACATTCATTGTAATAGGCTGTAAAGTGCTGTTTATGTGCTTGTGAAAAATAAATTAAAAAATAAAATATGGTAAATGTATTCTAGGATTTACTGAGATGGTGGTGCACTTTTTTAATTAAAAAATTTTGTAATTTAAATAAAGCTTATTTCTATAATAAGGTGACCAAACTTGATTTGGCAAGGTTGTAAAAGTGTTTTCAACTCAACATGTTTTGTCTTTCCCAGTTGTGGATCTGCAATAAGGTCATGGCTTTGGGGCAACTTTGTTTTTGAGTGTGGCCAAATTTTGAAACTTAATTTTTGATAAAAAATTTTAAACAATTATTCTACTTAAAATCTAAATTTAATTTCAATAAATAGGAACTAAATTTCCACGAATTTTTTATAGAAGCTGGTGGTGGCCATGCTAAATTACTTTGGGATGGCAAATGTATAAATCTGCCACGTCTTGCTCCTTATTGGAATTACCTTTGGTTTTAAAATTTTCTGCCAGAGGTTGACATGGAAAATCTTGAGAATGCAATAATATTTTATGAGTTATAGAAATTAAACTGCATTCAAAATGATTAAAAAGTATCTAAATAAGAAATGCATCTTCAGAAAAAATTTTCCAGTTACCTTCAACATTTGAACGAGAAATTTGTATTTTTAATGTGTTTGGGGTGTATTATTAAACTAAATGCAACTGAAGAACTTAAAAAATCACTCATGATTAATGTATTTGAAGAACAAAGTAATAATGACAGTATGATAAATTAATGATTTAACGAATATATTTGGCCAAATAAATGAAAAATATGAATCTTACACATATTTTGACCAAAACTGTCCACATAAAATTGAAATCTGGTCATGTAATCTATAATTCAAGTACTAAAAACCATAACCATCAAATTTGAAAGCCTTTGCTTATTTATCCTAATAAGTAAATCAGGCAGATAAAAGTATGAAGTCATTTTTATGTAAGATTTGATGAAAAAAGTATCATCATAGGTAGTCTGTCCGTGATTATTCATGGTTAAACTTGGTTTTCCATATACTCCTATTTTCTGCAGTTTTCTTCGTCTTGATAGCTCTTTCCCTTTCAAGTCGTCTACAAGCTGAAACCTTTTCCTACCTCTGTTTTTCCATCCAGTTTACCTTCAAGCACTTCTTTAATCATGCATTCTCTCCTCAGGTAATGCCCAATCCAGTTTGCCTTCCTCTTTCTGATAGTCTCTATAATCATTCGCTTCTATTCTTCGTAGTACTTCCTCATTTTTCACCCTATCTGTTCATTTTATCATCAGCATTCTTCTCCATGTCCACATTTCGAAGCTTTCCAAGTATTTAATATCATTTTTCCTTAGCATCCATGTTTCTCCCCCATACAAAGTTATACTCCATACATAGCATTTTATCAACCGCTTGCGGATTTCCTGCTTTATATTTCTCATTAGTAGGAGTTTCTTTTTTCTGAAAGTGGCTTTTGCTTTTGTTATTCTAGTCCTGATTTCCTTGGTACATTTTGCTTCTGTCATTATGATGCTTCCAAGGTATTTATAATCTGAAACTTGTTCTAATGGCTTTCCTCCAATACTTACGTTCAAATTTTCTTGATATTCGCATAACCTTGGATTTTTCTGTATTAATTTCCATATTGTATTTCCTACCTGTTATCACTAGTCTATTTATTTTCTGGAGTTCCTTTTCCTTTCTTGCTAGAAGTATTTGATTATCCGCATATTTCCAATATTTGCAGGAAAAAAGTATATGAAGTGAAATTAACTGGATTACCTTGCCATCTGCTATAGAGGAGAATACAATCCCCTATTTTTATCCATCTATTGGCTTAATTTAATTTCCATTTTATCATCATTCGATATTAATAGTAAGCTCAGTGTTTATGTTTCAAATTAGATTTTATGTAAACAAAATCAATTTTTAATATTATACTAAAGCATGAATAGCCATAATAATATTGTCTTTAGTTCCTGTAGTTTGTGTGCACTGATACATTGATTATTTAATTGTAGTTAAATATTGATATGATCTGCCCAACTATTTCTGAGAACAAAAATATAACAAAACATACCTTGTATGTATAACTTATATACCACAATGCAATTTTCAACCTGCCCATGTAGAAGGATGAGAAACAGATACAGTCCAGCTAATTAATTGCTTAAAATTTACAAAGAAAAATGCCTATAATATTATAAGAAAATTCAAGGTTAAAGAATATTTAGCTTTTAAGCTCATTGTCAGATGTGGAGTCATTGTTACATAGCAGCAAATTATGACAAATGCCTCAGATGTTACAAATAAGAAATGTACACAAAATATGGAATCACATCTTTAAAGAAAACAGTTAAAAGTTAAGAAATAAAATCATGATTATAATCAAGCATCTTTAATCTGTGTTCCCGTTGCTCAGAAACTCCTGTGGTTTAGAACTAATGGAATTTTCCCAATACTCTCATCTCTGACATGGGGTCATTTAAATTTAAAACTTGCAAAATTCTTTCATACACGTCAAATATTGGATAAGCTCCCTCTCAGAATAGGTAAAAACTCAAACCTAATCCTTTAAATATATTTTCAACAAAAGTTTAATATTCTCCCTTTTTCAATCTGCTTCAGCTATTTCCCATCTGAATGGATACCATAAGCCATTGGTATTCATAGTGTGGTACCAATACCCAAACTAGTATCAGAAGGGACTGAATGTGGTACCAGCAAAATCTTGGGATTATCTTAGTTACCTCATACAGTACAATCTTCCATCCACCACACCTTTGACTTTTACTTAATTGCTTTAAAAAAAACTATTTGGTAACTACAGCATACAGTTTTCCACTTTGGCAGTATTCTTTTGGTTCAATTCTTTCAGGACAGTTTCTTTTTTATGAACAAACATGGAAATACCAAGTAGTTGATGAAATTGGCCAAAGGGTACATGGATAAAAAAGTGTGAATAACACTGCCATAAGCAAACAAAATTTATTAATCACATCCTATAATATCAAATAAGAAGCAAACAGAATGTCTCAAAGAATTATTAATTGTTGCAAAATAAATTTATCCATAGCAAACTTACATGTTTTTCATGATGATAACAAACTTCTTTGTCGGATCTCTCACCTCACACTGGACATTTTGCTTCAAGCCCCATAACTAATATGAAATGTTATTAAAACCTTAAAGGAAAGGTATTTGTGAGAAAAACTGTTACCTAAGATAATTTGTCAGAAATTCATTGTAAACAATTATGATTTAGCATGTTACAAAAACAGTGTACACAACAATTACCTTTATGTGAAATTTTTGGAACTCTAAATTTTACATAATAGAACTTGATTCAAATAAAAAAAGTGGAAAGGCATTGTGAAATGGTTATTCCAGATAAGAAAGTGAAGAGCTGTGTTTGTGTGCAGTTGGACACCTAATGACTTGATATATAAAGGCATAAAACAAAAAAAAGATTGCATAGACTTTCTTTACCCTTCATTATGGTTAACTCCTGAGTTCGGAAAAATTCCATAGTCCAGCATAACCTATTCCCCAATGGTGCCGGACTAACTACTAGTAATTGGTAGCACCAAATTGTCATAGAATACACTTTTGTTTATTATTTAGTTGAGTTTAATGAATTTATTAAAAACAATTACAAATTCTGTTTCTTAATTTAAAAAAGTTTCTAATTAAAATTCTTGATTCTTGCTTTACATAAAAACTGAAAAGAGAAAACAATTTTGGATGTTTTGTGGATGACTCATAGCTTACCTTTCTTACCTTCGCTTCTGTCTCTGAGGGTAACAACACCAATTGGTAAGTATCTGTTGGATCCTATATTTATAAAATATTTGATGATCCTTAATTATATCAGTTAAAATTTGCACATTTGCTGCTTATAATGAATTTACCTGTATAATCAGAAGAGCCCTTGATGATTTGGAGCTCAAACGAGTCACCCTCATATACTTAGCCTTTTCCTTGTAGACTTGAGTGAGAGAGATATTCCAATCCTATAGGCATACTATCAAAGTATGGTCTGCATAAGCAAGTTTTTTTCTTTAGTTTTTTGCAGAGATGGGAAGTTCCAGTTCGGTTCTGACCACGATGGTTATGACCTTAAATTTTCCTACTCATTCTGTTCCGGGTTTGGTTCCGAGTGATCAAAAGAAGGAATGGATCCATAACCATTCTTAGTTTTTAAAAAAATGCATTTTATTGATAAAATTTTACATGAATTACAACTTTTTTCAATTACGTCAAGCTATGATCAAAGTAACAGGAGTGAAGTAACAAGTGCGAGTAATACCTACATGTTTAGATATATATAGAAAGTGTGCTTTTCTTTTCCAACCTTTGCAAAGAAAAAATATTTTCAATGTTAAGATCACCTAAATAGTGACAGGTAAAGTCGTCCACTGCAAAAGGTAAAATATACAAAAATGTCCACTACTAAATTATGTTTTATGACACCAAATTTTCTTTCCCCTTTGAAAATTTGCTGCTGCTACTTATCTGTCATTTTCTCTTTTTTAATTTCTCCATGTACGTAGTATAGAGAAAGTATTGTATTCACGAAAAAATCAAATTCGAGATTTCAATGGAAATACACATTTTGACTATTTTCTCGATGATGTCTGCATGTGTGTCTGTATGTGATAGGAATATTGTGGGTACTCTTAACTTAAAAAGTATTTGTCATTTCAGCACTAAATTTCAAATATAACTAGGGACCTATTTTATTTGGTCTTATTTAATTTTCAAAACTTCTTTATATACAACTAGCTGTTCTTCGCCTGGATCAGATTTTCTTCCCATCACAGTCAGTTATTAAATAAATGAATGAAAATATCATGTAGATTTAATTGCAATATATAGCAGGTATTATACTTTAATACAACATTCAGGATAAGCTTACAGTTGATATTTGAAACTTAAAATAATTCCAAATTGTAATTTCTACCAATCTTGCCTATTGGAATGTTTTTAACACTATAAAATGGTATGAAAAGTACTTTGACATACCTTTCTTGAAACGGTACAGTCAAATGTGGTTTCTTCTACAACACTTCCATAAACAATATTTTTAGTCTTTCCACCTGGTGCAAGAATTATTAGATTTTGTGAACTGCTAACTCTGGAGCAGGCAACATAAAGTGAAACACTGAGTTTGTAAATCAATGCCTGCAACTCTGTGCCTTATTGATGGTAATGGCAAAACAAAGTTTTATTGGAAACTGAAGGCGTTTAAAATGGATATGGACTTGGCATTAATGACATGTGTGGTATGAAAACAGTACCGCATTTTGCACTACCAGTTAAGAGAATACATTGTAATACATGCTTCTTTAAATCAACCACTTGAAGACGTGTACCTTTATACAGTCTGGGGGTGTCTAAAATTTTCAGAAGCATTACTATTGCTTCTTTCTTTAGAACCAACATGAGGCATTCCAGGGAGTTCAAGTGAATTTAAAAAACTCAACAGGGTAATGGACAGATTGATCTGTAGATATTGTGCTATCAATTGATTTGCATATAAATTTTTCTCTTTTGAATTGCTTCAAAATTTTTTCATTAATTTCAGATATCATTTCATTTGTTGGAGTAAGAATGGCTCGCTCACACCACCAATTCAGTCCCTTATTGTTTAAATTCATTAGGCCATGGTATACTTTGTCTATTAAATCATCTAAAAATTCAACTATAAGACCCATATCTTTTGGGATGTTAATCTCATTACGTTCATGTGTGGAGTGGTGTGGATAAAGCAGAGAGAGCCAGGGCAGGAGTGTCAATATTAATTGGGAAGAAGTGAATGAAAGAATCATTAAACTCATGGTGAGGATGTATGGGAGAGAAGTAATGATTATTGGCACATATGCACCAACAGAAAACTCGTCTCATGCTATAAAAGATGAATACTTTGAGGACTTAAATTCGGCGATGGAAGCATGTACGCCTGCACAGGAAATTTTAGTGCTAGGTGATCTGAATAGCAGAGTTGGAAGAAGGAGAGGGGACCCAGTAGTTGGACTGCATGGTGAAGAGGTAGAGAATGACAGTGGTCGTAGGCTGATTAACTTGTGCCAAGTCCAGGAGTGTGTAGTGATGAACTCATTTTTTGAGCATAAAGATATCCACAAGTACACCTGGGTACAACACACTCTAGGTTTAAGATCTGTAATATACTTAGTTATAGCCAAGGGAAGGAGGCAGTGCTTGATTCAAGATGTTAAGGTCGTTAGGGGTGCAGAGTGTAGCACTGACCACTATTTCGTAATAGCCAAGGTGACTTTTCCAGAAGAATCGAGAAGACAACAAGGAGAGGTAGTAGGGCACAAGGAGGTGGATAATCCCTGATACAGTCTGCCCTCTTACAAGATGAGAGCATTCAGGGACTGTATCAGAGGCGCCTATTTCAGAAGATCAATTTACAAGAGGATTGGAATGCAATCCAGGCATATACGATCATCTGAAGGAATGTGTACACACAGCTGCTAGGGAGGCACTTGGCCTGGAGAGGAAACATAACAGCCAGGCGGAATGGATGACAGGGGAAGCCGCAGAGGCAATTAAGGAGAAAAAGGAGGCATACAAGTGGCTCAGCTCTGGGAAACATGAAGATAGAATCGCTTATCAGACATGCAAGAGACATGTCAAACGTCTCACTAGAAGATGCAAGGAAAATGCGTGGGAGAAGGTGTGTTCTAGTATTGAACATACTACTGGGTATGGCAGGCAAGTACAGGCGTGGAGAATGATTAGAAAGAAATCGAGGTCCCACAAAGGGCCCAGGACCAGTGAGCATCATATCTATGGAAACATGGAGGAAATTCTTCAAAAGCTTACTTACGGAGGACAGAGAGGAGTTCAAGAACAGATTCTCCTCTGATACACTGAATCGATGTGAGATAGATGGCAGGGCCAATTTTGGAGAAGTCCTTGAGAACAACTAAAAATGGGAAAGCAGCTGGCCCAGGTGGAGTACCTATGGAACTGTGGAAGTATGGTTGAACAGGGATTGTGAGGATTATCACCAGACTATTTAGCCAGGTGTTGGAGGGAGATGATCTCCCAGAGGATTGGTTACTATCGTATATATCAGCTATACATAAGAAAGGAAGTAAGAAGCTTCTCCCACTAACTATAGAGGAATTAGTGTAATGGCTTCAAGGTTGTTCAGTAGGATACTGAAAGAGAGGTTGGAAAGATGTATTGAACCGTGGATATCCGAGGAGCAGGCAGGCTTCACTGTAGGCAAGTCTTGCCTTGATAATATTTTTAGCATACGGCAGGTTACTGTGAAGATGGTGGCGAAAGGTCAGGAGATTCATATGATTTTTGTGGATCTCGAGAAAGCATATGACTCTGTCCCAATATGTCAAATGTGAGATGCCATGAGGAAGGTGCATGTGGATGAGCCAATAATAAATCTTATACAGAGTATGTATAAGGGAGGTCGAGTGGTAGTGAAACAAGGAAAGTGGATATCTAAGGAATTTTCAACATCAAAGGGTTTAAGGCAGGGTTGCGCCATGTCACCTACTTTATTCAAGGTGTATTTGGAAGGGGTTCTAGAGAAGTGGAACTTGTCATGTGGTAAAATGGGTGTCCAGGTTGGGGATGATGTTATTCACTGTGATTTTTGCAGATGATCAGGTGATTATTGCACAGGACGAGGATGATGTGGAATATATGTTCCGTAAGCTAATAGAGGCATATGAGAAGGGTGGTCTGAAGATAAATCTCTCAAAGACAGAGTACCTGGTGATTGGAGGGGAAAGTCAGGACATTGTCCTTACTGCAGGGACGGTAAAAGCGGTTGACCAGTTTAAGTACCTAGGATCCATTATTCACAAATCTGGGACTTGTGAGAAGGATGTGGAGAACAGGGTAAATCAGACTCAGATGGCAATCAAGATGTTGAATGGGGTGCTATGGAGTCGGGAGATTATAAGAGAACAAAAAAGACTATTCTACGGGTCATTGTGGAAAGTATAATGACATATGGAGGAGAGGGATGGACTCTCACAGAGGAGTTAAAGAAACGCATTAATGCAGTAGAGGTGGATGGTCTGAGGCATAGCATGAGTGTATCCCGATTACAACGGGTAAGGAATGACGTGATTCAGCGAGAGGTGGAAGCAGAAGAGACTATCCTCGACCATTTGGAATGCAGGTCACTTCAATGGTATGGACATTTCTGGGGAATGTTGCAGGAGAGATGGCCGAAGCGAGTATTCAACTGGTCACCCCTAGGACGCAGGAAGTGAGGACGCCCGCGCATCACTTGGCGAAGACAGATGGAAGAAGCTATGAGAGCACGCAACCTGAGAGATGGCCAGTGGGAGGACCGACAACTGGCGATTGGGAGTACAAGGCAATCGCTAAGCAATGGAGAAGCCTTTTAATATAATAATCTCATTGTTGTGATCTGGTAGGTTATCATCACCAATCTGCATTAAATAATGTGCAAAAAGGTCTGTTTCAGTATCACCCGTGATATGAACTCTCATGTTTGTTTTTAGTGATATTTTTTTCACTTTCTGTCATAGAAATGATGGTTTAATGCATGCATTAATCTCATCTGCTTTGGTACCTCTCTGAATGACAGGCAAAATTGGTCTGAAATATCCTGATAAAACTACTAACATTTTTCATTAACGAATTCTTTATTCTAATGTCTTGTAAAGTTCTGTTCGAGGTTTCAAGGGCTGCTTTTTTGGACATTGTACATTCATCCCAAACAAAAAGAACACATTCTTGCAGCAGTCTAGCCTCAACAGTCCCTCTTTTTTTGTTAAAAACAGGAGTTTCTGTAACTGCTAGATTTAATGGGATCTTAAATGCAGAATGGGCTGTTCTTCAACCATTTAAAAGTATGGTTGCAATTCCTGATGAAGCAACAGCAATACCAATCTTTCCACTTGATCTTATTTTTGCTAAGAGTAAGTTCAGCAGAAATGTTTTCCCAGTGCCACCAGTTGCATCTAAAAAGAGTAATTTACCTTGTTGATTATGTATACTTGAAAGTGTTTTTTGGTATACATCTTTTTGATCTGGAATCAATTTTTTCTCATATTTTTTTAACGAAGTCCATTAATTCAGCTATGTTGTGGTTTTACTGCATGAAATAAAAGTTTTAGAAACTTTTATCTGGGCTGCACAGTGTTTCAGGAAGTCCATATTCTTCAAGTTTTTTTACCACCCATTGATATGACTTTGTCCTCAATGAGGATTAATGCTTGATTATAGACATCATTGCTATAAGATATGTCCTTTTGTAACTGGTGAACTATGTCTTCGGAGAAAGCCTTCATATAAGCTAACCATAATTTTTGAAGATCGGAAACATGGCACATTACTAATAGGATACAGAATAGTTCCCTCATTTTTTGTAGGAGGATCTGTGACTGAGGCTTCTTCTAACGTAGAATCCCAATGAGAATCATTCTCTAAGAGTCCTAAATCTCTTCAAGCTAACTGATAATTTGGCAAAATCTGATTATTTACAGTATGCAAGCTTATGAATGAAGTTGGTCCTCTAACAGTATGAAGCAACATGTGGAGAAAATAGCATTCCCAATTGTCAGGATAAATGGTGTACACTACCAATTGTATCACTTGATTTGATATTAGGGCAACCTGGGACATTTTCTCCTTGTTTAAGATGACCAAATCTCCTCGGATTTTGGTCCCAAGTTAATGTTTTGGAATCTCATTGTACAGAAGAGTTCTTGTGAAGTCATCCTCACAAAGTTCAAAAAAGGCTACTGAAGTTGTTTTTGGTGGATTCGGCACTTGGTTTTGAACATTTTCTGGTGTGAAGTAGGCACGTTGTCTATTTTCAAGATGGATGGAGAAAGGGAGAACAGCTGGTTTTTGTAATGCCCATTATCTATGCAACCAGTATAAAGTAAATGTATTTTCCTTCCAAAAATTTCAGGACCTAATTCTAGGGATGTGTTATTTTGAAAATGAATGCAAGCTTTAAGATAATATAGTCCACTCAATGCAGTAATTTCAACATGTTCCCCATAATTTCCACTACGACTCGTGTAATTTTCATATTCCTCAGGTGTTCTAAAATCACAAAAATGTTTAAATTGATTCCAATTTTCAACAACATACTGCACGGCTTCTTGCCTCACTATATCATCATCAAATATTTGATCCCTTAGTAAATATGTAAAGCAGTTTAGTAAACAGTTCCCTACTTTTGGCATAGGGACTATACTAAATAATGTGTTGTTAAACATTTTAACAATGTGAAAACGGTACTTTAGCCAGCACAAAGCAATTACGAAACAGTACTTTTACCAATACCGAATGGCACTTTTACACCTTAAATTGTTATTAACCACAAACTATACGTGTTAAAGTGTAAATGTCAATAATACCACGCAATTGATCAGTTAACACATTTACTGGATAGACGGCTTTTGGCAAACGGCAATGTATTTGCTTGAAGCTCAAGGTTTTTACTGAATGAGTCTATAAAATATAGACTATCTTAAAAAAACAAAAAACTGATAAAAATAAATAAAGTAATAAATAAAAATTCAAAATAACAAATCCCGCAATTATTTTAAGGAATCATTTAATTGGTTAATTTGAAAAAAACAACATAAACAGGGGTTTGAACGATCCTAGCGACGCTTAGCCGACTCGCAGGACAATTTAGTTATGACTGCCACCTAATACTTACAACTTGCTCAAAATTTTACCATTTTTATTGATGTCTCTTATTATTTGTGACAGATGCTCCTTGCTTGGAACCTGTTATTATCTGAATTTTTAAAGAATGTTAATTTTGAACTCTTGAGCATCCCACCTATAGTTGTCCATGTGTAAAGCAAGGCTACTGTATCGTAACTGACTTAAGAAGTCACCTTTCTACTCCGCATGCACGGTGATTTCCATTCTAGGATGCACGCACACCTTCAATGCCCCTCTTTTCTAATGGAATTCGCTCCCCTCCACTCTACATAGTATCTCTGATCACCGAGGCGTAAGGTAGCTTTTAGTAATTTTCAATCGCTACATTAGGGGGAACTACCTGTACTCTACATGCACTCTCTCTACCGAAAGCTTAGAAAACGAACTCCACCTGGCAAAAAGCGTCACCTCACCTTGTCTAATAATATAAAGGATATTTTCATAATACAGTGAAATCTCGTTATAACGTACTTCTCAGTTATGTGTTTCAAATTAACGTACTTTTATTGAATCCCCGTCAGTGTTCCCGTATAAATACTGTATAAATATTTCAAAATAACGTACTTCAACTTAACGTACTTTTCAATACTACGTATTAAATTCAGAGATCCCAAAAAAAAGATTTCTGTGGTTTTAACGTAGTCTTTTATTCGTAAATGGCTCAACCGAAACCATTTCTTTCTCATTCAATTCGTTTACACCAATTTTGAAGGCATATTTTGTCTTTAGTATGTAATCGTCTGCAGAACTCCGCCAAAATCCCAAAAGAAGGGATTTACCGAACTGAAAAACGTAGAGCCCATGATCAGTTACCCCTCTCGTATTTTCACAATAGCATTGAGATAAAATCTTAAGTTCTAGGAATTATATCTCTTGTTAGACTCTCATTCTCGCCTTTATCGGTTTGTGCCAGATCTCTGAGAATGCCGATCCCCCACTGAGACGCTTCTAGAGAAAATACCATATGGGTATTTCAGTATACCTTACTTTCAGTATAAAGTATAAAAATTCATGCTTCCTAGAGGTACATTGTATCGAGATTTTACTGTAGTGGCATGAGTTGATTAGTTTTCGGACAACATAGGTCAACCGGAAATGGATGTTCATGCTTGTCGTTTTTTCATTTTTTTCAAGTATCTCCTTTAAAACCCAATTTTCGTAAATAGTTGTTAGTATAAAAGTTGTAGAAAATGTAATTATCTACAAGTTTTTTAAAAAACATTTTTCATAAAATCGATTCTTTAAGAGATATTTTGATTTTTCTTCTAAATTTATGTTAAATACGTCGCTATGTGATGCCATTGTTTCAGTTGGTATGTTAAAATTTCTAATTGTTGATAGAATTGCTTACGCCGGCAAGGGTAATTTTAATTATGCATCGATATTTTGTTATCCATAGAAGCAGCTATCAATTTTCTTTAGTTATTGTTTTTTAAAATTAAGACTGTTGAAAATGTTTTAAAATGATTCACGAGTGTAATTGCTGATAATTATTTCTTAGGATGCTGATGTCGAGAGCAATCGTATTCATTGCTCTGTAAGGAGAAAGTCATCTGTTGGCCACATCAGATTTTTTGAAGCTGATAAGAGTCCCGACCATTTAGTATAGTTTTGCATGTGAATTATGCCTTTTTTTATGTCTGACAAATGTTGCCAATCTGATACTACAACTGTTGATAGTGAAATATTTTATTTCCCAAATACTTTACAACAAAAACAGTATACACAATCTCAAGAAATGGAATATAATAACCAATTTCTTAAGCTTTTCTCACCTTTTGGAAGAGTGCACATTTAATAGGCATAGGAAAACTTTCTTCCACTCTCATCCATGGGGTAGTTAACATTTTTTAATTGTACAGGTCCATTGTGTATTAATGACTGTACTAAATTGCTTGATAGTTTTTCAGACCACATACCAGGAACGTCGCTTAGACGATGTGTTAAGTCCAGCAGGTCTTTATATTTTGAAGTAGATTTTAATTCGCCATCTTCTTGCTCCTTCTGATCTAATTCTAATTCAGTTTGTATGCTATACCTCCCTACACATTCACTTGAATTAGACACATCACTGTAACTTTTTATCGCTGTCACAGTCTTTTTCAGTTGCATTTTTTCAACACCACATTGTTTTACATTTTCTTCTTGCATTTCGTCATCATTGCTTTCATGAGCGACTTCATTGTCCCGCATTATCTGGCTGCACGAGGACTGTGGATTTTTATCTTAATGTTACTAGTTGATTTTCGGCTCTACTGACCGTCATCTCCTAGCTTCTGAGGAGGGCTTGGAGGCCTTCGACCCCAATTGATCAGCTTTCGGCTTTCAAGCCTAAACTAAGCTACTTAAATGTGATATTAAAATAATTGCAAAAAATTACCTTCTGAGCATTTATTCCTGTGCATTTCAAACTTGAGGGGTTTGAAGAATATTTTCTTTTCAACTCCAAATGATATTGGACAACACACAAAATAAATAATAATCTTATGTTTCTGTTTATTAGCAAGAATATGAAATTTTTCCTATACCAATATTGATTTATTGGTATTTCCAAGGCAACATAAATATATATTTACATGAAATAGTCTAGAGAAAATAATTATTTTGTTTGATTTTGAATAATTGTTGTTACACTACAGTGTTTGCCACAAGTATATACTATATCCTCTTTTAGATTGTGTATCGTTTTGGTTTGTAGTGAAATAGCATTTGGAAATCCTCAATATAGTAGGTAATTTTGATTTGTTCCCTCCTATCCTACATTTTATCTTTGATTTCTCTGAGACGATGAACCATAAGGTTATGTTCTAAGTTATTCATTTGATTTTTTTATTACTTTACTAATTTAATTTACTTTACATATTAGAATGTAGTTCAATTATTTTCTGCTAGAAGCAAGGCTGTTGCTTCTTGGCAGCCAATAGGGAGAGGGTTGTGGATGGAAGGAAGGACTTCAGAAAATTATTATATGATAAATGACTCACATAACTGAAGCAGGGGCACTACCTTTTTCAAAGCAGGAGTGTCACCAATATTCAGACGAGAGCTACCTTTATTCAAACAAGAGTGCAAACTTTACCTTTCTATGAATAAATAATCAACTTTTGATCATATCTTCAAAACTATTGAGTGAATTTTCATGAAGTTTCATACTAAGGGCTTCTTGGCCAAAGGGCAATGAATTAATATTATAAATAGCTCACATAACCCAAGCAGGGGTGCCACATTTACCCAAGCATGGATGCCACTTTTTTATGAATATCATATCCTGTAGAACAGGGATCTCCTATCAGTCGTTCACGATCGACTAGTCAATCTTTGGCCCATCCGTAGTTGATTGCTGAGCCCCACCTCAGTCCTATTACTTTTTATTGAATAAAGTGAGAAATGTTGAGACGACATAGATTTTGAACTTGTTGGAACTTGTTTGTCAACTTTTTTGGCATCGTACCCTTTAGAACTCAACCAACCAATTGAAGTACCCCCTTATAAAATAATATGGCAAGTATTACACAAAATAGACATTTAAAAATGAACGAGTTCACATATAATAAATAACACTTATTGAGGTGAATGTGGCTGTTTTCCATGACGTAAAGAATCAATCATTGACTTGATTGAAGAAAATCTCAATCTTAAGTCAGGTTTGACATGCAATTTCTAACGATTTTTGTCCTAATTAAACTCGGTCAAAAATCTGGATTCACTGAAACACATTGTGGAGAAAGAGATGAATATTTTGATTGCTCTTTTAGCCACTTCCCCATACTCATTTGATAATTTTGCCCAGAAAGCAATCAAAGATATCTTTGAGAATTTAATTTTCAAGTCATCATCAGTAGAAATGTCCATGAGGCTTTCTTGTTCTTTTCCTGTAAGATGAAAAATCCACATCAAATGGGTTTTGCACCCAATTAATAGAATCGTCTGTTACTGGAGAATATTATCATAATTGCTCTGTGAACTCTTCCAAATGTTCCTTTATATCTGACAAATCCAAACTGAGGAATAGAAATTTGTATGTATATCAGATTCACCAGTTTGGTTTACCTGGTTCTATGGCTTAATCCGTAACACGTCTTGTCCCTTGGTCAATGGAAGCAAACAAAATACTTAAGCTGCCGCCCTAAGTGGTAAGGCTGCTGTTTACTGTTTCATATGCATTCAGTGTTGTTAGAGACAAAATATACTGTATTGTTTATGTGCACACACAATGAAAAAATTTGTAAAACATTTTATAACAACATCAAAGTGAAAAAAGCTTATTTGTAGTGTCCAGTGTCATAATATCACCATTACGTAAATTTTCTCAAGTAACCCCTAGCACCTTTGAAAGTACTCCCAAGGGTACACGTACCCCACTTTGAGAAACCCTGACTTAAGCAGATGATTTTATAATTGTTCAGAAATTAAGAGCAAGTGTATTGCATAAATCAAATAATGCAAATGTCTCTCGATATCGGTTCTTGCAGCGAGACACGAGCATATCAATATTGTTGACCCTGAGTATACTTAAGCGTAGTTTGATACATTCTGTTCCAATTGCGAGCTGTTGCAAAAAGCAAGAGTTTGAGGGACTTTATGAGTAACTTAAGTAATTCAAGTTTAACAAGATTAACTAATTCAGGTATGTTTTGGTTGCTTTTTCCCTTCTGTATATTTATTTAATAACCTTTTTCTTCAACTTTCAATAGCTTACAACTTACAGTTGGTAATAAATTGTATTTCTTTTATTTTTTCAGAAGAATTAATCATACTTTCGTAATTTTTTGTTTACTCCCTTTAAAATTTTTTCGCGTGGACCCAAAAGCAAAATGATTAACCAATTTGGATCGTTAAAGAAAAAGCCAAACCTCATTTTCATGAGGAGTGGGAGTGTAAATACCCATTTATGACAGTGAAATACAAGTGTTTATGCTAAATTTGTAGCACAAAAATTTCAACTCCAAAAAATGTTAATCTTGAAAGACGCTTATTGACAGTGATGGGAAGTGTACCAGAAAAATGTAACTGGGCTCAGTTACAGTTACTTCATCTGCATTGTACTCAAGTACAAGTACCAATTACATTTTTATAAAAGTAATTAATTACAAGTATGAGTAAATTAGAATTACATTTCTGTACAAATTAAAAATGTTGTCAATCATAGGTTAATGCACGAGTTTCAATCAACCATTTTCTTATCTTTATTGTTTGTGTGCATTATTATATTATTTTCAGAAAAAATTAAAATATCATTAATGTAAAAATTTATATCTATCCAGCTAAAAGTCATAAGTTCCTAGAGTAATATAAAAAGTAGATAAGAAAAAACAAATATTTATTCATGGGCTTAATTTTTACAACAAAATCTTTACAACAGTACAATGAATCTTAAATGTCATTATTCATCTTGCAGAAAAGCTGCATATTAAACCCATTGTCTCCTAATTTTCCTCTCCTTGGTGTAAGGACCTCTTTTCCTGTGGAGGACAGATGCTCCACTGGAGCACTTGATGGTAAACCTGCATTATATTTCAAAAATAACCCTTTGATTATAGGGTATTGTGAAAGAGATGTCCTGTCCGTTGCAGAGTCTTTAAGATAAGAATCCACCTCATCTTCAACTGGGGAAGTCACTGACTTACAAACATTGAAGAAGGTAGCTTCCTCATCAGCTGTTTCTTCTTCCCCTTCACTGGCACTATGAAGGAGATTGTCTTCATCACTTCCTGCCTCTTCCTTAAGCATCTGAACTGCTTTTTCCTTTTTTTTGTCCCTTTAACCATGAATACTTAAATGCAGGGATGAGATAAGTTGCTTTTTAAGGTTGTCGTATCTTTCTTTGAGCCTAATACCAAGAGTCTTCCTGCACATAACAGTCTTGTTTGGTGCCAGCTCCTTGATTAAGGCCACAAAATAGTCTTCCTCAACCAGTGAAGATGGTTGAACTGACTCACAAATGAAGTTTAAAATAAGTTTGTCAGTCACTCCCTGGCTGACAGGTCACTCACTAGAGAAATTAATGATAGACTGCTTTTTTGTTTCCATATTTTTGCTGTCAGATTCATCCCCCAGTTTTCTCTTCTTGCCCTGGAGCTACAATCTGTCCATTTCTTGTAGTTTTATAGGATGAACCCTTTGAAATAAATCAAGTTATTCAGTCATATGTATAAATTGAGGTGTACAGTGCTTAAATTAACCAATCATAAGAAATACATGTTATTTAGATTGTACACAAAATTTTACTTACCTAGTTAAACAAATTTTTTGTATGCTTACCGTTATATGCTTCCTTAAATTTGATGTTGAGCTCCATGCTGACTTTAGGAACTTTGTTCCAATACACAACATGCACTTCACCATCATATTTTCTCTGGTGCTCATTTCAGAAAACAATTCAAAATAATTATTTAAATAAGGGAAATGAAATTTCTTATCCTCTTATTTGCATGTTCCCATTACAAATAAGTAAATGCTCAACATGCACAGATGTGTTCATGAAAAAATATATAATCGTTAATAATCGATTTCCGGTTGAACCCATAGCTTTTCAAAAAGAAAATAAACAATTAGAAAAAAAAGTAACGATTACTGAAATGTAATGATTACTTCTGTCTGCAATAGAAGTGGATTACAGTATTAATTACATTTTTTTCAAAGTAACAATTACAAGTAAAAAATACTCCAAGTAATCATTACCGGTAACTCAGTTATTTATACTCAATTACTTCCCATCACTGCTTATCGATAATTGAGAAGAAATTCTCAGTTGATTTTCCGGAAGGAACTACCATATGAAATAAAAAGATTCTGGAGCTGAAGCGTGCTCTTGGGATACAGCAGTCATTTGATAGACGTTTTCAACTGTTTCAAACAATGAAAAAACTTATCTTGTTTGTGGCTAATCCATTTTCGTAGAGGATTTAAGTGCCTTGTCAGTTATGATTGATGAACTACTATGTGTAAAATGTGAAGACTTTCAAATGGAGGCAACTTCCTTGCAGAATGACATTCATTTAAAAGCAAGAAGCAAAGACTGCCTTTTGGACTTTGATTGTTAGAAATTCTTATAGTTCATCAGTGAATGTAGATTTGAAAGTGAAGTCATTCTTTGGCTCTACATATTTTTGTGAGTCAACATTTTCTTGCATGAGTGGAATCAAAACAAAGCATCCCACCAGCTTAACAGAAAAACGTGACAGTATTCAAGTTGCAGTATCAACTTACCAGTGTTTCCCAGTATTGTAGAAAATATACAGTGTTAGAGTTCCCATTAATTCAATAAATAATGCTTCACAGCATATGATATTTCTGTTTTCGTCTGTTTGTATCAATGAAATTTTATCCTGATTGATAAAATATTAAACAACTTTATTTTAAATAAAATATTCTCTTCAGAATGAAAACTCTAATACAACTTTATTCAAGTTTGTTTAACAACTGTATTTCTCGTATCGAGGCCCACTCTGCTGGGTCGATCCTCGGTAAATTTTCAAATGATCCTGGGTGCTGTAAGGTTAGAGACCCCTGTTGTAGAAAAATATTAGTTATAGATATAAGCAGGGGCATGCCTACCCTGGGTGCAATGCACCCGGGCGCCAACTTGCCGGGGTGCCTTCTGATCAAGGTATTTTTATCTATATATTATTGGAATTCGACTTGGGAATGTTTCCTACATTGTCCGAGTGAAAAGGGAAAGTTGGAGTTTCTAAAATGACACAAAATCTTCCGTGCAAAATTTTTCTGATTGCTTGCGATACGCGGTTGCATGACTCAGGGTCGCTAGAATACACATCAGTGGCGACCGAAAATGGGTTCACTGTAGCAGTTGCCAAGATGTGTGGTCGCTACTCTGCTAATTGCTATCCAGACCCCAGCGAGGAGCTCCAGCTGAGGCGGCAATCCTTACATAAAGTACCACCGACCTTTATCACAAATCCTTTCCTTGGAAGAATGCTAGGTGCCTACCCTTTTTCTCCCACTTACTGCATCTTGGTAATCCCAAATCCATTTTAAATCGGTTTGGTATAACTTTTCCGAAAACTAGCTTTCCTTACTCCTTCACAATCTCCCACCTACGTTAACGTTCATATTCATTTCTAAATAGTACCAAATTCAAATACCGAAACAATTTCTCCAAATAATGAGAGAGTTATTGACATCTACCTCTTCGTTGGATTTTAAAATATCTTAAAATGAAAATACAAAGTTGGGACTTGACATAGGAATGCATAAATAATTGAAGTTTTGTTTTCTTATTGTCAGAATAAATATCGAATCTATTTTTGGCTTGTAAATGGACAAAAATATAGGAATTTTTGATTGATAATTAAGGTAATGGGACAGAGTATTGAATTATAATCATATGTGCGGCGAATTTTATAATTTTCCTTCAAGCAGATATTAAATGATATGTTTATATTAATAATTATGCAACTAATTTTTTTCAGTCAATTCGTTATGGTATACATCGACAGAAATACATCAGCTTGTCTCCACTCTCTATCAATCAAAAAAGTTGTACCACTAAATTTCGCTAGTAGGGGGGCGCCACAGAGATATCTTGCACCCAGGCGTGAAACACCCTAGGTGCGGCCCTGGATCTAACTTATTTAGATTATATTTTCCTATATTACCTTAATATCACTATTATTCTCAATAATAATATGTTTCACACTTTCAAATGATTGATGTCTTCAATTATTGTAGTTTTCATGTTAAATTTTTATATTTTTAGAATTTTGTTACAGTGACTAATATTTAAAAACAAATATTGATTAAAGAACAAAAAAACTTAAATTGAACCTCTATTAGACGTTTCTGCTGGACTGGATTATGGCTTAGGCACTGTGCCTAGAGCCTTTGAAATATCAAACAAAAATATATGTTAACTTATAGCTATCAAATCAGTTGATCCTCTTGGTGCTCTTTACTAAGAGTAGGCTAATGCCGGCAATGGGTTTCCCAACTCCCTTCTCTATGTGTCTGGTGTGCAAGGAGTTATGGCTATAATAGACCAGGAGGCTGATTAGCCAGAAAAAAAAAGGATAAAAGTATCAAAGATTCACAATTGGGTAAAAGAAACTATTGTCTCTCTCATTACTTGCAATAAAATACAAATTACTTCACTTATTAAATATGGCTGAAATTATTTCAAAATTCAAAACAAAAAATGTAGAAAACCTTTTCTGTAAATTTAATCATAATAATGCACTTTTTTTCAACAAGGGAAACCAAATTTATAGAACTAATTCTTGAAAATCTATAATCTTTCATTATATGTTTCCCCAATGAAACCATAGTGCTTAGGGCCACAAAACTTTTAATCTGGCCCTGCATTCATCAAATCCAAGGGTAGCAAACATCTTAAGTTGAACATATTTTAAGCCATTAAAATAATTTCTTGTATAATTTTACTCAAGTGTGGAAAAGGAAAATTTTTAATATATGTTCATTTAATTTATTGCGTTCCTTAAATTACAAATATTATGTTTCACAGTACCTTCTCATTTTACTTGCCATGATTGAGAAGAAAATTAAAGAAGGCCTTAATGTAAAAATTGTCACTTAACAGATAGTAATGTTATTCACGCTTTTGAATCACACAAAAAATACAATTTTATGAAAAGGATCTGATAAAAAATCTCAGTGGGAAATAAAAATGAATATTTAATGAAGACAAGAGGATGAATGTAACACTCATTGTGTCCTCTTCAATATAGTTTTACTTTTCATTAGGATCTCACAAGCATTTAAACTGACAAATGGCATAGTGAGAAATACTGGTTTTCGACTCAAACAGAAAGGCAGAAATATTTCGTGATTAACCTCGGTTCATGGAATCACGACAAAATTTACAACATTACACACAAACCCACTCATTCATAACTCTTTTTCACTATTATCTCCTATTCAACTTTTAATCCAAGAAGATTGCATCCAAGCATTGCCGTACGTGGTGTCCGCAATCATCCATTTCCCTCAAATATTGTTGAAACATTAAGCGAAGCATTCACACTCCATATCTATCCACCTACTTAACTCCTCGAAAAACTCGCGTCACGTCGGTCCCTCGAATTATTTTTTCATCACTTATAACCTAAAATGCGTGCGAATTCGAATGATAAAACGATTCCCCGTGTGCTGTGCTGCATTAAGAGTGAAACCCCTTTATTTCGACCAGTGTAGCTGGGAAAGCGGGTCATGATTCCGATGCGCGAAGTCGCGTGCCACCTAAAAGGACGTCGCGTGCGTCGGGCGATCCTTTTTTGGGTGTTTTACACACCCTCTCATCAGTACCACCCGTAGAACGATTGATGGTGGTGCATGGCTGGCGCCCTGGTCACGTGGGACACGAATCCGGGACCGGAGGTCATGGCGGTGGGCGGAGGGGTGTGGTGAGGGAATGCGGCGGTAGGGGGCGTGGCGGCGGGAGAGGCGAGGGGCACCGAAGGGGGCGGGGAAGCGGGGGGTGAGCCCATCACGCCGGCACCGGGTGAGGGCGCGCCGCGGGACAGCCAAGGGACTATGCCGACAGAACCGTCTCCCGGCTGTTGGAGTTGCTGGTGGTCCGGTGGGGGACAAGTTTGGTGTTGTTGGTGATGGTGGTGGTGGTGGTGCTGCATTCCGAGGCAGGTGGCGCTTCCGTACGGACCCGCGCTCGCCATGGAGAGGCCGTGGAGGGCGGCGTTGGTGCGGTGGGAAGGGGATAGCACGGGATCGGTGGGAATGTGGGCCGTCATCTGAAAATGGCGGAGAAGGAGAAGTGGAGTAAATCCCCGAAAGTAGCGGTGTCATTTCGCTGAAATAGTACTTAAAGTCAATAACGATTAAATTCTAACAAAATAACTTTACTGCGCCAAAAAGAAGAGATTTAGCTTAATATGCTAGGCGGCGTCTACAAGAACGCACAATTGGAGATTGAGCAGAAAAATCCTTATCCTTATCGGGGATCAAACCCGGGTTACTTGCCACGCGGATGGTACAAAGCAGGAACACCACTTATTAAACTTTTGTAATATGTTCTCCAAATTACCCTACCAGTTTTCAAATGCATCATGCTATACAAAAACCGTAATTTATTTTTAAAAATCCAAAGAAACAAATTATGTATTGAACTCAAATTATAGTTTGTTACTGGTAGATCGTATGGGTAACTTTAGGTTTACTCAACCATGTAATGGAAGTAGGTTACTGTTATGTGATTAGAGGAATCAAGTATACCATTTGTTCGTTAATTTATGGAGGATATTTGTTTTTAAGTTCTCAGCAAATGCATCGAGGGAAATAAGAAACAAATTTAACGAACATTAAACGAAATCATCAACGAAAATCAATTCAGTTGTGCCTGCACGGCAATACGATTTAATTACATTTTCATTCGTCTTACGATAGAGCGGTTTACCGTGGGATATGATCCTTTGGCAAAATTTCAATTTAAAACTTTTAGTTTACATCATCGTGCCTTTTTATACAGCCGATCAGTTTTTCACACGGGATACTACTTTATAATTACGATACATTGTTAGATCGCATTTGATTTTAACGGCTAGAAAATCCATCTGCTCTTCCAGGAATGCACTCATCGCCTCGAAGCAAATTAGATGGAAAAAAAAGTTCTCTCACCTGTGATGAAATGATCGCCTGTCCTGAAGAGGTGTATGGAGAAGCGAGGGAATAGGATGAGGAGGAAGATGAGGAAGGAGGGGTGGGCACGGATGAGGGCGGAGTGGGAACGGAGGATGGGTTGAGGCATCTGGTCGGGTCCCCCGCGGTACCTACCGCCCCCATGGCGGCCACGGCGGCCGCGGAGACGACGTGGGACGAGTAGATGGCGGAGTGATCTGCGGGAAAAGACATCAAGGTTGGCTCAAAAATCCTGCTAAGATTATTATATCAAGTAAAGGCGATTATTAACTGTAATCATGATATAAATTCAAAAAATTGGCACAACACCCATGACGCATACTTTCTCACATCCGCACGCTTCTGTACCTATAGTCCGTACGATAATGCCACTGGTTAGGTTATTGTGCGGATGGATTAGCGGTAGCTTGACGTAGAACTAGACATTATTATCATATCACTGGGCGACAGAAATATAGTTAACTTAGTGCTGTTTATTAAGTTAATTCTATAATTGGATGAATTTTAATTAATGTAGTACCTTACGCCATTATAGGGCGATACGATCAATTTCTGGTGATGCCATATATAAAGGATTCAAATTATTGATGAATTAAGAGGAAGAAGTTACGAACAATTGAAGAGTATTACTCGGCATAGAAATAGACGGAGAGCCCAGTTTTATCTAATACTAGCAGAATTTCCCGTTGAATTTCAACGGATTTAGTGAAGCTACTACAGCACAATATACAAACTCTTTAAAATATGTAGTAGATACTTTTTAAATTACAATTAGTTTTTCTTAACAATTAATCGTATTTGCTTGTAAAAATCCGTTTCCGAGCCCATTGCATTCAAATATAACGATAATTTTATTTCCTATCATATTGCTTTCGCCAAATCCAGCTTCATTTCTTGTGTAATTATGCCTCGCTGAAATATTTACTTTTATGTCATGTAAGCAAGAAACCCGTGAAAAAGCAACGTATAGTTGTCCATGATTGAACACTGACTGGTAAATGTACACCAGATACGTGAGCTTATTTACGTTAATAAACATTATAATGTAGAGTATAATGATTTTACTTACAAAAAATATAAGATTCCAGTATTCAATAGACGAAAGAAGGTTCAATTACTTTCATCAGTAAACGCGTTCTGAATAATAATCAGTATCTATTTACGTTGCTATCCATAAACATCGGTCGTTTCGTTGCTTAAAAAAGTGAGAATCGAATAACGCTAAACTTTCGTTTATTTGTAAGCTTCATTGAAGCTAACGAATCGGAGGTAACAATGACGGCCGCCTTGACCGAACGAAAAATCCACAAAATTTCGAACCAAATATCGTATTTCTGAAAACTTCGACCGTGTAACATGTAAACTTCGCAGGAATAAGAGAGTATAGAGTTTTATTCGTCGAATAAAGCAAAAACGAAAAAAATCGGTCCGTATTTACGTATTTTAATGCTTGAAAGAAGAATACCTTGCAAGTCAAGAAATGGATTCATACGTGATATCTTATGGAAAAATGTTAATCCCCTATATTGGCAGCACTGATTAATCCCGGTTGACCAAACCTTGACCATTTACTAAAAATAAGTTAGGATGTAAGGAAGAATCGTACCAAATTTGGTTATTCTAGCTTTTATCGTTTAGGAGGAGTTCCATGAACAAACCAACAAACACACCCTTCTAAATATATTATAAGAGAGGAGATATAAAAATGAATGTATATGTTTGTGTGTATCATAATTTTAATACTCGAAAACCTCAGATCATTTTAATCGGAATAACGAGTATGGTGGTATGGTCAGGTTGTTATATCGATTTGATTGACCTGTCTAATTTAAAAAATATTTTCTTTATTCATTTTCTCCATTTGAATAACATAGGGACGAGTGCAGCTTATTTTTCATTTTAATTTTAAAATTAGTTAGAAACATGGCACGAACTTGAGACTTGAATGGTTCTACGAAGAAAAGAACGAAGTTTATTTTTATTGAAGGCAGAAACCCAATCCTGATCGAATTATCATAAAAATGCATTTAGAATCAACAAAATACGTGATTTTATCAGTTTTATTACAATACCCATTAAAAGCTACCATGACAACTCTCATTGTCGCCGAAATTGAGAGTTCAATGCATTTATAGGGGAAAATTTTTAACGTAATATCATTTGTCAATTTATGTGTACGATTTTAATTTGTTTTCATGGAAACCAAATATTTGTTGTTTTTAATTGAATTATCTTCTAATCTAACATATAAAGGAGAATGTTTATAAGTTTGTTCGCTTTGAATGCTTTTAATACGAGATAGGGAGGGAGAGAGATGGATGGTAACGGAAGGGGGAGATGGAGAGAGGGAATTAGGGAGAAGGGGTGGAGGGGGAGGGAGGGAGGGGGAGAAGGGAAGGAGAGGGTGGAAGGGAGGGGGAGGGAGTTTATACGTTATTTTCGTAAGATTTTCTTCCTTCATTCATCTAAATAGGAAAATGCGGAGCGGTTTTCTTCATTTTTGCTTTATTCGACGGGTATAACTGTGTACTATCTTATTCTTGCGATGCTTACATGTTACACGGTCAAAGTTTTAGATTCACTAAATCCGTTGAAATTCAACGGGCATTCCTGCTAGTTTTAAATAAATGGCCTGTCCTATGACAGAACTATAACAATAATAACATATATAAATGCGAGACTCTTAGCATTATGTTAAATCGTCTTTAAGCATAATCTTTAAAAAATATTTATGAACACGTACACCTAAAAAGTGCATATTTATAATAGCTCGCAGTGGAGTTTTTCATCATCAAAAGATTTTCACTATAAACTTCGTTTATGCAAAAGCAGAAACATTAAAATGGAATTCCTTATGAGAATATTATCTTCTTGTGCGTTAAATAAGTTAGATTCGACTCGAGAACTAGATACTCGTACGTCTAGAAGTTCATGATTTATTTTTGTTGGAGAGAGTGTTTGCATCTGTGACCAATTTAGGGGAAAACGTTTTTCGAATCGGAAATGCGCCGGTTTTTTTCAATCATCCAACGCTGGGGAATTAAAACTCACGATAAGTTCTACATTTTGCTTTCGGTGAATTTCCTCCAGATTTTAAAAAAATATTTCTAACTAAGCACTGTACGTGGAGTCAATCTTTATTTATAGATTCTTTATCATTTAAAGAACAATAAAATCAAATAAAAGATTGATGTATGAAGAGAAAAAAAATCGAATCAATTGCTGCTATAAAATTAATGCATTGCTTATTCAATACAACTAAGTTTTATTTACTAACACGAGGATTTTTTGTTTGTCGACGGTCTTTAATTTTAAATGCTCGTGAAAATTCATTATAATGTGTTTTGGAGAACGTTCACGCATATTAACACGTAATAAGTGTAAAATTTCTGTGATAATAAGTAACTGAACAAAGTGCTTTTATTTACGATATCGAGATTTTGTTCTATATAGATCTGTTATTTTTGTTGCGGTTTGAAGTAAGATAGGGAGGGACCCGGTCAAAGGCCCGAAAACCATAGGGGCGACAGCCAAAGGGCGAAACAAAGAGGTACGAGGAAATGTTTAAGATGATATTCGATAACATATCAATTTATGAAATGAATTTAAAGTTCACCTAATGAAATTATAACAAAAAATAAAAATACTAACATACGGTTATGATAAAAAACGAGAATTTTCTGCAGCGAGAATTATTATGGCCTTCGTGTGTGAAGTAGCATAACCTATCATTGAAGCAACGAGCATATATCTTTGAATAGTTACGAAGCCGAGATATAATTTTCTAGCGTGCGTTCGTAAAAAGGAAGACGAAGAGGGTTCACGAGGCGCTGTTTATACCCAATTCTTTTTTCAACTCGCCGCAGTTAAGGAATGTTTATGATTAAAACATCAGCGCGTTGCGGAACAAACCTGTTTTTAAATCATATGCTCATATCGTATAGGTCTTCGAGAGGGAAAGAGCTGCAGTCTTTACAGCTCCTGGAACACCTTTGGCAAGCAAGAGGGTTTCGCTGGATATATATGGAGGGATTGGAGGAAAGATGGTTGCACTTATCCTCTTTAAGTATTCGTTTCATGTCATTATACTATATTTCTCCATCTTGAGTTAATTTAGGTGTCAGGGAAACACTGTTATTAACGAAGAAATTTGTTCCTGAAAAGTGAGAGCGGTAACTAAATGAGTGCAAATGAATATAAGCGTTTCCTGTAGTTTTTAGCGATTAATTTGTTTAAAATGTAAACTGAACTCTTTTTGCTGAAACTGGAAGAAAAATCAATTTCGCTTGACGCGTGTTAATGGGCGTTCCTAACGTTTTCGGTACAAGATATGTTCATTGCTCGAGTTTAAATTAAGATTCAAATGAAAGATGACGAAATATTAATAGGTAGATTTAAGCACTTGTTAATTCTCATAAGTCGAACGGTTTTCAGATAATTTAGTAAACATTTGGCCGATATAATTAACAAGAGTCCTTTTAATGCAACAATGGTTGTTGCCTAAAATGAACAGATTGAAATCTACGAAAACTTACGCAAAGTTAGATGCATAGTCTCTTACAAAACGAAAACTCTCATATATGAAAATCTAACGAAATGATAATAATCATTATTTAGCACATATGGGTATAGAATGAAAATGCAGGTCTTCTGTATAGCGTGTCTGGCTTTCTAATGACGTGGGCATGGCCGTCTGCGTTCATCGTTCTAAAAAGTCACGAAATGTTGTTTATGAGTTAGCGAAAAATAAACAAAATTTCCGAGAATAATATCGGCATTCGTTGAACCAGAGGTCCTTATTCTAGAAGGCTGATCTTCCTCTATCAAGCTCCGACTTCCTCCATTTCTTATTCTGTCCTGTTTTCCTTCCCTCTTTCGCCTCCGCTCTCCTACGTTCCGTCTTTCTCCCTTCGCTGTCCCCACCTCTCTCACTCTCCCCATCGTATTTTATCTTTCTCTTTATTCTCACCCGGTCGTCGTTTTAAAGAATCTCTCTCACGACGCCGATGATGATGATGGCAGCCAGAATGGGCGATGGGTATTTTACCATCGAGTGAGTCTTCGTTTCCAGTGAAATGCGATCGCTTTGGCATTGCTCCATTGGTTCTTATTATCTCAGAGATGATCTTTTCGCTCTTTTGGCTTGCGTTAGGTTGTCTGTGGTGTCAGATGGTCTTGATTTCCCTCTTTTTGCCTCATGCACACGTGACTATAGATGTGTACGGAGTATATACTTTCCTCCTGTTGAAATTTAAATAAAAATAAATTATCAATTCGTAAATATTATAAATATCACGTGTTAAATTTTGAGGTCTCTCCTTTATTTGTAAATAATCTTTATATTAGGCGGAATACTATCATTTATCGTTCAACTTCTCTATTGCTTTTCAGCATAACTAGAAGATCGACCTCTGGCCTGATAATGATATGCGACGTCGACATAGTAACTGGAATTCTCATTGTTGAACGATTCATTTTTTAGCGGTTAAAAAGAAACGCTCACGCGTTCGTCTTGTCCGTTTATCAGTTTAGCAGCTCGAGACTTCGCTTTTTCACCAATCGTTACAGTATTGTCTCGTATTGCACGTTTTCTTGTGAATGTTCTAGTGGCCAATAGAATGGGAGTAAATGCTTAAATTTGAATTTCCTCTTTTGGGTAAACGGTTTGTTTTAAAGACCCTTCTTAAATATATTAAATTATTTTTTATAATATTATTTCAGACCCATCGTACACTTTGCTATAGCAACTGTTGCGACGATGTCAAAAATTGCATCTAATTGTAAGACAAATTACGAGTTGTTCAAAAATACATCCGACAGTTGTGTACGGAACGACGAACGTATTCAAAGAGATAAAAAGTGAATGTCTGTACCAATCGCGTCGAAAGTAACCAAAATTTCGGTATTTAATGACATGAAAAAACTAAGCGCGAAGGAAATAAAATTTTCTACTTTTCTGATCTATCACCCTTTCCACTTTTTAAACACGGAGTGTCGAACAGGTTAATATTAACATATTAATAAATATTACTGAAGCTCAGCGGTGTCTAGGGCTACGTCGCACGCATCGTAGGCTATTGCTGTCGTTTTTAGGGTGTTGATGCATTTAAAATACATCTCAAAGATACAACACACCCTCGCTATTACGTATTATCGATTTGTATCGAAGATTACGGCGTTCCCTCAACAAAATTTCGTGTCTAAGTGGAATTCTTCCCCTGAAACAGACGGTAGCCGGATGATTATTCCCCTCCACCCTGCGTCCTGTCTTTTACACTTTAACCTTTTGAAAAATTCCCATAGTTATTACCCGCATCAAACATTAGGGTCGAGTATTTTTTGCTCGTTCTTGATCTTTTGTCATCGATCTCGAACCATTGTTTCGTCCCTACCACCTTCAGAAAAAAATATGCTCACAGGCGTTTCCTTCCAATTTTCCGCGGCGGCGTTCCGTTTACACGGAAGGTGTCTCCCTCTACTTCCCAAAATACCCCCCCCCCCACCCCTCAGCTACCAGCCTTAACCACCAATTCTTTTTCCCGTACATTTCTTACGCGACATCTCTCTTTCTCCAATCTTATTCTCTCTCTCTCTCTCCATCTATGCCTCTTCCCCAATCATCTTCATCCCGCACCCACTTTTTGATTCCATTGCCACATTCTCTTTCTTTCCCTTTTCGTTTATTTCTCCCTCCCCCCCTCCATCCATTCACCGCAAAAACCCCATTCATCATTCCGTTGTCTCCTCGGTCCCCCAATTTCCTTTCCACCTCTCTCCATCTCCCTCCCTCCCTCTTAAACCTCCATCACTCTTTCCCCATCCCAACCTCTTCCCTTCTCTTCCACCTATACAAACCACCTCTACGCGCCCGTCACCTATTTCCCCATCACCCCTTCTTTTTCTCCCCACCACGGATCTCTTATAACATTCCCGTCTTCCCTTATTCTCTCTCTCTGTTTCTCTCTCTCTCTCTTTTTCGCTTCTCTCCCTTCCTCCGACCGCGCCAAGCATCAACTCTTCCCTCCGCCATTCTTCGCCGTCTAAGCCATCTTCCCATTCATAATTCCCGCCATAGCCACGAATTCACTCGGCATTTATTTAGCCGGATTGTGTTATTAATTACCTCCCCGCCTTGTAATTAGCGGGCTACCTTCGAGACCGCGTCCACCCGTGGATGAGTTATTTGACGCGACGGATTCCTTTATTTCTCTTTAACATGTTTAATCAATGGAAGCGTTTATGTTAGCCTTCGACTGCCTTAGCGAACTGAGTTACGAGGCTTTATTGAATAGTCATGGGCATAATGATTCTTCCGTTAATGACACTGCCCACAATTTAGCGGAGGCCGTAGCTGCTGGAGTTTTGTCTCTGACAGGGGAAGGGTCCTAAAGTATTGGTTGGTAAGAGGCAGATGTAGTCTCGCATTAAAATAAAATAATCGAATGGATTTCATTGAGAAAATTATCGATGTTGCGAGGCAATCCTTGGTTATTTTTCATTTAAAAACATCGCAATTATTAGTTTGCGTGTACGAAGTGCATCTCATGTATTCGTAACAAATTAATCAGCCTCTATTTACCATCTCGTTAAAAAATTTCATTAATTTACATGAGATTATATATTGCAACAGAAGCGTATTTAATTTAAATTGATATAATTATTATCCTTCAATGGTCGGGACAAGATGCTTCATTATTTTATAACCGTATTTCGTTCAAGTGTCCGCATTTTTAATGCAGATTTAAACCTTTTTTTTTAATAATTACGTATTTGTCTGCTCGCTAACATTCATAAGTATAAATATATTTCAATCTTGCTTGTAATACGTTTTTCTTGTAAACTCCGATTAAGAATTACGGCGGTTTTTTTTTATAGAAGCAAGCAATCATACGATGTGCCGATAAACGGTTTCCAGCTCTATTAAACTTTCTCATCTCATTCAAGAAAAATTATCCCTCCCCACCTCAGCTTTCCCTCTTTCTCAACTCGGCTACCTAATCCTCGCGTCTCCTCTTCCTATTTCAAGTCTCCTCTCTCTCCCCTCAACCACGGCGTCCCTCTTTCTCTCCATCCCTCTCGCCCCCAAAAACCTTTAATTAAAAAAAAAAGAAAGAACCATCCCGCCCTTCTCCACACCCGCGAGCGCGTGTACCACGGTGGCTTGGCGCCCTACCAACGCCTCTTAAAGTTGCGTCGCTGTTATGCGTCGAAGCAGCGTGGTGTATCATTATTGTCGAGAGATTGGCCAAAGGGAGGTGCTGGGAGGGAGGGAGAAAGAGAGAGAGGAAGGGAGGGAGGGAGAGAGAGAAGGCCGGGAGGAAAAGGGGCGAATGAAAGATAAATTGGGTATCAGAAAGAGAGTGAGTCAAAAGAGTCGATTCGGCGAATCCGTAGAGGTATGCATCCGCAAATGTATTGACTCCTGGACCTCCGCGTCCCTATTCAAACTACACCCCCCCCCCCTCCCCCCACCCAAACCTCCTCATATAGGAATCTCCATTGATTGAGCATTAGATACTCCGTTTCTTCTCGGTAAGAGAGAGGGAGAGAGCAAAACAGGGAGATAGGAAGGAAATGGAAGGAAGGGTAATGATAAGACGGAAAGGGAAAGATAAAGGGATGGAGAGTAAACAAGATGGAGGAAGATGGAATAAAAGGCGGGAAAACATAGACGCGGTTGAAATAAAGATTGGATATGAGGGAGAGGTCGAAGAGTGTAAGGGAGAAAGGAAATGGGAAGACGGGTGGGAGGGGGAGAGATAGAGGTGAAAATGGAGTGAGGAAAAATGAAAAAGTCCAAGAGAGGAGATGGAATTCAAGATGGAGGGAGGGAATGTGGGATGATGGATCGAAGGAGGAATGAAGGTGGAGGATCGAGTGGGGGAGGGGGGGATAAAGGGGAATAGGGATGGAATAAGAAACTGAGGGAAGAAGATGAAGTTGGAACGAGTGCAGGGAAGGTGAGAATGATATGCCGGGTAAAATGAAAAATGTGTTCGATTATAAAGGCACACCGCAGAAACTAGGATTTTTATTATCATCAAGTAACGAGGCTGGTTGGATGAAAAACGAGCCGACGGGTGTATTTCTCTCTCTCGGACGGACCTTGAGACTCGAATCCACTGGAATTTACCTCGTCTACTTTTGCGTTTAATAAATCAATATCATAGAGTTAGAATTTTTAGAGGTTGATTTCTTTAGAAGTTGCTGGACCCTGTATTATTTGTGAGGGTATTCGATGCTACCAACTGGCATACACGTGGGAAGTGCAAATAGAAGTTTCGTGTGTGCTCCACTTGCTGCAGTTAAATTTACAAGGACAAAAGTGTATAGGTACAAGGCTTTTCCATATTCTTTCCGCCCCGTCATCCGCTTTTCATGTGCTACAAAAAAGGGCAAAATGAGGATACCTACCGATCGTTGATCCTTTTCAGGAGTGGACAACAACTGATGGTGGCTGAGCATCCGATTTTCCCAAACATGTCGTTGATATTGGATTAATTTTTATAGCTAGTTTAAAGTTTATTGAAACAAAAGATAAGGGATGTTTTAGAGGGACCACATTTGAAATTCATGCTTGAACTGCGATAAGTCATAGCGATGCATATAAAAGATTAATACGTCTTCTTTGCATTATCTGTTGATGCAGATATCCTACAATGTTCATTTTCTTAATTTAAGGTTGTTTTATCGGTTTTTGTGACCGCTGCTCAAACAAATAGACAGATAGGACTCAAGGATTTCTATTATTAGAGATGATTTAATTTAAAAGTTTTGTTAGTTTCGACGCGATTTGTACCGGCAGTCAATTTTGCTCTCTCTTACCTACCTGTGCCTTGTCCCGCATATTCGGGTGTATGCGTAAACTTCTCGTCTTAAATACGATTTTTCAAATAATCGCACTATTCGTTTTATACTCACGGAGATTATTTATTATAAATACTAAGCCAAAAGTTACAGTAAAAATCTACTCCAGTAAAATGATGAACTCTCCCTGGTATGTGGTGATAATCCGGGGTTGACTCCATTTTATTTTTGTAAACGTCAATGATCGTGTTATTGCTTACATTACCGTAGACGGTAAGATCCCGCGGATCAAATTAACAATTAGAGGACACAATCTAACGTAAAATAAAAAATAGAAACTTATAAAAACAATATAATTCGTCTTGACCTCTCCAATCCCTTAATAGATAAATAAACGTGAAACGAATCAGGTAATATTGACCACCATATTAATCTTTTAAATTCGTAAAATTATTCTTAAAACGTATTTTCGACAGCGTGCGGCCCTCGACGAGCGCGGAAGTGGGCTACGTTGCCCTCGAGCCGAAAAGTTCGGGCACCACTGCCTTTCGGCAACAATTAAAAACGAGGAAAGTCTTATCCAAACAAACAATTACGGCATAAGGTCTTTAATTATAGAGGTGACGCATTTCGCACGAATCTTTATTTTTATTTCTGGAACACACTCAAAAGAAACACCAGCACGGAATGGAATGTTGTCGAGATAGTGAATTTTTACACGACACCCTTCTTCCTGCAAGCGAACATCGAAAGTATTCCCGTCGTGCTAAACTTTCAGCTTTTCGTGAATTTTATACCGTTCGATCCGAAATTGATTCCGTAATCATTCAACTTTGCTAATTGCTGATTTCGGGAGAGGGTTACTCGGGGGGGGGGGAAAATCAGTTCGAATTCCGTACGCAACGGGATTTTTCATAGCTCGTATCCGTAATTAAAACAGCTCCCTCACCTTGAGTGTGACCTCCCTGGTGGTGACGGTGATGGTGGTGGTGGTGCTGCTGCAAGTAGGGGGCGGAATCCGCCGGGGGAGGTGGGGGAGGGGGTGGAGGCGGGATCATGTAGGGGCCCCCTCCGGCCACGGCTGCCGCAGCCCCGTGGTGGTGGGGGTGGAAGGGATGGTGGGCCGTCATGGATGCCACCAGGCCCTGCGTCATCATCGGCGGGGCGACGGAGGAGAGGCTGCCAACGCCTCCCCCGCTCCCCACGGGTCCGCCCCCGCCGTTGCTTGGAGACCCCACCACGCCCCCGTAGCAACCCCCGCCGCCCCCGACGCTGTTGGGTCCCGTGCTAGCCAGCTGTTTCCTGAGGCGCGCCCTTCTGTTGCTGAACCACACCTAAAGGGATGAATGAAGGGTATTCCGCCGTTAATTGGAAATCCTATATATTTGCGTTAGTTCGCGGGCGACGCTTGGAAAATCACTAGAAATTCTTACGTTGAAGTATTTCTAATCGACATTTATCGATGAGTACGTGTATGTACGTGTGTGTAGAGAAAAATCGGCGTATTGTTATCAATGTAACGCTTCAAAAAACTGATTGAATGTAGGAAGCGGTACGGTACTTATAATAAAAAATTGACCTTCTTCATACTATTAATATGATAATTGTAAAGATAATTTTTCATTGTATTCTTGTTTGGATAACTAACTCGAATATTTAATAAATACAAATCGAAAGTCGGTATAGCGATTTAAAATTGGAAAATTTGAAATGCTTGGATCGAAAAATTCCGCCTAAATACACATACCGTATTCTCAGAGTTCTGTAATTATATACAGAATATAATCTTGTTCGGATCCCAGCAATTAGGGTAGATCGATAATTCATAATTGAAATTGAGGGAATTGGTTGCCAACTATTTTGAATACACCCATCACTCAATTTTCGAGGTACATACATGCATTCTTGAAAAAGACCGCGAAAAGCGAAACCGTGCGAAGTTGGAGAGTTTTCCACATAGTATTACATGAGGTTACATTTGATCGCCATCTTGGGTTCAACATACAGCACATCATTTATATTGCATTCAGAATAGTTTCCTTGATTCTTCCTTAAAATCTCTTGAGTCGAATGGAAACATTTTACGTTTTTTAGTGTTTGGAGAACGGAACCAAACCGTGCCAAAGTGAAAATGATGGCTGTGCAAATTAAGGTAGTTCTAAAAAAAATTAAAACCGCGCTAAACTGGAATCGCGTGAAGCGAAACCGTGCGAGACGAGGGGTGGACGTACGATACCGCCGCTTTGGCTGCTCAAGGATGGTTTCTATGAAATCCATCAACTTTAATATTCTCCTTCCTTTCTCATCCCCTCTCATTTTCTTGCCTGTATCCTGGCTTCCGTGAGTTTCGTCCTCTGGGCGAGCTCCTCCCTCGTGTATATGTCAGGGTACTGAGTCCTCTCGAACGCCCTCTCCAGTTCGTCCAACTGCTGGGCCGTGAAAGTGGTCCTGCTACGCCTCTGCTTCCTCTTCAGAGGGATCCCGGGTTCTGACTCGCAGTCCGAGCCGTCGCTCATCTTGCTCCCTGCGAATTGGAAAGACCGCGTTAATGTCTCGTGGAACGGAAGAACGAATGAGAGGGAGGAGGTAAAGACGAAAAGAAAAAAGTACACGTTTGAGGTATAGGATAAGGTGAACATACGTCCCTGTTTTTCGGGATTTAGGCCGGTTTTCAGTGCTATGATCCGGTACATATTCTAAAAGAATTTGTCGACGTATTTTCTTTTATAAACAAATTTACTATTTTATTTTATTGCGTTAGGGTATTATCTCGGTAATTTGTATTGGTATGACTCTTAAATATTTATTCCCGTCGATTTTCTGATGAATTTCGTAGTATTACTGTGTACCTACTGTTTTGAATTTGTAGAATTATTTGCTACCTATCGAACAAAATTAAAACCAGGCTCCTGAAAATTTGTTTTTTGACAGGACTAAAAATCGTGTATTTTCCGCATTAAATCGTGGTTATTCTTCCTCAAAAAGCTTTATGCCTCGGCTTTACTTCCTCAGAATCTGGTCACCTTAGTGTAGGAGGGAGATGTTGGAGGGAAGGGGATAAAACGAAAGGAGATATAATTGATAGATAATGGAGGAAGAGAGGAGAGAGAGAAAGAAAGAAAGAAAGAAAGAAAATAGCAATGGTCGTAGATACAACCCATATAGCAAATTTCAATTAAGTAAACATGGCTGAGATATAATCGTTTTCTCGTGTCAAAGGTCTTTTTCAATTCGATTAAAATTTATTCATTATCTTTCACAAGTTACCTAGGACATAATAACTATAATTGTATGTACAATATTCTTATTTTCCATAGTCTTCCGATATTTATTCATTTCGATCCAGGAATTTAGGAGATATTTTAAAGAGTATGGCGGAATTGGGAGTTTCGTAAATCCCTCATTGAGGGTGACGGGGTTCGAGAAAAGAACGTAAAATGTCTGAATGTGACGTGTGGTATCTACTTCTTCTTGTCTTGTATACTGATCCGACATCTTTTTTTACCCATAAAAATTGGGAAGATTTACATAGAAGCGTGCATAAGAAAGAAGATAAGAAGAAAAGGAGAAGGATAAGATGAAGATCGTAAAAAAATATATCGCAAAAAGAAAGAGAGTAGGAAATGGAAGGGCTAATAAATATGAGAAAGAAACAAAGTGAAGGAGAAAGGCAAAGCGGAGTGAAAATAAGTCTGGGTGATAAAGAGAATAAAACGAAGACGAGAATGGAGAATAGGAGGAAGAGGATGCGAACGAGAGAGGAAGAGGAGGAGGCGGAGGATGAGAGAGGGAGGGAGGGGGAGGAATGCGAGCAGGTGGAGGGGAAAAAAAGCGCGCACTCGAACCGGTTTGCTGCTTCCTCATTTTGATTAAAGACCGGCCACCACCATCACTTCATTTGTAGTATTGAAAAGATGCTGGCGAAAAGATGCTGGCGGCTGTATAATCGAATGCCGCGGCCGCGTGGTAGCCGATCAAGACTATCTACGAATCGTAATTATTAAGCTCGCCTCTCGAGAGAGACAATGAGAAAATATCATTGCGCGATAATTTATTTGTACTAATTGTTTCCACTTGGTTTTGATTTATCGTCCGAAACCTTTTCTTTACCGAAAGGGCCTCCTCAGCTGTTTATACCAACCTTAGATAGTACGAAGGGCGTCCTAATAAGGAGGGGAAAAAAATGAGAACGGCCCATTTTTAATGAGTGTCTCTTCAATTATTTCACGAGCCGCATAATGCTCTAATATGTGTTCGTAATTAAACAGGACAAATTCCATTTTGATGGTCATAATTGTGTGTTTTTCGGGGCGTATTTTTTTTTCACCCGGTGCCGGTTATTAACTCCGCGCCGTCAAAATGACAACTGAAAGGAGCCGCAATGCACACTTCTCATTTATCAAACTAATCGTATCTCGGACTTAGCATCGAAGACGATTCACGGTACGAAAAATCCTCGATACGGCCATTAATCCGCGGTCTAATTCAACTCTTTTATCATTAGCATCGAAATTGTTTTTGTCTTGCTAATTTAAGAAATTTAAAAAAAAATAAAGTAACTGTTTCCTTTTGGTTTTTTTAACAGCGGTATGAAGTTTGATTATTTTAACTACGAGATTAGTAGGTGGTAGTCTCTTAATGAAAGACCTTCTAATTTGTTCATTATAGCTTTTGAAGGCATCCATTTTTTATATCGTATTTGTTATATCCTCTTAGGCTCTAATAAAAAGAATCTAAACTTAATTTAATGATTAAATGTTTATTTATTTATGATTGTCAATGGGTTACGTTGAGCGCTATACTTCACGAGAAATATGTTGGCCTCCCAGATGTTTACGCACACAAAGTAGAGGGAGAGCTACGTTGTTGGATTTACGCTTACAGTCCACGCCCACTAATGAATGAGAAAACGAAGCGACGCTACTAAGGCAAAGTCTGGCAACGTCGCAAGGCTCTGATAGGCCCAAGCCTGAAAAGTACCCTTCAAATGCTCCCACCCTTCACTTCCTCAGAGGCCAACTTATTTCTCGTGAAGTATAGATAACGATGTAACGTTACGATACCAGCCGTTACCATATATGATATGGATGCAATTAAATAAAATAAGCACGTTTAAGATTACGAATCGTGCTGATCTGTATAATTTCCGCTGAAAATACAAGCTTTAGAGCAAACGTGGGCAACCTTTTCTGTGTGACGAACCGCAATAAAGGTGCCAATTCTTCGGCGGACGGGATTACAGTTCAAATCGGAAGTAACCTAGAGATTCTGAGGCATCATATTAGTGAGAATCGAGCGTAAATTAACTACTTGAAGCTAACATTTCAAAATTAAATATTTTATTATCGTAATTTTAATTTTAAAATGTTAGTTGACGTGTTAAAATTTACGGATCTCTTTGTCATCACAGCTTCGCTGGCCGCATAAAACGCTCTCGGAGGCCACATGCGGATCGACAGCCAAAGGTCGCTCACCCCTGCATCAGAGCGTGTTTTATCTCGTATCTCATAACCCTACGTATCTTTAGCTACACGTTCTGATACGAAAAAAAAATAAAGAAAACATTTGCAAAAAATGTATAAATGTCAGGCGGAGTAATAATGAAAGTTTCTTTAAAAGAAGACAGCCTCACTCACATCCGGGATCCCATTTCGATTAGATTTTGGCCAATGAAACAATGTCTTTATAAAAAAAAAGAAAGCGGACGAAGTAAATGACAAAGCACACTCGGGAGGGAAGCTGTTAACTTTCCTTTGGCCTTCGTCACCTCATTCCCCTCTCTCTTTCCCTCTCTCTCTCCCTTTTGTCTTCGTCCGCTGTTTTTTACTCTCATCTGGAGCGTAGACACGACGTTGACTTAAGCTGTGACAAGAGACACCTTGGGCATCCTCCTCCATCCCCTTCTCCCCATCAGCATTCTTTCTCACGGAAGCTGGAGACACTTCTCCGCCAATCACTCCTCTCAACCTCTTTCTGTCGCTCTCTCTCTCTCTCCCACTCCATCCCTTTCACATCCTCTCTACCTCCTCCCTTCTCTCCACCTCATTCCCCCTCTATATCATGCTGTTCCTTCCTCCCCCTTTCTCTCTACTTGACTCTTCCTCCCAAAATCCATCCTTAGCTCTTTCGTCTATCTCCCTCGCTCTCTCTGCCTTCTTCCTCCCTCTCAATTTCCTCTCTCATCCTCTTCCTCACTCGCTCTCTCTTCTTTCTTCGCGATATGCTTTCCATTCCCTCTCTAATTCATAACGTAGGGTTAAGTGTAAGAAGGAACTATGTAGTCTCAATTTCGCTCTAAATAAAGTCGTTTTTCTGTCTGTCTGTCTGTCTTCTTTCATCCATATTCTCTCTCTTGCCCCTCAAAATCTTTACGTTCCCCATCCTTTTCATCTCTTTCTCATTCCCTGCACCTTTACTCTATTTTCTTGTTTCTCCTCCATTTTCTTAGTCTCCGTTATCCTCTTAGTTTTATTTTCCTTCTCTCTTTCTCTCATGCTGCCTCCCACTTTTCCTCCACATCATTACTCGTTACTAATTTTTTCTTCTATCGTATTATCTGTGATTTTCTACATTTCCCAATCCGGTGAGTGAGTACACCTCTTTAGCAAGCTAAAAAAAAAGAATAATCCATCTTCCTCGGTTCAAGTCCCTTAGGACATTTTTGTATAGCTCTGTTATCTTATTGTATACACCTACCAACTGTGATGATGTAACGCGGATCGTGTGTCGAAGTTAAATGAGCTATGAAAGCTCTCATCCCCAAACTAATACAGTACTTGACATACGTGATAACTTACCAGCGATCCTTTTTGCCTGAGCGCAGTCTTGCGTTAAATTTTTTTCACAAGGAAGGTAACGCGGGAAAAATTACTATACATCGCACATATGAACTAATTTACTAATTGGATGACTATCTAAGAGCAAAATCAAATGTGTGAGACTCAGTGTTGTAATTTACTCGGGTTTTTTAAAAAAAAAGAATTAATTTTGTCGATTCTCATTTTTAATCCATTCATGCATTAGGTATTTCACGCGCTCCTTTTCCTTCCGCTGCCTCGTAAATCTTTCCGATTCTCGCCTCCTTCCTCGTTCATCCCTCTCACAGCCCCGTTTTCTTTGCCCCGACCTCTCCCATCCCACCTTCACTTCCTCCCCCCATCTTTCGCCCTTTCTCACTCCCATACGATGTGTTGTTTCTCCGCGTGGGATATCTGTCATATCAAAGAAGCCGCCTCTGCTCCCAGCTCGGGTTTTCATTTGGCACAAAGCACGTCTCACTTCATTTTATGTTCGTCGACTTCTGTTCAAGTCACACACTGCCATTTAAATACTGTCTGTCTTCGAGGAAAGCTCACGAATGTCCTCCGTTTCCACGAACATTCCATTGGTTATTTTTTTCTCGTTGGCCTCTAACGAGTTATGAGGTCATTCTCGACAAATTACGAATGTGTCACGAGGATAAAACAAAATTATCGAGTTGCAAACGCACGGGGAACTAAAATAATCGAAATTCGAGATGTTTATATTTATTAACTGATGCATTTATAGATTGGAATTATGTGGTTCCAGTTATGGCTCACGTGCCAATTCGATTTTTTGGTATCTTAGTAGGTCTGCGATTCGTGTTCTTCTAGAAAGAGATTGGAGCGAAGTGAAAGTCACTTTTGATGCAATAGTCCTTAGCTTACGATGGATTTCGTCTCCACTGACTAAACTTACAGCTAAAAGCTGGATCACTTATCAGAAGTCTATCTTCCTCAAGAATACCCTTATTGTAATGCTTATAAGACACTAAGGCAAGAGGATACAATTTACCCATCGTAATTCAGCGTTTTTTTTTAGAGATATGCTTGATTTAGCTGACCCCGCATAGCATCGCGCTAGCACACCTACGAATAACGGGAATTAATTACAGATATTTGTGATACAATAGAAATTTTTCTACAAATAAACTTTGGTCTGAACTTATGTGGCCAAAGATACTATTTAGCTATTAAACATTTAAAGGTAACTTTCCGATATTTATATATTGTGTAATATAGACTCGGGCATTTCTAGCCCAAGTGGTGTTGTAATATGCCGAGACAATTTCCTTTCTATTAATCATGCATAGTACATATATTTCAGGTTATTGCCACGCGACCAATATATTTTGTATGTGATTGTAATACTGTGATTCCAAAGAGATGGGACGAAATTTAGCGAATTCAGCATGTTTTTTCGTACGAGTTCTTGCCTTTGGTATACTACGCGGATTTCCTCCTGTTCTGCGACGCTGTATCTCATGCTGCATAGCGTGAGCCGATAGTGAGTTATGAAAGGAAATAGAAAAAATGTTAAAGATAAGCCCTAGACCAGGGGCGTGCATTTATGCGGCCCGCGAAGCTTTGGTGAATATATGGTCTGCGACATTTATTACAGACAATTTCGTACATTTTAAGAACTACTGTTGTTTTCACGGTAAAAATTGTTAAAACTTTATTTTCATATTTAAAATCTCTTGAGTATGTTCCTATGTAAACTCCCTTCCGGCCCGCTAAGCTACTTGTGACTTCTAATCCGGCCCGCCAAAGCACTCACACGCACGAATGCGGCCCACCACGTAGAAAGATTGCACGCCCCTGCCGTAGACTCAAGACTAGGTATTCAAGGAAATTGAACCCTTTCTTTTTGTTTTCATGTAAATTCGAATTTTACAACTTTTATATTAACCAATGAAACAATTCCGTCCTGATATATGTGGATACTACACCGATATGAGTATTCATATCAGTACACGGCACGGTATCTTGTACTTACTTTAAGAGAATGCGAAATATTCATTATGCTCTCCGCAACATCGGGAAATAGTAGAAAATACCTCTTCCCCTCTCGTTATTTCTCCGAATACGATCAAGTGTTGGTGACAAGTTATGAAGATGAGAGAGACAGCTGTCGTAAAAGAAGTTATTCACTCGCAACTCTTTCTTCTTTCTCCTATTAACGATTTGTGCTTTCTTCTTCCCCTTTCCTCTCTCCAGATTACTCTGTGACTTGCAAAAAGTTGATATATTCTAATGCCGTCTCTCGTTCTATTCCTATCCCTACCCTCCTCCGCTTTTTCTTTGTTTTTTTCTTTCACTCATTCCTTTTACTTCCTTCTCTTCCTTAAGTTATTCCTCTCCCAAACTCCTCAATTTCAACCTCCATATTTCATTATTTTCCTAATCCCAGGATCTGGTTGAGGCACCGCACCTCACCGCACTCGACCCCAGCACAGAAACCGTTCTTATTATAAAAAAATTATTTTATGTTCTTTTATTTATCCTATTCTAATTTTCTTGTTATAAAAATTCCGATTTAAATAATTAAACTCGGTTTGATTAAATGTGCAAATGTTTATCTGTCTTGCGAAATATATTTGCACGCTACCGCAAATGTTGAAATCAGTCCAACCTAATCCATTTCCATTCAAGAATTCCCGTTTTTTTTCTTCTCTTCCCCTCTCCAACTTGTCCTTCCTACTTCTACCTTGCCCCTTCTCACTTCCCCTTTCAACTTCCCCTTTCCTCTTCTCCTTGCCATCCCCTTCTCCCCGTTCTCTTCCCTCATTTCGTATTCCTATCCTTCCATCCTTCTCCCCAATTCCTCCTCTCACTTCCTTTCTCTCAGTGTCTCATTCCCAATTCCTCTTCTGCTCTCTTTCTCTCTCTCTCCTACCCATCCCGTGCACTTCGTATCTAAAGCCATATCTCATCCTGTGCTCCGCTAAAAGACACTTGTTCCTCGCCAATTTCAAAGTGTTTAACCGCGTGCAATTAAGCGTCCGTAAAACTTCGGGACAAACCTTAATCGCTACCCTTCTGTGTTCAGCAAGGCGTCTTCTTTTCCTTCGAAAAAAAATAAAAATAAAGGAAAGACTCGGCTGCCGAACGGAGGAGCAATTTTCATTCATCGCCTGAGCTAAGGAAAGATTAAATAAAACTTCATCCAAATATTGAATTTCTTTCGAATAAAAGCGAAACTGGCGTAATATTAACGACGGCATTACTCACGGAAGGAAATACTACCATATAGGCCAAATACACATTATTGACTCAAAATGTCGATGATGATATGGGGTAAAACTGATAGTTTAAGAACTTTAGCATGGAAAAATGAATGGGATGGCGAGAATAACATCACTGTACAACATACTTGAATTGTATTTGTTTTCATTGAGTTGTTTTGGCGCATTTATGAGAAACTAGAAACCATGAAACCATTCTCCCAAAAGTTAAAAGTGACTTTTTCGCAATAAATTTTATATCAGAACTTGTTAAAGCACGCTAATTTCTTTTATTTTAGCTCTTTTAGCGACAATATTGAAGTACAGGCATGATATTTCCGTTATTTATATAGATTTAACGGTACGTGTCAAAGTTGAATGGAAGCCAGTTTCGTTACAAATCGATCGGTTACGCCTATCGATATGAATTATTTTCGAAACACTATATTTTCCGCTATTTGACGAAAAGGCGTCAAAGTTAAACAGAAGCCAGGCTTATAAAAAAAAAAAGACAGCGACGCAGCAGCTCTAAGCGGATGATTTGTGGACATTTTGATCGCCCTAAAATCCTTGTCAAAACGCTTCGGATATATACCTATGCTTTTGCCTAGTTTCACGAAAATAGCACGACTCACGTTGTTAGATATGGCTTCTCTTAAGGAGACGTGACTAGCGAATTGTCGTCAAATGAGTGGAAGATTTTGATTGGCGGGGAGAGAAAGGAAGGGGAAAAGGGGAGTGTGCAAGGAGAAGAAAGGTGAGAGCGCATAATGATGAAGGATGTGTAAATGGGAGAGGGATGAGAGAGGACAGAAAGAAGCAAGTAGAAAAAGTATAGAAGTTGTAGATTGAATAAAGAGAAGGAAAATACATGAAGTGGAAAGAAGTTAGAGAGAAGGAGGAAAGTTGACAGAGGAATTTGCTGGCCTTGATAGGGGGGGTGGTCTCCCAATGCTAGGGTCGCAGGTTCGAATCCTGTCGAGGGCATGGTTTTGTGTCCTTGTTATTGTCGTTACGATACTCAGTATAATTGGCCCTGTGCAGTCTGAATTCTTGCCAATAAATGCATAAATAAATAACCGAAAAGAGGAGTTTGATTACGAAAAAAGTGGAACAGCGTGGGAAAGAAACGTAGAGAATCTATAAAGGAAGAGATGAAAAAGAAAAATGGAACTAAAAAGAGAAAAGGTGGGTAAATTAAAAGACAAAAGGAGAGGAAGAGAGAGCATACGCAATATGGTATCTTTGTGCGAAGAACCGTAGAAAGTGAAAGATGGAAAAAAAGGAAAATGTGCAGAAGGAAGAGGTCGATAAAGAACAGGAAAAAGTACGTAGGAAGGGAGGAGGACAAGAAGGCGAGAGCAGAGAGGAATAATGAAGACGGTTTGAGCGAAAGAGACAAAGGGCGGAATACGAAAGAGAAGAGGAGTTAACGAAAAGCCGTGGAAGGAGGAGAGGAAATATGTAATGGAGGAGGGGGAGATGGTCGATAGGGAGATGGTAGGTGCGGATGGTTGGGGATGGAGTGGATTGGGATGTGGCTGGGGAGGATAGAGAGAGAGAGAGAGGAAGAAGGAGGAAGGAAGAGGAGGAGGAGGAGGGAGAGCAAGGTTCTCTTCTTCTTCCCCACTGGTTTTCCCTAAGGGGGTTCTCCACGTCGGGACCCTTTGAAATGTGGGTGGCCCGAGTTACGCCCACTTCCTCCCCCCCCCCCCCCCTCCCCCCACCTGTTCACCTCTTCATCCTTTTCCTCTCTTTATTCCCAACCTAACTCCCATTTTCATACTCTCAAATTTTCCATCTCCCTTCCTCCCTCTCCCCGTCCTTCCTCTCCCTCTCACTCTCCCTCCCTCTCTCTCTCTTTCTTTTTTCTCCTCCTCCTTGCCATTCCCTCGGAGCATCCCAAATATTACGATTTTTTTTCCATCCCCCGGTGTTTTGCACCGGCCACTGATTCACTGGCCTTTCTAATATGGTAGGCCGCTTTCCGATGCTTAAATTGGCACTTTTAAAAACGTATGAAGAGCGGGGACGCGTTGATTATGTGGTGGATTATACCGTTTTCAGACTCGAATGCCTTAGCAAAAACTGTCGAAAGGACTGCGTTGGAAATTTTTTTCTGGACGGCGAAAAAATAAATTCACGAGAATAATCGTCGGAGTAATTAAAATAGTTTTTTTTTTGGTTATTTTCAGTTTTTTTTGCCGTGTAGGGAACGTTTAATTTAGAATTCTTCTTCTTCGCGTCTTTGTGTAAGTTGGAGAATATGGGAGTGGTAGTTTTCTCTTTAGGAAAATAGTTTTCATTTGGAAAGTATTAGAAGAGCAAATCAATTGGGATTTAGGATAACACGAAAGTTATTTCGCCGCTCAAAGGTTTCATTTCACGAAACGTTTTTTTCAAATGCAATAAGTTTGAAATGAGCTATAGTGATATTTTATAGAAGCAAGAAGTCATTCTGATCAATTCATAAATAAATTTGATTTGTTTTTATGATTAATCCTTGTATCCTTCTTCGTCTTTTCTATAACTCGAGTTTTATGTTACATTTTTAATGGATAGTAAAGGTTCAATAGGCTGAATAATATTTATTTCATCAAATTCCCTTACTAATTATTTTATTTCTTAGATAATAAATGGCGAATACTAATCTTCGAAAGAATTTTCGATTACTAGAAACCGACAGATTCAATTTCGCTTTTGTTTCAGCCTCTTTGACACCAAGTCGTCTAACTCTCGCTTTTTCAATCGTTATCTGACTGGTCATCGCCACCCAAAGTGAGAGATGACTGTGACATTTTTTTTTCGTTATGAATTAAAATTCAATTTTAAATCTTTAAGGCGATAATAATTTTTAGTAGCAAAACAAATGTAACATTTTTAGCCACCGAAATTGGGAGGGAGTTGAATCTTCAATTTTGGAATTTGGTTTTAATGTATGTTTTAAGTGTGAGAAGGAGAGATAAGAAAAACGTTGTTAGACGTAAAGAGGTAGAGGATGAGGAATGGGCGTGAAGCGAGGGGAGAGAGTCAAGATAGCCGTTTTACTAGGTAGCCGGTTAATAAGATCGCAACAATGGAGATACCGCATCCGATTTCATCATCATCATCATCTTCTTTCGAATTATTTATTCTCCTTTTTTCTTTCGCCCCTCTCCTCAAGTGTTCCCTCTTTATCTCTTTTTCTCCACTCTATCTCTTATTTCAGGGGGAAAAAACGTCCAAAGGCATCTGATGAGGGGGCTATTTCCCATCTTAGTACTGCAACGAAATATTTTTCTCCGTGCGTATGAAAAATATTTTGTATTTTATTAAAGTTTAGCTTCCTGTGCAAAATGTTACTTAACGTACAATACGAAATTTATTTCAGTGCCAAGTAATTTATCGCAATCAAATTATTTCGTGTGGATAGCAACAGCATAAAGTCTTTAGAAGTACAAGTTTACGGCCTTTTTTATATTAGCACGTCAAAATAATAACCATGAAATTAGTTTAAAGATAGAACAGTGGTACTTTTTATCTTATATTCGATTACTTTTTTGCCAGGAATTCTTGGGGTTTATAGATATATTTTTTTTAGCAAATACCGCAGCAAATGCCCGTAACTAGAGATACGATATCGATTGAAAGTATCGATATTGTGTATCTGGAAAGGTATCGATATTAAGTATCGATACCTTACTGGGTATTGATCATCAAGCATCGATACTCAGAAGTATCGGCATAAATTGAGTAAAAAGTTTTAAATTATTGGTTAATATACATATGTACTTGCTTTGGCCAAATTATTTGTATACAAATGATCTATTTCCAAGAAATAGTTATTATGGCGTATTATTCTTATTACCTATGATTAATCATAACGGCTATCATAATGAAAAAGAAGTTTTGTCGTTCCAAATTGAATGGAATAAAATTAAGTTGTAACTTGTAACCATGAGCATAATCCACACGAATGTTTGCATTGGTTTGTTTTCATAAGTCGCTTCTTCCATTGGTATTGTTACCTCCTTAACCTCGTTATTATTAACCCAATTCCTTGTATACGTGCATTATGATACACTCATGGTCCAGTGCATTTCTTTTAAACCTCTCATTTACAAAGAATTTTTCAAACATTGAACTTTCAACTACTTTCCGGCTAATTCTTGCAGAAAGTGGAGTTGATATATGTACACCACAGAAGAGAATTTCTTTAACATTTCTTTTTTATGTCGCTCATTCCATTTTTAAGGATGGATAAACGAACCAAGGGGAACCATTAACTCTTTTTCATATGATTTAAGTAGTTTTAATAATTTTAAAACATATCTTACATGACGCCGCAGTAGAATCTATTCTCTTAAAATAACGCCACAATTTGCTCTTAGGAGAGGACATATTTCTAGTAGGTAATTTTAAGAAAATCGATGACCACGTGCTGCTTGTTACGATACCACTGCCAAAGTAACGATATCATGAAAATGTCGGAAACGAAGTATCGATGTCAAAATATTGAAGTATTGAAACTGAAGTATCGATACTTTACTCATATCGGGGTATCGCAAGTGTCCCTACTCGTAACATTTATCAGGTCACCATTTTAGGTAAGCTAAGATTTTCTTACCCCGTGGGATTTATTATTCAGTTGGCCACCCTGAATTTCGTGTCTGACACACACTTGTTTATAGCTATTAAACTGAATAGCTCGGTCTAAAGACGAGGCATCAACCCCTTAGGTAAAACGGGTAGATGGATTCCGAAACGCCCAACGGTGTTGTTGGGTCAGGATTTGATGAGCAGGTCACACATTTCGGTGACCTTGGGTGGGCGCGGAAGAGCTAACGGGTCAACCAACGGGTGCACGCTAAGGTCAAGACGTGTACTGGTAAGAGGAAGGTAATAGACCTTTCTTCGTGGTGCGTAATACGAAAAAGTCTTATTAAATAAAAATTAATGTGTAATTCATGCACTGCGTGCCGGCGAAAGGTCTGGTCGAGCATGCGTTAGGTTGAAGATTGAATTTAGTAATCAAGGATTTTTTTCATTTTGGTTTAACGTTAATTTTTTGTTAAGAATGATTGTTTTAAGAAACAAATCCACTGTAATTGCGTTTTTACCTTAAAATTGCAGTTGATGTTAGTTATGTGCATAATTGTATAATACTTGACACTCGTCGGAAAAGGTTTATCTGAGAAACAAATAAATGAATTACTTTGAATTATTCACAGAATGCTATGATGACTGATAAATTGTACGTTTATTAATTTTTAAGGGAATATAGAAATATTACATACACGAGAATAAATGTAAAGATTACTCCAACTATGTGTTCGCTGCATTGATGTTTTAAAAGGAAATTTTCTCGACTCTAAATAAAATTATCGTAATTTTTGTGATTGTGTGTGTTTTTCAAGTATCGTCATTGTTTATGTCGTGAATCAATTTTCACAGGCATTAAAAAAACCTTCAATTCATCGAACATTTTCAATAACGAAAAAGGGAACAAACTAATTCGCTCATCCGCTTCGATCCTCCATACATCACTGCAAAAAAAATCGCAAATTAAAATATAAATAAATCCATAAACATGTTTGGTTTTAATTTTACCCACATGACCTTTTCTCTGAGGCATTAATGCGGACATAACTGTCTTCGTTGAATACATTTTGGACCACTTCTTGATCTCTCGGATCCCATGGAATGAGGGACCGAGTGAGCGATAGGAGGAGAGAAATATGGACCTTTTAAATATTCCTGGAATGGTTTTGGGCGCTCGTAGGTGGAGGAGAGGTGATGGGGTCGCGTGGGAACACGGAGGGAGGAGGGGAAAGAGGGAGACGTGGGGGGTGGGGAAAATCTTTTAGGGGGAAGGTGGAGATTATCTTAGAATCGGGAAGGGAATGGGAGGTAAGAGGGAGAAAGGCCGGAGGAGTGGGGTGGGCGGTAAAGGGGCGGAGCGGGAGGGAGGGGCGGGGAGGAGGAGGAGATGGCCGGCATGTTTCACGCCACGTCTGCCGCTAATGAAAGAGTAGCGTCCTGCTCAATCATTCATGGACCTCCCTCCCGCGGCCGGAGTCGGATATCTTCCTCACCCCCCTTTCTCTCCCATTCTCCCTCTCCCTTTCTCTCTCTCTCTCTGTCTCTCTCTCTCTCCGTTCTATCCATCCAGTCGGACATCTCTTCGCGAGCTGGTTCGAAGACGCTACGTGTATCGCATCCGGTTCGTTGTACAACCTAAACTTCGTCATTACATCGCTCTTCGACGCGAGGAATAGATCGGCTAATACAGTAGCGCGGCGCGGGCCTTTGTAGTTTTAATTTAATTTTTTTTTAAATCTGTCTATGGGGAGTTTCGGGGGGAGGCCGTCCGCGTGTAAGAGAATCTATTGGACGTGTCGAAACGGCGTTCGACTTGAAAAATTACGCGAGGCTAACATCCAGCACGTTCCGTAATGAATCTATCAAAGCCGCGCGATTTCCTCCGGAGTAGAATCACTAGATTGTTTTTTATTTTTCCTCGAGTTTTCGGGGAAATCTTAAGCCGATATAATGTAAGCGTCCTATTATTTAGTAGAGAACGTTTTCCTCGGCCACATCTTTCACCTTATTTATCAACAGAATATAATGAAGAAATGGATATAGTAAATTTTTTTGTACAAGTGGAAGAGGATAGGTGCAGTTACCGCCATTTCATTCTATTCGTGGGGTTGTGGGTTCTATTCCTGACACGCGTACAAGCTCCGTACCGACTGTCGCTGGTTTGACTGAAAAATACACGTTGGTAGTAAACTGTATAAATCATATAATAAGAATTTTTATTGACTTCCTTCAGTATTGGAGGATTTTACATAAAATCTGCCGCTGTAAGGATAACGAAATTTTCTCACCCCTACGCCACGACAAAATGAAAGAACAAAATAAAAATTAATAATTGTAAGCATTAATAATCAACGAACACTCAATTTCCATTATTTTTTCCTATATTGAATTGAATCGAAAGAAAAATGCGTTTTTTCCTTTGAAATTGGAAAGTTTTCCTATTCTTAGGGCTCATTATCATGTATAGCACTTCTTTGGGTAGAAGATGAAGAGTTCTGACTGTATTTTCGTATGTGTATCTACGCATACAACACAAGTTCACTTGATTGGCCTAACTTCTGTCCCAATATTTTATTTCCTGAAATATGTAAAACTGACAGAAATTTGTTTAACTTTAAAATTATAATGTTTATTTCTCCATGGGTCCAGCTTTGCACGTATCTGTCTATGCGTAAAATAATAAAATCCGTGCAAATTCGTACTCCGTCCACTACTGGAAGTTATATATAAAAATTTATCACTGTGATAAAACTTTTCGATCTAGCGAGCAATGCCGAAATTGGGCATAATTGGTTCAGAGGATCCCCAAGTTAAAATATTTTCATTCTTCAGTCCTGACCGTGGACAAGAAAAAAAGTTCGAATTAATGTTCGGAGTGGTTCGGTGGAGCGGTTCAATCAATTTGGCGACGGGTGCCAAAGTTAAGCGACCGAATTCAATCGGATCATCGGGAACCGAAACGAATTCCAATTTATTCGCGCCGAATTAGCGCGTGCGCGAACAGATATATTTTCCGTCGGTTCCTCGAAGTGGTGGGATGAACGCTAATTGGTTCGCGATGAAGGGGCGATAAGGTGATTTTTATATGGCGTTGTGTTCTTGGTTCGTTTGTCAGTTTATATTTGTCACGGGTGATTACGAATTATTTCGAATAATCGCTTCCCGGAGCATTTTGTATTAGACAATACGAGGTCGTATTGGTCGGGTTGTGTTCTTTTCATCCTTCTGAAACACAGCGAACGCCTTTCTGGTGTAGTATTATTGAACCTGTTCAAAAATTCCAAATTTAACGGGTTAGGTTAGTTTATGACTTTTTAAATATTTCATTACATTAAACTCCCCATTACCAGGATATTGAATTGCCAGAATTTCTACCCGGGGGAATTTTAAAAGTTTATAGCTGGAAAGTGTTTTATAACAGCATTATTATCCTAAATACGTACGGTATTTACTTTTTCAATATCTAATTAAAGGAGCTATTACGCATTACACAATACTTCGATTTATTTTAACGGAAACTTACTCGTTTTATTTCTCTTAATATTTACTAATATTTTCCATCTATATATACTATGGTATGCCGAACAACCGGAATATCCTATTAATTAATCGCGAGTTTACTGTGTTTATTAGCTACCGAGTCTAAATCAACGTTAATCCACCGTTCTTCTTATTATATGATATAAATACCTTTCCGAACGTCAACTTTGAGGCTATAACATACATTTAGTTAAGCATCCATTTCTTGCATATATCAGCAACATTTTTATGACTATTGGAGATACATGGCCTGTCATTAAGAGTTAGCGGTATTATTTATTTAACTTTGTGGAATATTTGGGGAAAATATATGCGAATACTATAGTCTATAGATAAAGACGTTAAAACAACGTGTTAAGTCGAAAGAGTACCGGTACTTCCTGACCAGGAAACGAGTGAATGGCACACCTTCTACTGTGACTTTGAGCTTAGGGGCTCCGCCACACCATTCTCTAATCATATTAGCGGCGGTGCATCACGCACGCACGCAACACGGGTAACAGCTCACCCTCTCCGAAAGTCAGCTGCCGTATGTTATAACGTTACATATGTTTTCCGAAGAAAAAAGTTGATTTTTCATTGTCGTTAATGATCGTCTGCCACACTGACCGATAATTTTTCGTTCTCCCTTCATAAATCTTAACTCCCCGTCGAGGAAACATACCCACATTTCATGTTCAGTCGAAAAGTTCAATGCCTCGCACCATACTCGTACCGAAGCCTTACTACGTCGATCGTTTACCTACCATCTGCTCTTAAATGTTTTTTATTCCTGTCGGCTGGTAAAGCCTGTTTTCCTTAATTATATTTCCAGCACTTAACATCATTAGCCTTCCCACCTACTCGTGTCTTAACCTCATCAATTTCTGTTATTGCTTTTTAGGCTTCTTGATACCATTTCTGATTTTTTTCTTTTAGTGTTGTTCTCATTGTGTAAGTTTTTGTTACGTGATATCTTTTTGCATTACCGAGCTATGTGGTGATCGTTTAGATCAGATTAACAAAGAAGAATAAAAGTCCTGAAGACATTTATATATTGAAACATTAATAATTTAATGATATACTTAATACGATGCTGTAAATAACTTTATAGAGCCATTAATTTTGGTTGGTCGAGGACATATTTAAAATGTTTAATCTACGCTACCAAAACATTTCGAACTAAAAACCTCGTAAAATATATTCGAAAACAGGAATGGCATTGAAAATCTCTTTGTTTTTCTCCTTGTCATGCACTTAATATTACAACAAATATTGAAAGCATAGTGCTATTCAAATTTTTTTAAAATTTTAATTTTACGAGTTCATGCTGCTTTTTCCGTTTGCACGATTTATTTAGACATCCTCGCCTCAAGAGGTATACTATTTTCTTCTCAGTTTCCCTACAAAAGTAAACATAAGTATAGCGTTTGCTGTCGTCACTCTGGTCTTAATAAGTAAAAAACAGTTTATGGCCTTTCTAAAATTCTCTTTCACCTCTGACAGCAAGACTTAGTAAACATTCTACCATCTTCTCTTTACTATTTGTGAATAAAAATAATATTTTCTGCACAATCTACTTACATTATGGAAATTTCTCCCAAATTGTTATATTTTCCAAACTCATTTTCACCCACTCATTTTTACTAAACAATTATCCGAAGGTCTCAATGAATTTAACTGATAAATCGTAATTTATTGAAATAGAGGACATTCAATAAGAAAAACTTCAATATAAAAAAATGAAAAAGTAAGTATTTATCTTAGGTATCTCCAACAGCCATAACAAGTTTATGACAAATCTAAGATTAGTACTTTTTCAATTTCTTTATATGGAAGTGCTTGTTTTCAGCCATAAAATGAGCTCGATAATTCTCAGGTAAAAGAAAGCGGTATTAAATCGATTAAAAGTGTTCAGAAAAACACCGTAAATGTTCAAAGAAATGGGTAAACTAAAAATCCATTCAAGTTTTACCACATTTTGAATGTTCAACTTACTCGGCTGTATACTTGAAGCATAACCAGGGAATAAAAATTAAAAATGTGGGATCTTGAAGCTATTTAACTGCTGCCAAGAGCACACACCCTTCGACTTAATCTCGTGGCAAAAACTACATTTTTCTCGAAGCATTGTCCCATAAGCTCGCGCACCAAACTTTCTCCTTTCAATCCCTTCGCCTCGCTAACCCCTCCCTTTCGGATGCCTTTCACCCTCAGGTCTTCATTTTATTCTCTCCATGCCGCATTTTCCACTCAATTTCCGATTTCCTCTTCCCATCCTTTCTGGTGCGTTACTTAGCACTTTTCTCCAAGTTGTCAACACCAAATCTTTTTATGAAACCTCTTTCTCCCACGTCCCTCTTCCTTCCTTTCGCTTCCACATCTCTTTAATTCTCTTTATTGTTCTGTCATTGGTAGAAAGTTGCGCTTTTATTAAAGTTTTACAAGTATAGAGCGATATATGGCGATTTTTCTGTGTAGCAATTTCTTTTGCCGTATTTATTGTGAATTCTTTTCGAGATCACACTCAAAATCCAGAAAAGTAACGAGAATTAAAAATAAAATTATATTAATTATTATGGGCAAAAAAAATAAAGAATAAACTGAAACTACTCGAAAAATTCGCTCCATCGATTTCTTTTTTTTTTTTAATTTTGAGAGAGGTCAAAGGCAAAGTGTAATCTCAACAAATTCGCAGTTTATACGACGAAGGAATATTTTATATTCTGTTTTCACTAGGTTCATGCGTATGGGAGCATACTTGTATATCCAATAACAAAATCCGCGTGAAAGAAGGTGAAAACCATCAATCCAACTTGGTTATTTCTCAATAATTTTAGACTACGCTCGGCAAGGGAAAGACTCGAGTTCGTTTCCCGACCAAGAAAATGTATTTTTCCTTCCCCCTTCCCCCCCACTCTTGAGTTTAGCTTCTTTCATCGACTTTCCTATCTCCCTTTTTCCCTAATTCGATTACTTTTTCCTCTTCGGTTTTTAACCTTCTAATCTACCTCCCCCTCCCACATCCTCCGCCTCTTCTCCGTTCTCCTCTCTCTCTCTCACTCTATCCTCTCCTCCCATTCCCTCAATCTCCGCTCTCCCCGAGGGGGGACCCGCCCTCTTTCTCTCAACCTCTCAATAACTCCCTCAGCTTTCAATATTAAGTCCACACCCGTCCATCTCGCCTCTCCCTCTCACCCTTTTCCATCCTTCGTCCCTCCCTCCCTCTCTCTCTCTCTCTCTCTATCATCTTATCTTTCTCCTCCCTCATCCACCTCTCCCCTTCTCTCTCTCCCTCTCTCTACTTCCATGTAACTCTACCTCTACCATCTTCCCTACCACCTGCGTTCCTCCTCCTCCTCCAATCCTTTACCCCGCGGCCTACGCCCCCCACTTCCTCCCTTCCCCTCCCTCGATCCCACTCCACTCCCTCTCAATCTCTCACCCACTCCCCTTCCCTCCTCGGGTGATTGTGTCACGCACGATCATGCATCCATCTAGAGGCGCCAATCTCAGGATCTCTCATTCTCTATCCCTCTGCGAGTTCATTTGCATAATTGCTCCAGTCGTTTAACTCCAACTCACCAATCCCACACACACACACACAAACTTCCCTTCAATACGCGCGGCCGCCCCCCTCCACCCCCACTTTATCCGTTTTCCATCTCCTATTCTCCCGGGAATATTTTCAAAGCGCTCTCCGTGATGTCCGATTCCCTAAGACCTCCCAAGAATTCCGATCTCTCCAAGCCATATGCGTCGTCGTCTCGGGGAACGCGTCTCGCTCTCTTGTACCGTCTTATTTTATCGTAGTGTAGATATCCCATATGGAGACTTTTCTGAAGTTCCAAATCCCCCGAATACGTCACGATAGCGCGTTGTGTTTAATAATAATGTAAAGATAGGAATTGTGGAGGTCACCTCGTGGACCGCATCCGATAGATCGATGGTGTTTTTCGATTTTTTTATCGCTTCGCGACCCAGTGCAGGGGGAAAAATGAAGGTTCGTGCGACCTTACCTGCCTCCCAATAAGAATCTTTCGAATAGAGTTTTCTAAGAATTTATATAAAAGACGAGCTTTCACGTAATAACAGCGGTTGTCTTGATGTCCATTGTGATATACCAATAACAAAGTTCTGTAATTAATATATTATTTGAGTTAACAGCATAATTCAAAAGAAAAAAACCTCTAAGGTTGAAAATTTTATTTCAGTTGATAAGTAAACTTTTATATGCATTCAATCAGTAGAAATTGTTAATCGGTGCGTACACGTTTTCCAACACAGCCGTGGGGAATTAGACAGCATCATTGATACGACAGTTATTGAGATGTTATGAGATTAAAAAGGTAATGGAAGCTTTCTCATCATGTTAAATAAAATATTTTCTCTTAGTTATTTTCTTTTTGAACTTTGTTTTTATTTCAAATAATAAAATATTGAATTTTGTTTATGATTTATTTATTTTTGGACACTTTCACATATTTACGCAATGTGTAATAAAATGTTTCCCCCAAGCCTTGCTACCATGTTCCGCGACCCGTATTTAAAATACAGAGCGACGTATGATAAAGATAACTCTAGGTAATTAAACTAGATATGCCCTTCAGCTACACACTAGCCGTCCTCGGTGGCATTTAACAGACTTATTCGAAGACAGCTATTTCGTAGTTAAAAGTCCAGTATAGATTAATCAAGCGTTTCGTGGTTACGGAAATAATCTGCATCGTCAATCGGATACATATATCTGTGTATATGACTGGTAAATTACATAAATAATGATTCCACGTAAGACTAGAAAGGTAACGATTGTTAATTAAGGGAACGAGAAACGCTCTTTCGACGATTACTCCGTATCCGCCATCTTGTTTGTTTTGGTTTTTTTCCACGAGCGCTTGGGACTCTTGGGTGACGTTGACGCGCAGACAGGCACCTCGGAGGGGCAACAATCCATTTGAAAGGCGTTACCGCAGTCTCATTCTTCTTATTTTTTTAAACGAGTTTCATGTCGGTCATCTTGTCTTTTGTTTGTGCTCAAAAGCTTTTGTGGAACTAGTGATCTCGCAACTCATTGTCGTCTTGGATTTTCTTACTTTTACCCACGTTCGCAAAAGTTTTCGTACCTTAGCTGTTAAAAGCGTATGGTTCATAATAAAGTTGAGACTCTTGTCTGTTTGGTTTTGGCAAAATATAAGCCCGTATTCAATAATCAAGTGTGAATTGTCGAATTCGTTTTACTGCTGCCATTAAATTGAAAAATTATGCCTCTCCAATGTGCGTTAAAAGGTTTTTATAACCAGATGTGCATTTCGGCTACAAATTAGTCGTCATCAGTTGTGATATACCTACAATAGGTTCTAAAGAAGAACATATGACGGCTGATTCGTATCCCTAATGCGCATTTCTCCTCCTGTTTATGCATATTGTAGTCACATAGTTTGTCATTTGTATGCAGTATTTTTAAAACTTGATTTTGGGCAAAACAACACCTTGTAGAAAATCTGAATCACGGAAAAAATTATTTCGCAAAATATAAACAAACAGCTATACTAGAAATGGATACACGAGAAACAGAAAAGATATCGAAAGCATTTGAAGAAAAATTCAGGCCTATCCTCTATCGAAAATAAGAATCGCCATTTGGCTATGTTTGCTTACTATTTGCAACTATCATCAATATGCTTAACATGGAATAAACGACCCGAAATTTTTAAAATTATAGGTCAAAGCGCGTTTCAAGACTCTTATGTTATTTTTTCAGTTTAATTTCACGCGATTCTTTATTTTTTACGCGCAATACATCGACACCTGTCTACTTTACCGTTGTTTTTCCAGTGAAGGCAGACCGTTATCCGGATTTTTTAAAATACATAATGAATAATTTTGAGAATTTCATGTTTTTAATAATCTCCTATCTTCTGAAATCTTTTAAAATAATGCTTTCATAATACTAATTGGATAAACTAAAGCTACCTACAGATGCTGATGAATCAAATTATTTAAGTAGCTTTTACTTTAGTTACAGCGTGGTGGATCCCATTGTCCGGCATTAGTGGGAAATGTAACTCCATTCAAAAAGTTTGTCGTATTTATATTGTCACCAATCATCATCATCGTCATAGGCAGTCTGTCCGTAGACAGGTCCGTGATTATTCATGGTTAAACCTGGTTCTCCATGTACTCCTATTTTCGCAGTCTTCTTCATGTCTTCATAGCTCTCCTTTCCCTTCAGGTCGTCAATCAGCTGAAACCTTTTCCTACCTCTTTCTCTTTTTCCATCCAATTTTTCTTCTAGCACTTCTTTAATCATGCTCTCTCGCCTCAGGTAATGTCCAATCCAGTTTGCCTTCCTCTTTTTGATATTCTGTATAATCGTTCGCTTCTCTGCTATTCTTCTTAGTACTTCCTCGTTTTCACCCTCTCTGTCCATTTTATCTTCAGCATTCTTCTCCATGTCCACATTTCGAAGCTTTACAAGTATGTAATAACATTTTTCGTTAGCGTCCATGTTTCTGCCCCGTACAAAGCTATACTCCATACATAACATTTTATCTACTTCTTGCGGATATCCCCCTTTATATTTCCCGTTAGTATGAGTTTCTTTCTTCTCAAAGCGGCTTTTGCTTTTTTTATTCTAGTCCTGATTTCATCGGTACATTTTGCTTCTCTCGTTATGATGCTTCCAAGGTATTTATAATCTGAAATTTGTTCTAATGGCTTTCCTCGAATACTTATATTCAAACTTTCTTCCTCTTTACTTGATATTCGCATGACCCTGGATTTTTCTGTATTTATTTCCATACCGTATTTTCTACCTGTTATCACTAGTCTATTTATCATTTTCTGGAGTTCCTTTTCCTTTCTTGCTAGAAGTACTTGATCATCCGCGTATTTCACTGTTCTTATAATCCTTCCTCCAATTTTGAAATCTCCCGTACCTTCTAACTCTTCTTGCCTTAGCCTCTCTCCATATATATTGAACAGTATCGGCGATAAACAACAGCCCTGTGTTACTCCTCTACCGATATTTACTCCGCTGGTATCCGCATTCTCCAACCTGACCTTTACAACTTGATTCACATATACATAGATTCCTGATCAGTCTCCTTTCTTTCCAGTCTAATATCATTTAATATCCTCATCAGCAGTACCCAATTTACTCTATCAAAGGCCTTATGCCAGTCGACTAAACATACGCAGCAATCTTGGCTGTACTCTATTGCACTTTCTGATATGATTCTCACTACATCGATAGCATCTCTGGTTCTTCATCCTTTTCTGAAGTTGAATTGATCTTCCCCTAGCATTTATTCGGCCTTTTTCTGTAGCCTTTTATTAAGAATCCTCGTGATGATCTTCGAAGTGTGTGACAGTAGGGATATCGTTCTGTAGTCTTTACACTGCATTGTCTTTGGCTTCTTTAGAGGGATCATAGTTACATCCAAGAAATCCTGAGGCCACTCTCCCGAGTAGTAAATCTTGTTAATTAATTTCGTAATCACTTTTAGCCCTTCCGATCCCATGACTTTAAGTACCTCTGCCGGTATTCCATCGCTGCCTGAGGCTTTTCCTTTCTTCAGTTCCAGCATCGCCTTTTCTACATCGCCATAATACTTGGTCTCAAGTTGTCTTCATCAATGCTATCCTCTTCTTCCAGTTCTATTTGTGCCGATCCTGCCTGCTTGTTGTATAGTTCCTTAATGTTTTCTTCGCATACCTGTTCTACATCCTTTGGTTCTGCGACTATTTTTCCATCTGTATTCATAATTCCTTTACCACGAATTCCATAAGGCTTCTTATCTTCTAACTCCAGCGCCCTAGCATACATCATATCGTACCGTCCTAACTTCTCCATCTTTTGTATTTCCTCACATTTTTCTTTTATCCAATTTTCCCTAGCTTTATCTGTTACTCTTCTAAACTTGTCACCAATATGTAATCATAAATAACTAAAATAATCTTGTAAGTAATTGTTCTACTTTCTATTAGTTTATGCCTTCAGAATGTTCCATATCGCGTTTTTCTTTCTCTAAATAATCGATACTTATACCTACTTCACAGTTTGTTTACACATTATGTATGATATCGTGGACATGAATACATATCAAACTGAGATTTCGTAAATTAATCTTGCTTTCCAATTTAAATGCTTAACTTTTAGGCCTACGAATATTTTTTACGCTTTTTTCTACCATATTTAATTCAAAGTTGACGCAATGAGGAAGGGCAGTTTGATGAGCGAATGGGAAAGAAAATAAGAACCGAGAAAGGACGGTGAAAGCGGTCGGGTGATACTTTGGGTTTCATTAAACGAAGCGAAAGGTAGGAAAGATTCTGAAGAAAATGGGCGGAGATACAGGAGAGTGGACCGGCAATTTTAAATTAAACCGAAGAAAAAAAGATAGGCACTAACGGTTGACCAAAGAGAATAAGGGCGAGTTATCCTCATCAAACCACGTTTCCATCCACGATTACCTCGTACGGAGAACGTTACACTCAAAATATGTACGCTAAACGACCTCAAATTGCGCGAAAATACGCAGTAAACGCGCGCGAATTTTTATACCAAGTCGTTCGGATTAGTTGGTAAAAGTTATTTCACGATCTTCCGTACCGAGGTAGAGGTCGGTGCGTTTTTTATATGACTTCCAACGGAGATCTGAAATATTGCGCTTAAGTGTACGCGGTGCGACGGTTCTTTAAGGGAAGAGGGGGGGGGGGGGAGGAAGTTTATTTGAAAGAATTTTTCGAAGGGGGCTGTAGGCGCACGGAGCCGTTCGCGTTTGCCCACGGGTATAAAGAGGCTAAGAACCGCTCGCGGGGGGAAGTGATGTAAATGTATTCGAATGGATGGGGAATGGAAGCGAGGTCCTTGGGATCGAAAAAAAGAGAATTAATGGTTTCGAGCGGGCTTCGAAGTGGATCTGAAAAATTCTCCCTTATGTCCTCATTTCGCATTTCTTAATAATTAAGAAGGAGGAAAATTATTTTCGTCCTTTTAAAACTCCGGGCGCGTTGATTTCGGATGTGTTTCTTATTAAACGACGGTTAATGATTTGATTACGCCGGGAGGGTAACGATGAGGAGATTTTGGGAGCGATCTGATGCTTTTTTTAAAAATTTTCCCTCGCCCTTCTGTCACGTATACTGCCGACGCTAGTTTGCGCACCCGGGTAATCTGAGAAGAAAACAGTCATTTGAAATATTCTTCGTCGTTCTTTTTCTTTTATCTCGCTGGGTTCTAACGTTTTCTCGCGGCATGAAACGGGAGTATGAGTAATTTTATGCGTCTTTTCATTTCTCGCGCGTGAATCTTCTCCTCCCTCATCCGCTAACTTTGGAATATATTTATATTTCGCGCATCGCAAGATCTCGGTGTACGCCTCGGGGGCATTCTGTGATAATTCTTGAGAGTCATTCAATAAATGTTGCGCGCATTAAAATAATTGCACAGGAGACAAAAGCATTTATGTACAACATGTAATTATTAATTATTATTCGGCGGGAGAATGGAAAATTGAATTTAAGTACCATCGATCCGAATTTGCGCTTATTTTCGGATGCTCGACGGCAAGTATTACGAATAAGTAAGTAGTTCTATCTAAAGAGAAGAAATTGCGAATTTATTTCTGGCATGACGGTCTATCTGTATGTCGTGCTGAACTCGATGTGTTCGAAAAGTCACTTTTCGCAACATTCGCGAGGAGTATCATTCAGAAATTCCAAAGCATCGCGAAAATACTTCTTTTTAAACTACATTCGATAACATTTATCGATCCCTTATTGATTGCTGTTATCTTTCTCAAACAGTTTCGTATTTTACACTCTCTCTGTTTCTTTTTATCTCCGATGGAGAAGCACTATTAATGCGTGCACAAACGTGTATTCTGTATCACTTTCATTCCTCCTCCGTATCATTACCTCTCTTCCTAGTAAAAATTTTCGTTAATTTATATCCTCACTCGAGTTTGAAGTGAAGTTTAACTATCCAGAATTTGATGCTTTAAAATATAAAGGAAAACAAAAGTTTGCTTATTCATATCTGTACATTTATGTTTTAAATAATACCATGCATATATGAATTCTTGAAAATTGTCTCAAAAAACTTCCATGGAGTTATACAGCATGTTAAATGTAGATCAAGAGGATGCGATCAAAAATAAAAATAGGTCTGTTTCTGTAAATATTTTTCCGCCATGAAAGGTAATCTTTTTTCAATTTTTTTGTGCGAGTCTTTTATTGAACTAGGCGTATAATACCGGAACAGAATGTATTCTTGGCCAAAGAGCTACTCTAAAATTAATATAGGAGGCGTAATCAATCAACGCTTGTTTGAAAACGTAATTAACATAAGTAATCTTTTTTGAACATTTCATTTCATTACATTTAGTTATCGACATTACGACATATACGTATTTGTTCCGGTAAAGTTTTGTTTTAAATTAAACTATTAATTCGAATAAAACGATGCCATGATGTTAAAGAAAATTTCAGTACAAAATAACGTGAAAAATGAATAAATGGCGCTAAAGCTTAAACGTAACTTTACCCGCAGTAATTGAAACATCTCTTTTCTCCTTTTTTTACCTCGAGTTATTCAGCGCCCGTATCACCTTCGTTTTTTTCTGTTTCCAAGTTCTTCATTATCGTCACGTCTCCAATTTTAGGAAAAATAAACGCGGGGTTCTATTCCAACGCTAATAACTCCTGAAAATCTACGATAAAATTCTCTGTAAAATGTTAGTTTTTGTATAAATGACTAGAGGTGACGAATCCATGAAAATAGCGTGTTCGATATGTATTTCCCACGAATCCATTGTACTTCTTCGGTGAGCGGTATTTTATTTTCGAGAGCTGCCTCTGGTGGCAATGAAACGAGACCAACGGATGGGATCGAAAGAAAAAGGAACAATTTCTTTCGAAACATTTAATAATTTTTTCCTTCTGAAAGAACACGCAAAAACTTCGCGCGGAGCCGACAAAAAGCTGTTGAAAATGTTACGAAGGGTGTTTCTGTTGTTGTTGCTGTAAAAAGGGATGTTTGCTGAGGGGAACTGGGAGGATGGGAAGTGTTTTGAAGCAGAAAAATAATATAATATGGGCTGAGGCGAAAACTCTCATAAACACATTTTCATTAAAGAATGCTAGCATGACGATTGATTCATAGATGGCTAAGGCGATTCCCTTAGCTTTTAAAGCACTTGATAATTACCGCTGAGGATGGTTACTCCAACGTTTTTCTCTTCGCAGAAGTTATTTTGATCGCTTCACAGCATGCAAGCCATTATTAGTTGAAGGATTCATTTTTGAGCTGGAAATAATTTTTGTCAAATAAGCGGGAAAAAATTTTTAAAAACAATACATAAACTAAAATAACTTAGTCGTCGAATCATTACTCTTAAAGCGAGAGATTGTTTTTATAATGATTTGTATACTATTTGGGGTCACGTATGATTCGGAGAGTGCCGTGTTAGATGGTCATTCTCATCGCCGAAAGGTACTTCGGGGAAAAAAATAACGCAGGCTGGGCTATTCAGGTAGCTGGAGATAATTAACGTAACCGTCTGAAGAAGAGGATATATTGGTTCGACTCCAGTCATAGAAGAATTTAATAAAAGGCATTGAATAACAGCATTCCCAGCCATACGACCTCCACGTAATGACGGGTACCCACCCAATGTAGACGTAAAAAAAAAAGGTGAATAGGGAAGAGTATTGTGTAAAGCGCGTGGAACTTTTAGCGGTTTTCGAGGATCGGATGAGTCGCTAGAGCGCGATGATTGCTTGACCGAAAAAAGGGAGGGAAAGTGAGTTATGAACCGGAGGAGTGTGGAGAGAAAATGGGTGGGGGTGGGAAGAGAGGTAGACACGGGTAGAGAGCCTAGTCGCCGTAGTATAAGAGTTTCGCTTCAACTGCCCTATCCCGATCGCAGGTCTTTATGATGAGGAACGATAAGCTTATTTCCTATAGGACAGCTTTCGGCCACCGCCGCACGTATCTTGACTCCATCAAAGCGACCCCATCTCCTCTCTGGTAACGGAGAACTCCCCCCAACATATCCACACACCATTCTTCCTCGATCCCTCCTCCTCCTCCCCGCCCCCCTCCCCTCACTCCCCCTTCCTCCTCTTCCCCCCTCCCACTTTCCCTTCTCGCCTAAGGGGTCCAAAGAACCAATTGCCTTCCCACACCCTCTCTTCCCGCCTCTATCCCTTCCGCCCAAATTACACGGGGCCTCCCTCCATTAGTCGCAATATCCATTTCCCTTTGAACAGCCGACGGCGTTTAATTCACTTCTTCTCTCCCTTTCCTCTCTCTCTCTCCCTTTTCTCTTTCCCTTCCCTCCCTCCGCCTACATTTCTTCGCCTCTATTTTCTTGTTTTTCCATTTTTTTTGTCTATGCATCTATCTCCTATCCTCCGGAACTTTCTTCACTCGGCTTCTGTCTGTATTATTCTATAGCTCTTTATTCCATTCTTTTTCTTGCTTTCTCCTTTCCTCTTTCTTTTACTTGCTCACTTTCTCATCTGCCTCTCTCCTATCTCTCTCTCCCATCTCTCCCTTTCTTCCTCTCTCCTTTCCCTCTTTCCTATCTCTCTTCCTCTCCTTTCTTTCTTCCTCTCTCCTTTCCCTCTTTCCTATCTCTCTTCCTCTCCCATCTCTCTTCCCTCCTTTCTCCATATCTCTATCTCCCCTTTTTTACCTCTTCATCCTTCTCCCTCCCTTTCCTCTCTCCCATTCCCTCTATTCTTCATCTTCCCTCCACTTTTCCCTTTCTCATCATTCCTTCTCCCCTCCCCCCGCCGCCCAACTTCTTCTCCGTCACCACTTTCTCCCTCTTCCTCTCTCCTCTCCCTCTCTTTCCTCGCCCTCCCCTCCACTCATTCCCCAATCCCCATACCATTCTTTCCCACACCACGTCCACGTTATAATTCTGGGTTTGCTCACGACGGGTCGCTGGGCGTTCCCCGCCAAACAGCAGTTATTGAATGTATTGATGCTAATGCTCCTCACCTATTGATACATTCGATCCAACCTCTCCTCTTTCCCTCCTCTCTACCTTCCCTTCTTCTTTTTGTCAATTCACTGCGTTACACGTTTCTTTCCCACTCCTGGGGATTCTAACCTTTTGGCTAGCTCAAGCGCACGAAACTTTGTGATTGAAAGCATCGCCTATCAACGCCGTTGGTTTGATCTCTTATTACCGATTACTTACTTGGCTTGTATAATTTACGATATAATATATGAGCATATGGCAATTTAAAAAAAAATCACCTGATTAGATTGATATTTTGTGGTATTTTCCCGGTGAATGGACTTGTGACGTGACAGGGCGTATAATTTTACTGCGAGACTTTTATTTGAAAAACTGTCTCCCGCATTTTTCTTACAGAAGTATTGGATTTACTATAAAAGATGTTTTTCAAAATTCATATTAGCATTTTCTCTCAGATACCCTAAACTTTGTAAATGGTTATTTTACAATTTTTGATTCTTACAATGAAAGATGACGAACTGCTCAAAAACCTTGTGTAAATATATAAAATATAAAGTTATTTTACGACTTATTTTCTAAATTTCTTTAAATATATCCTATGAGTCAACTTTTCTGGTGGAGACTTTGTCTTCCTGCTTCTTTCCTTCACATACATTTTTTAAGTGAATGGAATTCCGATTTATTGATAAATTAACTGAATGATCGAACATGAAAAATGGAGTACGTTAAAAGTACTCATGCGAACAGTCAGGGATGTTTGGTATATTATGAAATAGCGATTAAAAATGTTTCACCCGCCATTAATACTCTTTAAAATCCTTAATTTATCTTAAGCTAATGAAAGAGCGGCGTCTATCGCGATGGATTAAATAATTTTCCAATAATTGCTATATTTACACACGCGGGCGATATTTTCCCGGACGGCCATTAAAAAGATCGCCGTGCTCTTCATCCATTCGTAAGGAAAAAAAACTTCAGTAATCGTCTCCAATTATTGTCCTTCGGAACATCGATACGTTCATACGCCATTACGTTTTTTTCCCGAACCATCCTTGGAGGCGACAATGGCATCCGCGACCCGACCAATGAGGATCCCCGCGTCACGCTGCGGTGAACCAAGGGCGCTCCCATCGCTCTCTTGCGACAGCCCACATCCTCCCTCTCCCGAAACCCAAACACTCTCTTTCCCTGCGACCGCAATCTCAAACCCTTGACAGTATCATCATCCGACGTGGGATTTTTTCCGTGATCGCCGATCCGACAAATTTTCCGTATCAAAGCCGCAAGGAAAATTTTTAAACAAAAAAAGTTGAAAATGCGCATCCGAATGAATTTCATCCTTTCCGCAAAATTTATGGCGAAATAATAATATAGACGTTACGCGAAGAGAATTCTAAGAAGGAATTATCGAGCTCATCTTACGGTTGGAATCTGATCGAGACGATTCCGGTATCCGCAAATCGGTTCGTAAAACTGAATGCGCTGCCAAACAGTCGTCATCAGCGGTGAATCGTCGATTCTGTGAGACACTGAGGAGGGCCGCTTGGTAACCGAAAATCGTTTCTGGTTTTCTGAACATTTTTTTGCGGCTTCAGTATCGATGGCGCGAATACATATCTGATTTCATCTGTGGATTTGTCGTTTGGATCTTAGGACGATTACTTCACGTGTTACCTGGAAAAGGCAGTTACACTGACATACTAAATGAACATTTACCGATAACAGTGATAATTCTTCCACATATTTAATACATTTGGATCGTCCAAAACGGTTTACGCTCGTTCACTATGAGTCCAAGCTAAAATTTCATTATTTGTGAAAATAAAAATGAAGACTGAGGAAACGAGCTACTCACGTTGAGCTGCATTGCTCAAGACACAAACTGATGAATTAAAAATCTACCAATACCTTCGCATCAACAACTATACTGACGTCATTATTCAAAGAAGTCAGTTTTATTGATTTATTCGAGTAACTCACCAATATTCCATTGATTAAATACACTAGGAAGTCTTTAGTCTACGGCACGTGGCCTTAAAAAAATTTTCTCCATCCATGATAAACTTGGAAGAACTGCTTCTTGGTCATATATCATGGGGCTCTTATCCTCTCACACACCGACACCTTTTGACCCCGGCATTCTTTGGGGAATTTTGCGAGAAAATTTTTCGCCTCGCTGACCCTACTACAACTTTTCGAAAAAATAAAGAGGCGGAATTTCCGGTATAGACTTCCATTATCACCACGTTCAACATTCCGCACTGTATGCCTATAATTTTTACGCAAAATGGTAGATGTTTAGTTGCTAAATACAGAGATTAAATATGTACTTTGAAAGATATCTCCATTTCTTCAATGCGCTATTGGTAAAAATGTCTCTATTTAGGTATACACTAGTGGTACCCGCAAAAAGTTTTGCGAAGTCAGTCAGAAATCTGCATATTTAAAGTCATTTTAGAGAAGAAATTAATAGGCTACACAGTAATTGATCGCGAAATTTTGTCTTTAATTTTCTTTTTATTTAAATATGCCCATTCTTTTTTATATAACAATCAATGCAACCGTTTGTTTAGATTGTCTACGAAGAGAAGATAACCATGTAACTTCCAGTATGTTAAAAAAATAAAGTACGTCCTTATTCTTATCTAATTTTAAATGTATGCGTGAGCCTATTTGCGTTAATAAGCATTATAGATATATAATGTAATGGTTTTACGTACAAAATGGTAAGATTCCTGAATTCAAACGATGAAAGAAGATTCAGTTGGTTTGATCAATCGTTAGAAACGCTTCCCACACGCAGTTAACTAAATAATTATCCGTAAATATTTACTCTCCTATAGCAATAATTTCGATGCTTAAACAAAAGTGCGAAGAATGTTAGGAAAGACGCAAAGAGGTAGGAATAGGATATGCATATTAGATGCATTGAAACAAGGGATGGGATATGAAAATGTAAAGAGAAAGGCTTTGGATAACTAGGATTTGGTGGTGTGTGCCTAAAACCTACCGGAAGTTAGAATTTGTTGTTGTTCGTCTATTTGAAGGTTTAATTGATGCAAATTGAATCTGAGGCAATAATGATGGTCGCCTTGGCAACGCCCGGAAAAAGGAAGTACTATCCACAAATTTTGTAAAAACTTGCGTATTTCTGAAAACTTCGTCCGTGTAACATATAAGAATCGCGAGTATAAGATAATGTACAATTTTAACCGTCGAATAAAGCAAAAACTAAGAAAATTGGCCCATATTTAGGTATTTTGATGAATGAAGGAAAAAAACTTGCACTCTGAAAAATCGAAAATCCCGTGTAAACTTAAGGGAAAATATAATTGTCTCCTCGAGTCAAGTTGAGAAACTCATATTACTATTTCACATTGTTATGGAAATCTGAAAATCTTATTCGTTTTAGTGAATGTAACTTGAAATTAATAGCGCATTTAAAAAAATATTTTCTTGAACTGTTCTTTGGATGATTATTAATTCTGAATTGTTCAAGACCTAACGGTGTAACTGATTCGTTCTCTTGAGATAAATTTCAGGTGAATATCACGCAATGTCCATTGTATTCTTCGGTATTCCCGATTCGACTGCATTTGAAGGAAGTACAAAGTTGCAGTTGCTTTGCTTTTCCTCTCCCCCTATTTCTTCAATCCAAAGGAGCCAAGAATATGCCGTTTGAAAGTCTATAAAAAATATGCCATTTTTGTCCTACCTAGAGCAGTTTATTTCTGACGTTCACGGTCGTTTGACATGATGGAGGAACGATCTACGATACAGTGCAGTATCCTCCAGTATTTTAGAGCAGCTAATTGAAGATGTACTATGTTGCAATGTTGATAGAAAGCCCTATTTTTGCTTATTTCCATTTAAATAGAATTACGCGATTATACTGCATAAATATGTAATTTTAATTCATCCTATAAATTTGCAAAGATTTTCCTGTTGGAAGCGAGGCGAATTTAATAAGAAGGGTATTGAAATCCAAGATTTCAATACTTGTTTTTTCTCCGCCTATGAAATTTAATTAAGACTCTTCAATACCATCAAATTACTGTAATTAGTTTTCGTTAATTTGATCTTCTTTTAACATTCCAGATGTCGTGTGACTGTGCCATCGTGATCATCCGTCCTAATAGTTCTATTTAATCTTATCAAATGTATACTCAGAATTCCAAAAGTCACTTCATTTCACTACCTTATCTTGCGCCAGTCTCTAATCAATATTTATAATTGTTTTGCATCGATACTGCGCTACGCCTGGCATTTCACATTTTAAACTGAGTTCCATCTCACCCATCTGTGCGCCCAATATGTCCTCCTGTTCTCCGATGATCTACTTGCCAGTGATTGTGGAGTTATGTGGTCATTCTGTGATTTCATTGTGTTTTTTTTAAGTGCCAGTGTATGTGTGCGTTTGGATCTCAAGAGGAAGTTCTCTGTTCGTGGGAGTGTGGAAAATACGTCCGACGGTGGAATTGCCGCAACGAAAGGTAGGGATACGTCGTTTTTCAGAAGCAGTGTCCTCCAATGCCCACCACGCCAAGCATGAAACCGCTGTTTGCATTTTTGCAATTTTCGTAAATTTTTTCGAAGTTTACGGCGGGTCTAATTGCCACGCGAAAGGCTTGGGTAATTACACGACAGATGTCGAATGACACAACAGTCGCTACTTGCGCGACATTGGAAAGCTCACAAATATGTGTACCTTTTAATAACCAAAAGCTACGTTTCACGGAGCAGCATTATGAACTACTACGATAGGATTTTTCTCGGAATTTTTTTCATTATTTTTATTTATCAAGTGGAACAATGAACTTATTGTGCGCTAAGAAACTTTTTACTGCATTTATTAACTGCTATAACACACAGACGCCAAAATATTCGTAAGCTTTGAAGTCGGCTTTTATCCAAAAATTAGGTTATTTAATATTATTTCAGTTTAAATAGCAGACCCAAAAACACATTAATGATACCTTCATATTATTCTCAAATGGAAGTTATCACACATACGTTTTCGATATTTAGATTAAAGAGAAGCTATGGTACTCATTATGTTTATTTTTGGTTTCAGGAATTATATTATGTAATACAATCGCCTCTCAAATTTACAATGGATTCAATGCTGACTTTTCGCATTGCCAAACTCTGTGACGCAAGTCACTTGAAGGGTTTTCATCTCACAATTTCGATTCTTAAGCTTAAATCAGTTCACCTCATTCTTTACTCTTACCGTGATTTTGCAAGCCTCTGTTTTTCGGTTTCTGTTGTCACGACCAGTCCGAGTTTATTGAAGGCAAGCATACTTTCTAAGCTGCCAATCTACGAGCATTTGCACAATCTAAAAATCTGAACATTACGATCAGGCCTGCAATTACAGTGTGGTAGGGAGACCCACGACCAAAAAGCGCCCAGCATCGAGGAGTATGAATCATATGCTGGAGGGTATAGAACCTTTCCGGCACTGTCTTTAGCTATAGTGACATCAAACTGCGTACTTGGTTCGTGAAATGAAAAACTCCTGATAATTAACTCGAATAAAATCTAAGTCAGATAAGTTTATCCGGATTACTGAAGCTGAGTGTTATAATAGTTCCTCCGCAAGCATAAATTTTCACGAATTACCGGCACGCTAGAGCATCAACATAATTTCTTCGTTCTCCCCACCCACAGATAAGATCGCCTTGTAGTTCCCTGCGAAAAGTTTTCAAATCTATTCTTTCAGGTCTTTTGCCCGCACTTTTACGTATAAAGAGCCATTAAGTAAACGCACAAAAAAAAACTTATTTCGCGATCGAAATGCACTCCGTGACCTCGATATGAGTTGGCGCGTTGCTATCCGCGTTCGAAAAACGTTCCGTCTAACAACTTAGCATATTAACACTATTTTATCGCATTACGTCGATTCCGCTCCAACACACATATTAAGGTCGCACGCGACGCGAGCGTGAGAGCGAAGAATGGACTCGTCACTTCCTCGCCGCAAAACGCACGTTCACGACGGATTACTATTTCGAATTACAGCGTGCGTCCCTCGGAATTAACTTTCTCCTGAAAGTACCGAGTACGCGTACCAATCTACTATTCGGAGCGTTTACCTAAACACGCTCCCGCTCTGCTTGCGCTCGGTCGATCTTCATCTTGTAGCCTCTCATTATCGCGGAAGTTGTTTTTGTTTTTTTTTATTGGTGAAAGTCACGTTATTTGCGTTTTTTTAAATTTCAGAATCATCGTGAAATCTATATCACCTGAAAAGTAAATCGCTCATAGTACCAGCTAAATTTAGACTTTCTGTGTTAAACTTAACGGTATCCTGTTGACTTTTATATATAGCTGCCAAGGAGTTGACTTGAAATTTTATTATGAAATTCTTATAAAATGAATTAATGAGCACAGCTATGGATAAATTTAGGAACTTCCGGGTTTCTGGTGTAGCGTGATATACAGGGAAGTAGCTGAAGGGGGGGGGGGGGGGGAACATACTAAGAAGTATCGTTTATATTTAAAGAAATTATAAGTTTAATCGAGTAATTAAAAGCAAGCAAAAGAAACTATGGCGGCTTATTTTGAAAGGTAATTGTCACAGGTGAATTAAATAAGAATAATAAGCAGGGAAGATGAATGAAAAAAGTGAAGGGAAGAACTATGAATGGAGTTGTTTTTTGGGAAATGAACAAAACATACATATATAAGTACTTCCTAGTTTACGAAGTTGAAACCTACACAGAGAAAAAAACTTAGGGTCTTCAGTGGCGGATTTAAGGGGGGTCGCACTTGGCGCGCGCCAGTGGCCCCTTGAAGCAAATGGCCCCCAAAAATGTCGTAAAGTATAATCTCAGAAATATTAAATATCTCATTTTGAAAGTTATGAAGTAAAATTTATTTTTTTGCACTGAGATTCTTAATTTATTTAAACGAGGAGTCAAATAAAGGGTTAGTCATTAGGTGAGGTTTCAGCATATATTTAGATTACAGGTCCCCCAATTGTTTAGGGCCAGGGGCCCCAATAGTTTCCCCCAGGGGCCTCAGAATGTCTAAAAACCGCCACTGAGCGTCTTTGAAACAATCCAATGCGATATATTTTTTCGAAATTCGCGATTTATGCAATCTATATTACCGCATTTCTTTATGCTTAAACTCTTGTATTGCATCGACTGGAACTATTTTAATATAACAATTTTGATATGAATGTGCCGGAGAAAACCTCCCTCATAATTTCCTCTAGCGAAACATGTAACATACTGTATCTACTTAAGTACTTATCAGTCGTCAGTAGGTTTGATTTCGATCACATATAAACATTTCGTCGCTCTTTATCGAAGGGGAGAGAGAGAGAGAGAAATTGGCACATGCAGTTTGATTGGTTCATTACTTACCTTCGCCATTCCTCTTCTCGTCTTCTCCCTCTCTTCCCCTCAAAAGACGGGAGATGGCGCTGACCGAAGGCGCGCTGCTCCTATCACATATGCCGTCTTTGATGAGCCTGTGAATGAGAAATGTATTATACACGTGCGCAAATACCTACGAAATTGTCGGGACATGAATTAAATTATATCTCGACTTCTTGCCAAGACCTACGAATTCATTTATACGAATTTCTCTATGAACTTTTAAGGGAGGATATCCTGCCAACAACTTGAGTGCAGGATGCACTTACCCCTTCCCGCGTCTCGGGTCGTATAACGGACAAACGTTTGTTATCCTTAAGTTATGACGCCATAAAATGTTTTGGGATTTCCGGTACTAACGACCAAAAATACGGTTGTCTATGCGTATATATCGTTCACTCGCATTCGCGTGGAAGTTGATAATGGAAACTGGTGGCGAACTTATTAATAGCTTACGTCGTTCTACAACGGAACCACGTCTTATAAAGTCCTGAGATGAACCTGTGTGTAATATTCTCGACAAAAGTGAGATGGGATAGTCTCATGATGAAAATACGCCTTAGTCGGCTTTCGAAGCAGGGCCCGCCTTGCAGGAAGCCGGTATTCTTAAGTAAACTAGCCATCGTTCTGCAGGGATATCTCTTAAAATAGCCAACATAACTGATGTGAATAAGTTGGTCCAATGCTACCCATGTACACAAGGACTGCGATATAAGTGAAACTGCTAATTATAGACATTTTTCTTGGAACGTCGTTGTAGTGCGAATGTGCTGTTGAACCTGTGTTATCAATCTACACCCCACAGTTTTCTAGTGGTGTATTATCGCTAAAGCTGGGTTATATTAGGACGAGTAGCCATAAGCAATCATGACGACATAAACATAAATATTTTAATCTGGTTCTGTTATCGTTCCCGTCATCGATCACTCAGTAAATTTCTGCATTAGAGAAGAATTTAACTGCATTGGTACTTAATCGCTTATCGAGACGTTAAAAAAGTCATTATTTTTTATTTCGTCAAAGATTTTATGCGCAACTTCCTAAAAACTGCCATCGTTTCATTATATAACTTTTGAGGAAAGATTTTATTTTTAATGGGTTTACCAATGGCCTGCTTAATGAAGGAGAAATATTAAAACCGGAAATTTAAGGTGAAAGAGGAATCACAGAATTCTAAATTAGCAATATACTTTCGTAAATATTCCTTATGTTACATATTAACTTATTCCAAACTTCTTCTTTTATAAGTTAGCATGGTAAGGAATTATTTGGAATATTCATGTTAACGGATTAAGGTACAGAGTTATAAATGTTTCGAAGCTTTAAAAATTACGAACATATTTTGTTACTGAATGAAAATCGACCCTATATAATCGACAGTACTTTATTCAGTTATTATTTTCCATAAAGAACGGTTTTGCACGTAAATATAATATTTGCATTTTACGGTATTTTTACGGTATATGTAGAATAGTATGTTTTTGCAGAATACGTTTCAAGAACTGGTCATCTTTGTTTTGACATTTCAATTAAATTTATGCAGGAAATTTATTTTAGGCCAGACAATCCATTTGGATTTAAGATTTATTTTTATGAATATCGGAAAAGTAAATGCTATATTTAAATCCGGATGAGTAGACACTGTGATAGAAGGAAAACAGACGAAAGTATATGCAATACACAACGCGAACAAAAAACAGGATCAAATATATTTTCCGGAAACCAAACCAAAAAAACAAGCTCTCGAGAAATGAAGTGAAAAGCTTTTCAGCTTCAGCGATTAACCTAAAGGGGGAGATTACGCATGAAAAAATATGTATCTTGATGCATATTTATGTGTGTCCGCCATTTTCTTTTCATCTCGCAACGCGTTGGTGAAGCACAAGTTCGTTAAAAAAACGCAGGAAGCTGAAGGTGATCGATAGTAATGTTTTCATTAAGAGTCCATTGTAACTCGTCGTTTTTTCAGGTAGTGCGATCAGAATCCTTTCGAGGAAATCTAAATCCTAATATGAATTTAATATCTCTCACGAATGTGACGCTTCGAGAAAGGAAAGTTTATAATTGCTGAAACCACGTTCATCCGAGAAAGTCGGTGACCGCTACGATGTTCGAAAATCTAGAAGACTAGACTAAAATATGAATTCGGACTGTTTTCTTTAAAATTTTAAGGTGTAAATGAAATTGTTATAAAATTCAGTAGAATGAAAATGCAAGTAAAAATGCCGAATATGTTTTCCTATACAGCGTAAGAAAAAAATATCATAAAACCTTACGTACATAACTAAAGCAATAAATACCTTGACTCAACTGATAGGTAGGTATCAATGATTTGTTTTTGTTGTGAAAAAATATTAATTATACAGGCAAACCTTGCAATTCACAAATATAAAGGTTGGAAAAACGACGCATTTTCTAATGGACAGATTTCCTTCGTTTCAATAAGCTGGGCATAACTAGGTATATTCCCCCATTATTTCGAAGATCTGAGAAATCTGATAATGTTTTAATGTACGTAGTAAGACAAAATCCTCTGCTTGGAATATCGTATAAATTATCATTGATATTTGTCGTAGTCAAACTTAATGTTATCTAAACAAAACATTTTTACCTTGAAACCTAATGAGATCACTGCATTTTCAACGATGAAGTTTTGGAAAAGTCCAAATATTTATTTTTTCGTACTATCTTTTTTCATCGAATATTTTTCTTTGTAAGAAAACGTACTGTGCTCTATTTTGTGTGTTATCAATAGAAGAAAATACTTCAAAACATGGGTCTATAGGTATCATTTACTCTCAATTTTCTTGTACCATTATGTAAATGAAAGTACTTATCGTAAATATATTTAAAGTAGACACGGGCGCGTGGATTATGCTGCATTATTTAATTAAAGCCAACATTTATCAATACAATTTACATAATAGTAGAGTCTGAGGGAATGGAGTCATCAAAAAACCACAGAAGCGACGTCGGTCAGGCTTCTTTCGCGACAATTTACATTTTATTTCAACTTTGGACAGGAGCCGTTCATCTTAACTGGCATCAAGTAGCAGCCTAATGTGCTGTTATTATATGTAACGGCGACTGGAATGATGCGTGACCTGTTGTGTTTCGGCCATACAAGACTCCGGCCGATGTAAATTTTCCCATTCTCGCCGCATAGCTCCCGACAACACGTTCCACAATACACCTGCTCGCCAGACCCTGTCTCTCCGTCCCTGAATATCCGAAACGTCTTCACTTCCAGTTTGATTTAATGACTCATAAATTACGCTCGGTCAATCCCCTGCAATTTAGGGCCGGTGGCAAACCGGGAGACGAAGGAGAAAGCACACGACCCGGACTACAAGCTCTAAAATGCCTCCCTCATCCCTCTATCACCCTTGTTCTTCCCCTTCCTCTCTCTCTCTCTCTCGGTTCTCCAATACTCTCCCAAAACCATTACCTTCCTCGGTTTTCCTCACGCTTTCTTGGCCCTTTCCGATTCCTACCATAGTCCTTCCCTCCCTCGTGCTGAAGACCTTTCTCTCCATGTCCCATCCCACACTTACCCTTCCTATTTTCCCCTTCTCGTTGTCCATCACGCCCCCAATACTGTCTGCTTGACCCAAACCCACTCCTTCCCAAACGTCTCCGGTTTTTGTCTACCTCCACCCTCTCTCCACCCTCTCTCCTCCCTCTCACTCCTCTCCATCTCACTCCTTCTTCCCCCACCAACCTCCCTCTCACTCCTTCTCCCTCCACTAACCTCCCTCTCTCTCTCTCTCTTTTTCCCCCCACTCTCAGTCACTCTTACGAGCCTTTCGCCCCCCCCCCCCCCCTCTACTCCCCCGCTGTCTCGTTCTACTCACCTCATCCGTACGACGACTCGAAAACGCTATTGCTGAAGTTGGTCTCGATAGATTTACTGCATGATTGGTTTGTGGAGGGTTTTTGGAGGGAGAAAATATGCCCCGGAACGCATTCCCAACGGATTTCTTGGACCATAACGCGAACTTTACTCGGCAATTAGCGCTACCGGGGTGGAAAAAAACACGTTAATATGGGATCTAGCGTAAAATATGAGGCGAATCATGATGGATTGTGGCTCGAACAATGTTGAAAGAAAGGGTGATGGAATTGCCGAAATTACTTTTGCGGTCTTTATGTTTCGTATTTTTATTTGGTGTTAATATTCATTGTTCGCGGAACGTTGTTAATTTTACGGCATGTAAAGCAATGAAGTGTTGTATGTATGGGAATTTAAATTTCAATGGAAAGAAATATTCTAAGCTTGACCGGGGATCGAATTCCGGTCTTCTACTTGCCCAAATTTTAGGACGGACAATCTTGTCAGCTCACCCGATTAAAGAATAATGCTTGATAACTGGAAGAACCGGGTTCGTTTCTCGGTGAAGTTGAGTCTTTAACCTTCTGTCCGTTGGAATTTATCGCTGATTTTAATTAAGGGAGAAACTATTGAATGTTTGCCTTTTAGCAAGTGTTTTACTCACTAAATCCGCACTTGATAGATGGCCACGTATAAAATCCGAACGCAAAAACTAGCATCGAAAATTTTTAATTGAAAATTAGCTATATATCTGTCATGTTTGATTTATAGGTTTGATAAATCGTTAATATATAAAAATAATTATACATCAGATATGCCGGCTCCGGTGGTGGAAAGGCTAGCGTATTGGCCTACCATCACTAAGGTCACGGGTTCGAAACCCGCCAAGGGCATGGATGTTTGTGTCGTTTTCGTAATTTCATATTTCATCAATCATGTGTGTGTGTCTGATGTGGAAGGCAACGGGAAACCACCACATCATATGTGTTTATTCCTAGTCATTTCAAACCAACCGTAGGGTTGAAAACTATGGATGGATATCTCATATATATATATATATATATATATATATATATATATATAATTTATTTATAAAACATTAGTTTGTTGATTTACATGTAATTCAATTTCATGAAGTAAAAACTATTTCGGCATTGGAGGGTTATCTGAGGGTATGAAACGTCGCTGAAGCCATATAAACAACAGAAATGTTAATATTTTGTAAGGTCGGCCAAGGAGAACGGCGCCAATTTAAAAACTTGCACCCTGACATACCGGATCTCTTTTGATTGATGGAGAAAGGTTATTTTGAATACTTCAAAGAGGCGACTTGGCAAACATGACTCGGAGTCCTTTAGTCGCGGTCGAATATTCGCCGACACATAAAGCGCCGCCGCCGACGTCGCGTTTCCTCCCGATTTCTCGAACTTCCGCGATTAAAACTCGAAACACAAATTTTCTTTCATTTTCGTTTATTATTATTTTTTTCTCAAAAGGGGAAGTTTCCCTCCAGAGCGTTTCTAACTTCCGAATTTCGACCGCGTTAAACGCCGTCCTTTTTTTTTTTCGAGTTTCGTTTGTTCTCCGAAAAAAGTGTGAAAACGGGAAATCTCGGTTTTTAAAGCGTTCTGGCGTACTGTAACATGCGGGTATGGTTGAGTTGGAAAGAAGGGATCCTTGAGACGGAAGAATACTAAACCGTGTTCGCTACCGAATGCGTTGCCATATCGCGCGTGCAAAATCGTCCAAAGGAAGTTAACTATCCCTTCTTGGAGAGAGAGAGAGAGGGAGAGGGGGGGGGGGGAGGAAGGGGATACAAAGGCAGGGAGAGGATAGGGGGTTAGGAGGGGGAAGAAGAAAGGAGCGGAGTCGAGAGGACAAAAACGAGTGGGAGGTTATGGGCTCGTACGAAATTCGAGAGCTAAGCAAAATTTCCCCCTTCAAAACGGCGTCCGTTGTTTTGAAAAAAAAAAGGAGAGTGGAAACGAACTGACGGAATTCCGCCGTGATTGGGAACGCCTACGAGCGTGGGGAGATGTAGTAAAGAGCAATTTCTTCGACAAGGACGAAATTAAATTCAAATGGATTATTCTATCAAAATCGAAACAGTTGGTTTCGTGCCAATGTACATAATGAAATTCTTTACGAAAAAAACGGTTGCGTTGTCCAAAAACGAGTTGGATCAACTGCTAAGCGTTCGATAAGAGAATATTGTAGCTTTTTTAAAAATTAGTTTCCCGTATGCATCAAACTCTGCATCCTACAAAGAACAATACACGACGTAAAAAAAAAAAAAAATATATATATATATATATATATTGGTTTGTTTTAAGGCATAAGTTCGAAAATTTTTATCCATGGCGATTGATATGAGTAATTAAAAGAAACTAAATTTCCGTTTTCCTGTCAATAGATGGCCACCATCAGCGGATTTCACTTAAGGATTATATTTTAGGATTATTAGAATTGGTTTGGCATTTACAATTTCATCGAAACTTGTTCAACCTTAGCGGCTTTATTAAAATAATTCAAAAATCGAGGATTCATAGAAAATGGAATACTAAATTTCCCAATACGGAACCAAATTGAATATCTTCACAAGGTCAATGGCACCCAATAGGAAGTTTTATTTAAATAATTGAACGGAAGGTCAAATTTCAGACTGTCTACAAACATTAAACCGAAGGTCGTCGCAATTAGTTACGCCGTCTACACGGAGATCAAACGGTGGCAAAAACCACTGCGATATCAGAATTGCATTAACTCAGACTTGTTCATACGAACGGATTTATTCGTCTCCCTCGCATGCCCGTTTTTTTTGTCTGTCACTCACCTATCTCGTATCTCCCAGCTGAATATCCCAGGATTCTCCCTTTTGTAGGACTCTATCCTCCTCTCCACCTCCGGCGTGGCCACGCGAGGCTTGCTTCCTCCAATGACACCGGGCCTTATGGATCCCGTCTCTTGATATCGGTTGAGGATCTTGGAGACGCACCCATGTGAGACGCGGAGTTGACGTGATATCACGCACGGCCTCACCCCGGCCGCCGCCATCTCCACTATCTTAAGCCTTATGTGGTTTGGTAGGGGGCGACCATTGATGAACACGCCACCGAGTTGGTTGACACGGCCCTGGCCTGCGAAGGATGGTAGAAAGAAATAGATTAAACAGTTGAATGGCGTTCCGACGTCATGCAATAATATGAAAATATCATATGAGTGGGTGTCTTCCGAAGGGCTCTGTAAACGTTTACAAGGCAAACCGTCTGGAACCTTTTAGCATTTTAGCTCCAAAGTTTTATCTCTTTCAGTAAGTTTTCAGATGTGTGAAGATAGCTAAAGGCTTAAATAAAGTATCTTCGGAGAACGATAAGTTATCCTATGATATTCTGTCAACTAAAACTTTGTTTCACGTAAGCTTTTGTCTTTTGATAAATTGACCGATCGAAAAATTGATTTTCGATAAGCTGCTTTTCGAAAAATTAATTTTGTCCAATTGTCTTGATATAGGGTTTTCGAAAAATTTACCTGAAGCTGGGCCCGTATACCTCCTATTTGTATACTGTACGGTGTTAATTGTTTAAAACTTACATTTACGGCATAAGAGTATCGTTATGGAGCGAAATAAATGGAAATGCGTCTTGGAGGGGAGAGTGGCAGGAATGTGTTGTGGAACGTATCCCTATCTTTTACATGTAAATATGGGTTCTGTTTATGCGATTATGTCCATTCATTTTATGCGTTACTTTCCTGAAACGCATCCTCTGCGTAAAGAGAGGGACTACTGTCGCAAACCATAAATCTAATGTCTTTTGCGTAATTCATATTTATTTACGTTGGTTTATGTTATCCACGTCATATCTTGATCTTAATTGTCTCTTTATTGAAACTAGAATAACTACTTGGCGAATATAAATAAGTAAAATTGGATCAAATTTTATTATCAAAAAGCATGATTTAAAACGTTATTTGTTTACGTAAAAAATGCAGCGCGTACGAGTGAGCGGTATAAAATCTTTGTTTCGCGGTCCAAGGATTAAGCATATGGTACCTACCGACGCTCGCGCGGCGGAAGCCCCTAATGTCATGGGGCCCTGGACAGCTGCCCATTTTGCTCATTGGTTAAAGCGGCCTTGGGACTACTGTACATATTTGGGTATTCAACCGATTGATAAAAAATCGTGTGTTATACTCATCGCAAGATCGCTACATTACCCGTTCCGTTTTGAAGATTAACAAGTAATTTCTTCGGTAGTATTCACTGTAGGAAAACAGAGTAACGTATTTATTATGTTTTGAAAAATAAGACTTTTCCCCTCCTATTCTATTCTTCTGAGAAGCTTCGGGAAAGCCGTGCCCGTAAAATCTGCAGTAGTAACGCTTGCGCTCAGTTTTAATGGATTCTTTTTAGTGCTGTGGGTGAAAAAACGTTCACGACTTCTTTTAAACTGGGAATAACGATGGCGACGTTATTTTTCGATACTCAGTCGGTGAATGAGAGTAAAAGAAAACAAAGCTATTTCAACTTCCAAATAAAAATGATGCATCGTCAGCCCCATAAAAGTCTGTTGTCTGACAAAAGACTGCGTGACTATTACACGCACGCCATTCCGTCGCCTGTCTTTTCCTTTCCACGCCGGCAAATTTTCTCGCTCCTTCGTCTCGAATTCTTTTCGCTTCACTCCATCTTTCTCAGAACTCCATCATTCGACGATCGTCATCTGTTCATCCCGTGCGTCCGACACGTTTAAATATTTTCAGACTATTCTGTTTTTTTTTGCGAAACAATTTTTTCGTTTTTATGCTCAGAATAAATCGCTCTGGGCTCGCTTAGATCGATCGAATCTCGTGTATTATTGATTCATTCAGTTTATAAGTTTCCGATGTAATAAAATCCACTTTTTTTAGCTCAAGAGACTATTGGATTTTGTAATTTTTTCAGAATATTTTAATGTCTTGATGTTTTCTGTATGCCGTAGTCCTCGAGTCATCTTATAGTTAAAAGATCCTATGGAAACGTATGACTTAAGATGAAGCGATTGTATCATATAATCGTAATGCATTAGTCATTCATCATGTTTCCTAATTTACAAAAATATAATTTTGATTATTTATAAAATGTCGGAAAATTAGCTTATCTTAATAAAGTGCGTATATAGGAATTCCCGGGCCATGGCGATTGTATTTTTAACTTTCTTGTAGTGCAACGTATCTAAGAAGTCACCCTATATAATCTATGGGAAAAGATGCAATCTTAATCTTGGAGTCGATCGGAATGTTTCAACGTTGCTTATCCGTAAATGATTTGGGTATGTCACAGCATCTTCGGAGAGAAGTTTTAGTTGGGCTCCAACACGTATAACCCTCCATTCTAAAACAGCGTGGAACATTTGGGCCTCCTTACGCCTCGTCAACTACGTAGAGCTCTATGTCATCGATTTTCGTATTTTTTTTTCTTTGGCAAATTTAACGTAGTTCCGGTGCGCTCCAACTCGGAGGCCTTCTCATTAAAACGGCGAAAGCAAAGAAATGGATCCGTTGGGCGCTCGTTTGCACGCCAAATGACTCCTCCGAACATTTGGACGCGATCCATTGCGCCGTACATCTCGTGCTAAATCCTGCGCCAAGTCGAGACTAGGCGATTTGTCGGCAACTACTTGGAAGACCTCTTAAAATGACGGACGCCTAGCGAAATGGATCGATGGCTCAGCGGACATTCTTTATCTATCTCTATCTCTACTAGGGAAGGAGGATGACGTTGGCACCACTCCACCTAGTGGGACCCTCTTCTTTCTCGTTTTCGATCTTGAAACTTATGCGAGGATATTCGTCACTTTCCATGTGAATTCTTTCGGGACGTCCCGAGTAGCGCCGCTTCCATTTCCTGGCACTAAGCCGCCTCTCGCCTTCCTTTTTGTCTACGTTGGCAAATTCTTTTTTGAAGCGCGTCTGAGTACCTCGAGGCCTCCCCGAGGTTTATAGGATCCCTTCCTTCGCATCGTGACTTCGTATGCTACATCTCTTTCCTGTGTTTATTCCTATTTTGCATTAATACGTTTTTCGTTTTTCTACATTCGTGAAATTGTTGTTTACTCAACGGTGGATTTTTTTCATAAACCTTTAACTTTACAAGTGCAGTTGAGAAACTTTGTATCTTTTTCTAATTGAAATGTTGATAATTCAAAGAATAAATATTTTATAGTTTAAAAAGGCGATTCCTACAATTGAATTTTCACGACTCGATTTTTTAATTTCCTTTAAAACATAGAGATTGGGCCGCTTTTGAATTATCGGAAGAATGCGTTGAAAAAGTGCGAATGGTTCTCGATTCAGCGGGAAATATAGTCTCCTTAGCCGACGCATCTCGCTCGTGATTTTACGTACATCAGGCTTTGGAAAAACGCCGCGAAAAATAGAACAACCGCGCACGTTTCGCAGATTTCGATATAGTTTGCTCGTAAAAAGTCTTTAAAGATAACTTGGGACAATCGCTTGTGCAACTTTCCTTTTCTTCGCGAGGACACGTCGGCGAGCATTCCAACGAACTTCAACAGCCGGGAGATGGAGATACACAAGAGATAAAGTAAGAGTCGATTGGAATTAAATCCGCAGTATGGCTTATTTTTAACGCGGAAAAGTTGGGTTCATTGGGAAAATAAGGCCCGCCAGGGTATTTTATGGATCCTGCGCAGTTATGACGAAAAATCACTTTGTAAAATGTAGTGCAGACAATTTCATATTTTTTTACTGAACTAAAAACCTTTTATGATGAATTTTTAACCCAAAAAAATAGATTTGACCTAAAGCAGGCGTGCCCAATACGGAAGTCGCAAGCTGTATGCGGCCTATCGATGCTCTTCATCTCCTAATTTCAAAATAAATCATATTACAAAATTACGTATTTTGGTGCGAGGAAAATGTTTATGTCACAAAAGTTGGAGTCTAATAGATAATAGCAGTGGTTTATTAGTCAGAAGGATTCCACGAAATCTCTCAAGGAGTTTACTATGCAGACTCATCCTATCCGTTCCATAGGACCCGCCGAAACATTCGCGGCTACCAATAAGGCACCCCAATTGAAATTGTTTGTATTTAGTCTTCGGTTATTTTGTCTATCGACTATTTAAAACAAGAATTCGTTGATATGATAAATACGTTAGATTTCGTAGCAACGGCTAGGACATGTGAATTAATCGATTTCGTCATGAAATTAAAATTGAACGATCATCAAATAACAGCAGATGTCCTATAACTAGAAATAGGTTGGGGACAGATCGCCTCCGTTCGTACAGTATTTTCCGCCTTATTATAATCTACCATTGTATTTGATATTTTTTCCACAGAAGGGGCGCACTGCGCGACAAATCGAGAGCCGCATGAAAGGGAATTGGGCGCTACTAAAGTTTTGGGGGAGAAGCTGTCTTGAACTCCCATTGTTAGCATGCACCTGCTCGACAGTGCGAAGCCGGACCGTCACGTTCAATTGTTGGTCGGTATAAAGGCAGAATAAGTGACGCGACGTATTCGGAGCGCGAGAAAATAGGTACACCGGACGAATACAAGGCATTTCCGAGACCTCTCCCTTTTCCGGCGACGTTTCTATCCTTAGATACCTAAAAACCGTCTGTTAAAATTTCCTCGAAAGTATCACTAATCGATTGTTGTCCATTTTGCGAAAAGACTGATGATAGGGAATCGATGAATTCGGATGAAATCGGTTATTTTACATAATTTTCTTGACGAGCCTCATTTATACGCGAACTGTTGTACGAGAAAAAATGTCACCGAGGACAGTTTTTGTTTTACTGGTATATTCGATTATCGAAGATATTACGGATGCATACTGCGATTTCATTAGTTGACGTTCTTCGCGTTTCTTTGATTGTGCTGCTGTTGCGAAAGATTTCATATTCTGTAATGATATACTCGTGAGATGACAAAAATAAAGAACGACCTTAATTTTTATGGTTTAGGAAACGTGACACGGTCGTAAAAATAAGCGCCTTTATTTAGACAACCCTTAGGTTTCTGCAGTTGCATACTATTACATATATAAATGAAATTTTGATGTCTGATGTGAGTTGCAGCGAATCTTTAAATTAAAACAATAAAAAGGGATAGAAAATAATTCATCGCAGTTGATTATTCTGCTTAGTTATATAATTTCCCCTTGCAATTATTTTATCCAACTGAATTACTAATCGATAGAATTTGAAGAGAAAATAAAAATTTATTGATGGAGATTTTACGAAATGTTTTACAAATAAAAAATTCTGCGGATTTTCTAAATATTTTGGGTTGTAATTTATAAAATGCTACAAAAATATTTTCATATGGGCAGGCGCCCACAACTTAACTTTACATCTACTAAAAAATTATGTGATGTTAAATAACGATCTTCTGCTCTGTCCAAACAGAAAACCTTGTTTTATAAACATTTTAAAATTTTTATAACATTTATTATTTAAGAAGAATCGTCATACTGATGCGAAAATGAAATAAGTGACCTATTTCGCCTTACCTTCACTTTTACGGTTGAAAAACCTTCTTGAGAGTGAAAACAGTAAAGGAAAAAGACTGCATATTTCGCAATGAACAGAATATTCCTTGTAACATGATGACTGGCGCGTTTAGTTGGATCTGTAGTATTTTATTCGGAAAATTTTTAAGTAGACGTAGATTCGGAATTCGTGGCGCATCACTGCTTACGCAAAACGTAGAGCTTAAAAAAGATGTTCTTAAAAACATAATGACTAGATAAATTTTCGAAGTTAATTTGAATGACCATGTTTGTTATTATCGTCGGCATTACGTATTCTATCTGATCAAATAATTCCGTATGTCTAAATAAAAATATTCCCGTCCTTCAACCATAAGGAAAGACGGTTTGCTTAACAATTCAAGGGCAGGAAACGAACACCAGTCCTTGATATTCGCGGGCGCAGAAATACCATTTAACCACGCCTATTATATCCATTATAAACGGCGGGAAATCGACATGTCTCGTCATAATACTGCGTCTGCGAAAGAACGAACGAAAAAAAAGTTTTTTTGCCCTTGCCTCTGGCGAAAGCGATTCGGAACTTGGTAAAAGTGTCTGTTTCTCTCTTTCTCTCACTTCTTAAGAGATCTTCGCCTCTGGTGCAACGAGGATGACGTCGAAAGCACCGCTCTTCCGGTGGTTGCACCCGGCTTTTTGAGCTCTCAGACGAACGATCGCACTTGGCGAAGCGAATCAAAGTGTTGGAGTTGTTGAGGGAGGAGGGAGAGGCGACGGAGTTTAGCGAGAGAGAGATTTATATAAAAAGAGAATCCTTCTCTCTGTCGTCTCGCTTTGCGGTCCCATCTCCTTTTAAAACGATTCCCGATCGCATTTCGTGTCGTTTCTCGGATTCTTTCCCTTCCTCCTTGGTGCATCCGTTCTGCTCCAGTTTCCGGAGTGCGACAGTTCCAAATCCTGGGTAAGAAAAGGGCCGTTAAAATCTCCTGTTACGCGGGGGCGTAGAAGAATGAGCACGGAAGAGTCTGTAGGAATTTTATTCCTCGTTTACTGATTGGCGGGATAAGAGGGAAGGAAACAAAAGATCGGGAAGAATCTCGGAGGGAAGGAGCTTTGTTCGCATTTCGATTCCGCGGTGACACACTCCGAGTTTTTAACTCACTTTTACTCCAATAACCCGAAAAAATATTAGGAGAACCAGATTCGTTTTCCGGCTATAAACCAGCCGCCATCAGTGGTAACTCGCCGATGGCAGATTCTAAAAAAAAATAGAATCTACTATTGGCGCATCGTCACTGATGACGGCTACTATGTAGCCAAAGTGTGCATCTGGTTTCTCCAACTTTTTTCGTGGTTATTGGTGAGAGATAGTTTGCCAATACAATGTCAGCGATGAGGTGAGCCCTAGAATTCTTTTTTGAAAACGTTTTATGCAATCTTTGGAAGAGTTTATTCTTAATATTTACGGTATTTCTGTACAATCGAGCTCGAGATGATTGACTTGACAATGGTCATTTCGTATAAATAGGTTATTCAAGGAAAATACTATAATGTATGGAAAACAATGACAAAGAGCTCTCTGAATTAAAATGAGAAGTAAAGACTGTGATTCGTCACAATTTTAGACGTGTGATTTATAATCTGTGGCTCTTAAGATTTATAAAGTATGGAGTAAATAATTTTCACTCTAACTCAAAATATCCGAATCAAAATGGACTGATTCTGAAAAAGAAAACGCAAAGACGGTTCAATATTACCTCTCCTCCAGCCTATCCCTTATTTTTCTCTCTACGCTCCTCTCTTCTTTATTCCTATTTTTTCCTGTTTTTCTCCTTTTTCTACTTCAAATTTTTTCCTCTTCTTTCTCCTACTCTTCTCCATCCCTTCCTCTCACTTCTCTAGCAATTTTCCTCCTTTTCACAACATTCGTTATTATCGTAGTACAATATTTATTTGTTAACTCATATTCGACAATTCGTATGAGAACGTTCTTCTATATTTCAATACAAGCATTTCAGTATTCTTGTCTCTTTTAGTACTCGTTTATATACATAAGCAGGGAACGACAATTACAGGGCGCCAAGGAATTTCCTCGTGTCGCCTGCCATTTCATTCATATTTTCGTTAATTTTTTATATATGCGAGGCATAGGCGCCCCACAACTTCTCAATTATTCAAGTATCGAGTGTAACTTTTGCAACAACTTTTACTAAAAATCACTTTCAAACTGATTTCCAATAAAGAAACATTCCGTAAAGTTATAATGTTAAACTGGGGCTCCATAAATCGTTCGCTATTACTATAAATATTAATTTCGTGGGACCCTCATTTATATTCGCATCCGGACCCCCTTCAGTGCTTGGCCGACTCTGATAATTTTTAATTGTAATATTCCAAACAACGCTAAAACTTTCGTACTGTAACATAATTATAGGTTTTCCAACTCTTAGACATCGGTTCTGACTTCTGAATTTTGGACATGACTTCTAGATCTGAAGCAGATTTATTGGTGTCTGCGCATACGATCTGAAATAATATATTTCAGCATTGACTCAATTAAAAAACGCTGTCCTGTTCCAACATCTGAGATAACCTGTATAGAGAGTGCCTTACGGCGTTTGGAGAATTTGCGTGTTACATGTCCATGTGTTATTTTTACTTGATGGTCAGTGTAACAAGCAGCAGATGCTTCAGATAAAGTCAGACCTTAAATATTAAATGAAATACCATAACAAACACGCGCGCAACGTTTTCATATGAAATTTTATAATAATGAAACTGGCTGAACAAAGTTATCATTTATGGAATCGCCGCAATATATTTAGAAGTCGGAAATAATATTCTCGCGTGGCCATTACTGGTTACGGCATCGGCCTCTCGTTCACTTATTTACGAATAAATTATTTTTTTATTTATGCAACACTTTTATCTATATCTATCTATATCTATACATATCTATAAAGTAAGATGTTTGTATGCATGTATGTATGTATGTTCTACTAAGGCTCAGAAACTACAACACGCAGAAAAAAGAGGAAGGTGTCATATTAACCGTTATCATGTGTACGGTGGTGTAGTAAGGTTTTTAAACCGATTCGGTGTACTATTTAATTATAATAAAATATTTTCGTTTATATGGGATTTCCATTTAAAAATTTTTCGTAAATTTCTCGAATTTTTTAACTCCTTACATATATATCGCAGACATATGCTCTCGCAGACTTTTTTGTGGTAAATTATCTAAAAGAGGGGCTTACAGATCAAATAAGACGAATTGAAGGGAAAATCTTATTTTTCATTATTGCTCAGCATTTGGATATACTTAGCAACCGATGTAAACAAATTACGTTTGAACTAGAAGTCCCGATTTACACGTTCCTGAAAGCAGGTGCCTGACCGACTTGCCAGGAACGAAAATATGCCCGTCCTTTTACACGTTCTCGTATATCTATAAAGTAAAGTGTATGTATGTATGTATGTGTATATGTATGTATGTATGTTTTTTTATAGCTCAGCAACTAGAGCACATAGAAACAAGAGGAAGGTGTCATTATAATCGGAATAAAGAGTTAAGTGGTATAATCAGGTTTTTATATCGATTGGATTGACCTTTCTAATTTCAAAAAATACTTTCTTTTTCATTTTCTCCATTTGAATAACATAGGGATGAGTGCAGCTTATTTTTCATTTGAATTTTAAAATTACTTAGAAACATGCTACGAACTTGTATGAAGGAAAGAACAAAGTTTATTTTTATTGAAGACAGAATCCGAATCTTGATCGAATTAGTGTAAAAATGCGTTTAGAATTAGAAAAATGCGTGATTTTACCAATTTAATGATAATACCAATTATAAGCTACCATGACAACTCCCATTGTCGCCGAAGTTGAGAGTCCAATGCATTTATATGGAAAACATTTTAATGTAATATCGTTATTCAATTTGTGTATGCGATTTTGCTTTGTTTACATGGCAATAAATATATTTGTTGATATTAATTGAAATATTACAAATAAATAGTTTTTAATAATATTTTCGTGTGGCGTAGAGTTCTCCAAAGCAAGCTGTTTTTAAAACTACGTAAGTAACTTAAATAATTAGAAGTAGATTTTCCACAAATTGTGACTGGATAAATCGTTTCATTGTTTCCAAAGTAATATTGATATAAAAAATTTTCTCGTAACAGAACTCATAGATGAGAGAATCGAACTAATAGTCGGAGGATAATATTCACTCTGTGATTCTTAAACGTTCTCTATTTACGTTTTTGTCTTTCGTTAAATTAATTAATTTAGTTTATTCCTTTGTTCATTTATTTTCTGTTGATTATTGTGTTCTTGCTGGTTTTACATACAGTTCTCGTTTTCAAGATATCGTCGCGAAACTTCGCATAGGTATATAATTTTACTCTTTGGGTAACATAGGCTATATGGCGATAACAAATTTGGGGGAAGGGAGAGCTTAATTCAATAATTATTTTCCCATAAGTTTACACGTAATTTTCGATTTTTCACAGTGCAAAATTTTCTTCCTTCATTCATCTACATAGGTTTTCTTCATTTTGCTTTATTGGACGGTAAAAACCGCGTTCAATGTTATTCTTGCGATGTTTACATGTTATACGGTCGAAGTTTCATATTCACTAAATCCGTTGAAATTCAACAGGCACTTCTGCTAGTAATCTTATAAAACTCTCATTTTTGTTTCCTTTCCGTCGAATCGGAATTTTTTAAAACAGCACACACCATTAAGTATTTACCCGAGCAGAGCCGCGATATTTACAACGAACTAATCCGTCGGTATTAAGGGACTGCTCTACCCGGAACCGTATCGGTTCGGGGGAATTTTGAAGAGCATCCTCGTTTCCTTCATCCCCCACGATTCCATCCCCCGTGCCCGCCTCCATCCTCGCTTTCCCCTCCTATGTCTCTCCTATGAGCGTATGCCTTCCTCCACGGTACGACGGCCACCGATTCCCTACAGCCCGTGTCCTCTCCTTCGATGACCTCCTTTCCCTCCTCTTCTCTCGATCCAGAACGCTCCACTCGCCGTTAAGCCATCAGTCGCTTCGGTTGCCCCATGCAAATGAAACGCTCCGAGCGGATCAATATAACACGAAAAAAAGGGCTAAGTCTTATCCTTCCATTGGGCGAAACCAAATAATCGATGGATCTCTACGGATCTTTTCGCGGAGTTAATTGACGCTGTCGCGTAAGTTAATAACTCGCAGGAAGCGAGAGATTTAGCTGTTTTTTTTTTTAAGTCTCGCACATGCCAAACTGGTCTCGATGTTTGAGCAAAGATTATTGTTATTAGGTGGCAATTCTGGGAAATTGGAAAGGATAATTCGTTCGTTTTCTTCGACGTATCGTGATTGGAATCCAACGAAAATTTGATTAATATAAAACAAACGAGGATAATTGACGACGTTTTTGTCGGGATTCGAAGGAATGGAAAAAATGAATCGAATCGATTTCGTGGCTAATTTAGCGTATCGAAAATTTATAGAGGCAGCGATCGGTTTCATTGGCCACCCTAAATTGATTCTTTCGGTTTAGATGGAGCGGTCACAAGACGTGCGGGTGGGGGAATTTATCAGACCGTAGCTCGACGGAATCTGAGGATGGGATGATGACAACAAAGTGGTATTCACGTATTCCTATTTTTCGTTTTAAAGACGCGCATTTTATTTATTATCTATTTGTGACTCTATTATAGGAATACACTGCCTTCCCACTAAGATCGTGCACACTGAGTTTAAGCCTCTTAGCGGAAGGACCGAAATTATTTCCTTATGTAAACGCAGATACTGATTTAGAGATGTTTTCAAGCATATTCAAAAAGACTAGCGGAATTACTTTTTACATGATTGCCATATGTTAGTTTTTTGTTTATGCTTAAAATATTTACAAGATCCTTGTGATTTGATACAAAACCAGCGAGAAAAAAATACTTCATTACAAATTCATGAGCATTCGAATGAGTTAATATACAAAAATAGATTATAACGGCGAAATTTTCACGAAAGGTATACTCTGAAAGTTTTAAAACGTTTATCCATACGTAATTATCCACTTGTATTACCAAAAGGCGCTTTAGAGGGTAGCCGCTTAACCCTTGAACAGTATTGTCAACCTGGATTTTTTACCACAATTTCTATTTCAGTTGATATTATTCTATAAAAATAACGATAAAAGCAATAGCTACTTCTTTAGTTCAGGTGTGGTATTTTCAATGTAATACAGCAAAAAGCCTATGAGAAATTATAATCCGGAGAAAACACCGACATATCAAAATGGAGACAACACGTGCTGTGCCCGTATGTAATGTAAAAGAATGATTCCTCACCTCTGATTTCCATTTGACACAACTCATTCGATTCCGGACGCCCGATAAAGTGGTTTAGTCCCGTCGCCTGCAACGTCCTGAGAACTGCAATCAGTCGGCATACATCATATCCGCTTACACGCGTGGCGTCTACCGCAGCTAACGTTAACCTACACAATAGCCTTGGTTAACGTCTCCATCCCTCCAATCCATCCGTCCAATTCGGTTTCCGCAACTGAAACTCATCCACGAATCCGATGGACCGAAACAAAAGTGAAACTCGCCAGGCGCCAGCGCCACGGAAGGGAGCGGGAGCGTAAGGGACGGGGAGAGGATTGGGGGTGGAGGGTAAAGGGTTGATTAGTGGAAGGGATGGGGTTGAAAACGAGTGCTGGGGAAGTATTACTCGGCCGGGTAGCAATTGAGGTCTTGTATTTCGCGGGGCAAAGAGACGAAGCTGGGAGGCGTAAAAATGCTCACGGTCTATTGTGCCAAATTACGCTCCGAAGCTTTCGGTAACCGTTCGAATTGGCACATCCCCGTTCGACCGAGTTGTGACGAAGAATGATAGTCATGAGGAAGACGCGAGAGATCGAGAGCGTCGCATGTTTGAAACAAATCGGAAGGGTTGTTCCGAATTGAGCCCTGGATTGATGGCACGAGGAAAGGCGATGAAGGGGGAAATTAGGATATTTACGGTTTGACGAAAAGAAAATTGGTTATAGAATGCGGATATCGTGGAAGACCAAATTCCGCCGGGGTTTATCGTAATAGAGGTTTGTTTTTATCGTCTATCGTCGCGCCATATACGTAAAATTGTGTGCTTATTATAACATTCGTGTATTTCCAGCATCTGTTATATGAAAATATAAATCCAATGCAGGTATTCCTATAATGGAGATTACTGAATCGGTACATTAATAGATACAAGCGGTTTTGATATAAGGAACGATTTCATATGAAATTCAATATCTACGCCTCTTTGCACTCAATTACTGCTGGAGAATTGACATGATTGTATAGCATTTGCTTTTTCATTTGTCACGAAGTGATGGAATCCTACCTACGATATATTAAAATTGCTGTAAATGAATCACAATTTTTTGTTGCCTTGGGATGTTTAATATTTATTTTGATTAAAATAACAAGATCTGTAGATCGAAGAATTTTGTGCGAGATCACGAACCTGGGAGTGAGTTTAACTTTTAAGTGAATAGATGGAGCGTTATTTTTTGCAATTTTCGGTGAGCGTCAGGATTTGATTTGCAAGGTTGCAATTTCTGAGGATTCAGAGATTCCAATTTTGCGTCTGGAATAAATTATATGCAATTTCTAATATATGTGACGTTGATTTTTATGTTTGCAAATGGGATATAATAGCGAAATAAATAGAGATTTTGGTTAATTTACAAGAAGATTAGAAAAACAGAGGTTAAAGCGTTCAACCTTCCAGTCTAAGAATAGGAACAGTCCGGTGCTTAATCTTGAATATTATTTCGCTAAGAAGAAGAAGAGATTATATGTTGACTATTCATGTGGCTTGTGTACGAAAACATCGAAGATAATATGCAATACTTTGGAGGATGCGTATTAAAATCGAATCATTGACTTAAGACAAGAAGCTATAAGGCGGGACTCGGAGAACGTGGCCGGCGATTATAAACTAACACAGGGAGCGCCGAGCTATTATCGTAAAACCTGACCGGGAAGAATCGACCGATCAATAACTGCCCAGGGAAGTGAGAAAATTGTTTGCATAAGACCTTTCGAGAGCGACTGAGAGCAGAGACGAGAAACCATTACTGGCAACGTTTAATTTAAAAAGTTTTTGATTTATTTTGGAATTTATCCTCTCTTGCGAAAGTGACCGGCTAAAGATAAATACGGACGATCCAAGGTAGGGTCAAGGATTAAAAGTGATTTTAAATAATGTCAAGTTGAAGTTGACTGATTAACGGTAATTAATATCAAACGCGTTTCGGGCTATATTCTGGATCCTTCCTGCAATCTTAAAAAGATAACCTTCATAGCTCTCGTAAATTTATGCAGTAATTTTCCCATGGGAATTTGGGAAATTTATGTTTGTCCTTTGAAACGATAAAAGAATAAAGAATATCCGATAGTGGGTGCTTAGGGAAGATTAAAAATGTATTAATGCAATTTGTACATTTTCAAAAGCTAGCTATTCAGAAATGAAATACCTAGTTCATTTTATGGCTTGAATACAATAGATGTGGTATTTTTACGGTCTATTATTGGTAAACTGTCGCAGAGGAAGGCTACTTCACATCTGAAATGCGCAGTGATTTTATAAACCGTTTCATAGCTGCTTAAGTGATATAAATAATCTAAAAAGTATGTAAATACGGACACAAACACAGCTCAAGCTAAACTTCTATCACTCGTTCACTTGTAGTTGTTATCTCAGAATATTTGATTCGGACGTGGATTAAAAATATGCGATATAAAAATATGGTGAAAAGAATGGAAGAAACAAATATTATAATCCGTAAAAGGAAGTTTTGATAGACAGAATTACGAAGGAGAAAGGAGAGAAAACATGTAAACAGAAACACTGAGTCGCAGTTTTATTTGCGGAACGAATAGGAAGAGGCCATAAGGCGTGGTTTTGTGTCTTGGCCTCCCATCCATCCCGGCCCCTCTCTACCCGGTTCACAAAATTGTGGGCGGCAAGGATGAAGAGGTTGACACGCGAATGCCATATGATATTCGTCCGTCATAAAGAACGTTAAACCTTGTGATCCGTCTATACGTGTGTCAGTGACAGATCCCGAGGGGGGGGGGGTGTTTGGCCGATTGACTATTCTTTGGATGTCCCCAAAACTATTTCGAACAAAATACCTTGATTTTACTCGGAATATTAGGCCCATGGGGCAAGAGGAAGAATATGTTCTGACAGGGGTAGGGATTTTTAGAATAAGGGGTCATGAACAGGGGCGGATTCGAGAGGGAAGACGGGTAATTGTGGCGGTCGCCCTCCTTGGGAATTTGCTGGATCAGCCCCTGGCGTGTGTGATAACGTCTTCGTAGAGATGGTGCATAATTATCTCAAAAAATAAGAGAGGCATTTTTAACGAAATTCCCGTAATTGTAATTACACCATTAGTAGTCTAAAATACGCTACTTTCATAAATTCAGTAATATAAGATGGTTCAATTATATTCCAGAACTATATATACCTATCATAGGTAATTTTGGGAAAATAAGGTCCAAAGATACATAAACGACAGATCGACATCAATTCACTTAGGATACATCTTTTGAACTCGTGAAAAAAAATTAAGCTTTCTTTTAATGAATGGGTCCTCAACTTAGCACGTACCATGGTGTTGCAAAGATGGAGCTTTTTTCGTGCATAGCAAGTCTCTTCAGGAAAGTTTTCGAATGTAACAATGGAAGCGAAAGTGGAAATCCAATCATGACGAAGTAATGCTACTTGTGAGTCCACTGGACGCTAAGGAAATTAATTTCGTAAGATCTTTTCTCTCTCTCTCGTTCTGATCTAGGCCACAGACCAGCGAAGTCAAAAGCATTGAAGGCGTATGGCCAAAAGAAATTGTACCATTTCCACAGATATACGTATCTTAGTGCCAAAGTGAGCAGTACCTGAAGTATGTTCAAATCGCAAAAAAATAATCGACTGTTTAGAATGCGTAACTGACAGATACCCTTCGTAATTACTTTCACGTATTTTATACATAAACGATTTTTTGGCATTTATCGAACGAATGTGCATACGATCTATTAGAAAATGAAAACTTATCAAACTTATGGCTTATTGCCCGTATATCCAAATCCGTTCTATACTATAAGAGCTGCTTACTACGAATATCGCATTGTATTGAATGCCCATAAAAAATTATCAACGGTCCACCATTATTTGCTCCCGATTCTATAGTTTCGCCACACCTCTGAATCTTTCCCGCCCTGCCCAACTCCCACCCACGCTTCCCTCACCCTGCTATGACATACCGTCACTAAATGGTGTGGGAACCACGCTGAAGACGAGTCGCCGAGAGTGACTGATTTTGTTTCTTCATTTGACGATTGCATTTGGCATAGGATAGGTAGCTTCGAATAGTGGGGAGTTTCCCATTCCATTTAAAATGTATTCATACATGCTTTCGGATTAAGGTATGCTTTTGGTATAACGATATGCCAATAAAAAAGAAGATTTAGAAATTTAGGATCAACACGGGATTAGGGCAATTAAAATCGTGATTACGAATCGTCGATTAATTGACCAAAACGATCTCGTAAGTCTATCATGTTCATAAATAAAATCTATTTGAAATTTTGCCATATATGTTCAGATTTTTGAAAGCTTATTGACCTGCTTCCTTCGATTAAAAATTCGAAAAATATTTGTTAAAATCTTTGAAAATAAGACAAATTAACTTTTCGTTTTTAGTAATGCCTTAATCATTTTTTGTGGTTTTCGTTTATTTTTAAATAGCGTTGACCCCAAATATAGTATGTAAAAACGCACTGCAGCAAACTTTCAGCTTATTACTTCAATAAGGCATTATATTAGCGATTCTTAAAGCCGATTCGTCAACAACCAGCAACGATAATCTTATTCGATATTTATGCGTAAAACGTAACTTCAAACAGTCGTAAAGCGAAGAGTTCCAAAAAGGAATTTTCGGATATAGGATCTGGTAACTGCGACTAACAATAAGTAGGGGCACTCGTAGCCTCAATCCGTAGCGGTCTATTCAACTCTTTTATGTTTTATCGCAACTGTTGTTACCTAAGTCGTCTTTTAGATAATAGTTTCTCAACCATAAACCTGCGAGATCCAAGGGGACCGAAGAAGGGTTTTCCCGCTCTCCGCGAGAATTTTAAATAGTCGTGACCAAAATGAAATCATATTTTTAAGAGCAAACCACGATGTAATATCTCTTAAAATAATTTGCGCAGAATGTTTTCCATGCCTGAATATAACGACCGTGGTTTTTCAGTTTGAGGATTATATCCACTTTTGTTTTTCACCGTTATGTTCGTACACATGCATTCATATTCTTACCAGCGAGCATTATAAATTTCATGCGGCAGTCTATCTTCCAAAAATGTAGGCGATATTTGTGTTGCATATCGTCTTTAAGCTATTTGAAAGAGGAATACGGCTGTCTTTTTGGAGAGTTGACGGCGAGAGATCGCCTGATTCGCGGGTACATTTGTTTTTGCGATGTGAGCCCAACAGTCGCGGTATCGCGGCAGAGTAGTCTGCCGAGAGAGAGGGAGAGAAAGAGAGAGAGAGAAAGACGGAGAGCTAGCGAGAGAAAGAGAGAGAGAGAGCCGCTTGTCCGCCCGGGGCGCAAATTCGGCGTATCCCTTTGATGTGCGCCGTGCCGCATCAGAAACAAAACGAAGAGCATTCGAAAATGTTCCTCGGGAACCTTTTTTCCCCCCTCTTTCGTGTGACGCCATAATAAATTCCGGATTTGCACCGTTCCACCTACTTTAAAGGACAAGGCGTCATATTTGCATATGATCGACGTTAATTTTTTTTTACAAAAATTAGCGTTTCTCCTAATGTGATTTTGTAAATACTGCTCGATGTTGCTGGAAAACTGATCTTTAATTTGATTACTACGCGAGGCGTCCGCGCGGTACGAAGCACATGTCTACCTCGATGCAAATCTGGATAATCCAGCTATAATGCCTATCATGGTATCTCTAGATCAGGGATCTCAAATTCGTGGGCCGCATGTGATGCATTTATGCAGCCCGCGAAGTAAGCAATTTTATACTACATGGCTCAAATTTAAACGTATTTCTTACAAAAAATTTTCACAGGAATCTCTGTAAATAATCTGAGAAATTTTAGAAGTGCATTGAATCGGCACTTTTAAAATACACCCGGTTTATTGGTCATTCCCATTTATAAAAACCCTGCACAATTGGGGTAAAGAAGAATGTTATTCCCGCTGCCTGCGTGCTTCTTTGGTTTCCGAAGGGCTAAAACCTCCTCGCAGCATCTAGTAGGTTTATAATGAGTGGGTTTAAGAACGCATCATATGGTTGGGGTGATTTCCTACCTTATGTAGGGGGAGAGTGAATGCCCGTAGAATATGAAATGGAATGAGAAGTTTAGCATGCGGCCCGTGGCTTTGGTACGCTGCCTTAGTGCAGCCCGCAGATTTGGTGGAGGGCCCTCATGCGGCCTGCGCAGCGATATGAGTTTGAGACCTCTGCTCTGGATCAAAGATCGGCAAACTTCGGCCTGCGAGAGCATTGTATACGGCTCGCGATTCCTTAATGATAGTGAACCCTAGAAAGCTAGAATGACCAATTGCATTCTTGTAACTTAAATTATGGCCGAAAACCTTTACTAGCGAAATCATAGCGCTAAAAAGGATATTTAATGTTAATGCGGCTCGCTTCATAATAATTTCGACCAACCCTATTTCCATCCTTTCACTCTTCCTATTCTAGGTGTTAGGAAAACATGCCAACAGATAACGCTCACGCGGACGACACACGATATTTAAGGGCTGAAAGCTTAGTTAAAATAAAAATATTCTATTATTTGGCTCTGAGATGAGTGACGCCGATCATTAGCATCTCATCGGGCCGTAATAGATGTAATTTTCGCGAATAAATATTCATTAAGCGTATGGGACGCCGAAAGATAAAATAATCTCGTGCCATCTCTTTTCCTTTCACTCTATTAAAACCGTAAAGCATAAAACAATTCACTTTCTTAGCAGGTGTTTCCATCCTCCCAAGGTTTACCAATTTTACACATTGGCAGTTTACTAAGAGCAGATATTTCCCAGGTGTTTGCTCGCATTCTTTGCTCGAGTGCCAGATGAAATGCTTTGTGTCGGTTAGTTGGTCCGAGAAGTTCTTTCGTAAGCGAATGAAAAGTCAAGAGCAATATTCAAAATAATTTTTGCTCTATGTGCCCGGAAATATTTTATTTGATATGGCAATGGCCTAAAGTCGATCCAAATCTATGATCGCTTAAGAATTTTTTAGTCTTTATGTTACGGGCATATTTCAATCTTAGAACTATGAAAACAGAGTCGTAAGAAGTACGATTAACTGTTTTGGTAATTTTTGGTTATTCTTAGCACAGTGTGCATAAAAAATTGCTTCTAACGTGTATTTAGGTGCATTAATGAAGTGGATATTGGAACATTTATGTTCACCCAATGTCTGCTATTTAGAAATAAGTCTGATAATTAAGGATGAAGAATTAATGATTATATACGTGGAAACTCCTCGCGCTTATTTTTAAAAATATTTCTTTTTTGCCAAAAAGAATTTTTTCTTTTCTCATATTCGTAAATTAGGCAGCATCAATAAAATATTATCGGATGAAAATCAGCAAGAATAGGCCTAATTTAAGAAAAACTATCGAGTTGACCTTTTACGTTGAGAAACTTTCTCTAATAGGCACACAAAGATATTTAAAAACAATCTTTTCAGTACCTTCCCTTTCAGAATTCTTACACCCCCACCTCCACACGTACCCTTAGCGGACTTCCCTACCACTTCCGCACAGGTACAAACACTATAAAAATACCCATCCCTCTTTTTTACAATATACTATCGGTGAATCGCCCCTGATGACGGGTGCTTTGTGGCCGAAATGCGCATCTAGTTTCCCGAACCTTTTGTGACTCAATTAAGAAATAAATACATATAAAAAATGAAAAATCAATTACTTATCTTAAGTGTCTCCAATGGGCATAACAATGTTATGAAAAAAATATGCATTTAGGCTAGAGTGCAGCCGTCTTCAGTGGCATTCGCCGAAAGAAGATTTATAAAAAGAACGGAAAAATATCCTTTTTTAGTCTGTTTTGGTGAATCATCGCTGAAGAAGGCTGCAATTGGTTTTTCATAACATTGTTATTATTGTTGATGATACCTAAGTATTTGATTGTTCAATCTTTTACACTATACTAATATACTTTATTCTCGAATTTGTTTTTAACCATCAGACGAGCTATATAAATCTCCAGTGAACTTTCTATGACTATTGGAAAAACATATTTTTTCATTAATAGACCTGTCGACAAAAAAACTCAACAACCACGAAGAAAGGTTCGTGTAGAAAGTTAACGTGGCGTTTAACAGATAGTCTTAGGATGCCGTAAATAGAAAAACGAAAGGAAAAAAAAGTAGTCATAGAAACTTCCGAAGGTCTAGGCATAAATGACCACAGGGCTTTGAACCCTGTTTCCAAAATTGCGGGATATTATGGATAGCAGTGTTTCGACCTTCAAAAAGGACGTAAACCCGTATGGTGCATTTCTACAGGACATTGCCCTGTTCCCTTTTTGGGGTGGGTGAATGTGCCTGTGAGGGTGGGTATAAATGTCACACTCCTTCCTAGGACCTATTGGCACTAGAATGACCACTCTGACCCATCCCTCTGTAAAAAGTAAACGGTTAAGTGACCGACACTCTATGGCCATAGTGCAGGGGAAAGTATTCTTCTGAAAAGATCACGGAAAACTCAATGACGAAGATGCGTGCGTTCATGTAAATAGCATTGACCTACGCATCTTTAATAAGACATTAGCTATCACTCTGTTCTCACGCAAAAATATATAAATACAGACTTTAGCAGCCCTTTACCAATTAACAGGCATTATCATATATTTTAAATAAATGGCCGTAAACTAAATTTTACCCTACTCGGCATTAAATAATTGCCCAAATTCTTATGCTATTTCGTATCTTTAACCTGCAGCAATCACGAGAAGACATTTTCGCTCGAATACATAAATATTCAATAATTCGTTATTAATAAACAGACAAACATCGCTAGATGTTTACACAAGACATCTAAGACCTCTCACGAAATTAAAAGTTTCAAACATGCGTACACGAGTTAGTTTTTCTTGTATAGGCTAAGTCGAGGAAATGCAGTTTCTTCTTCCTCATAACCGCAGTACAAAATACAATGAGAGGAAACATCATGGTCCTACTTGAAATCACTCATAAATTCTGAAAACTACATGGAAAATTATTTCCCGTTTGATGAGTCAGGAGGGTTACATGTCGGTATGGGGAGAATTAATAAACGTTCGTAAATGAAAAATTTAAATAACTGCGCATGAAATTCTCCCGAAGAAAGAGTTTTAAGTGAAAGAAGTTTTAATTTTTGCAAATGGAAAAAATCCAAGCGCCAAGTTATAGGTTCTTTTCACCTGATTATAAAAAAACGCGATAATCATAATCAGCGATTATTATCTCCTATATATTTATGAAAGTTTGTTTGTTTGTTTGTTTATTTGTGCATCTATACATTTCCACACCATTAAAGCTAGAGTAATCAAACTTTCAACAGATACTTTCTTCGCAAATAGGAAGGCCGTAGGTTACTTTTTAATCCCAAATGTTTTATATTAATTGTACAAAAAGCAAAATAACTTTGTATGCTAAGATTAATCATTACAAAGGGAATGCCAGCTGTCTGTTGCAGCATCAAGAGTTGGATCCGGAAAAAACTTATATATACTTATAAATGATCAAAAAACCAAAACCATTATTTACAACGAAGCACTGAAATAAAACATTAATTTTTGTTTTTCCCCGGGAAACGTTGGATACTGTAGCTAGTACATAAATACATAAACCCTAAATTTCAGTAATCGACTTGATACTTTCTGCAAGTGAGAACTATCGTTCCGCAATCAACCAACGGAAGATAAACAATCTGGTGCCGCGACGCTAAAATTATTCAAAGGCTCGTGAGAAGTTAATTCGTCTTTTTAAAACTTCAATCGCCTTTGAGGCCGAAATAAAAAAAATCGGAGGCACCCGCGTAATTCAAACTTTAGCTAGTACGTTTAAGTATCTAAGCATCCGAGGATAAATGGGTGAAACGATAGACTCGCCCTATCATGGTAAAGTTCCCGTATTCTCTGCTGACTGATATATTTCGAAAACGGATATTCCGGTTCACTTTTTATGGTCGAAAAACTCAAAATAACCAAATGGTCAATCACACGAGTTATATCAACGGTAAAAGCGATTAATACAATCATACGTCTACACAACAGGTTTAGAAAAAGCTTCGTCGATATCGTACCTCTAGCAATCAATGTCGACAGTAAATAAATAAGGTTGCTTCAAAGGCAATTAAAAGGTAATTTACTCTACTAGTGGTGAATAACCACTGATAACGGCTGCCCTGCATCCAAAATTCTCGTCCGGTTTTCTCGACATCGGAGATAGCTAATTTATCATTTGGATTTCAGCCATCAGGCGAGCTCGATAATCCTTTTTGGATGAATGTGAAGAATAGAAGAGTATGGTGATTGCAGACTTACATGCACATACACACATGCATACATACTCGAGAAATAGTTAAGGTGAAAATAATATAAGGATGTTAACAGGATTGTTCGAGACAATAAAGAATACAGTGGAGGTAAATATAAAATGAAAATTTTGAAAAGATAAGCATCGAACAGATCTAGCATCGCTTTTCATCTTCATATCTTCTTTGCATCCTTATTAGATAACGGAATGCAAGACTTGATACAATTGCGTACCGCTAATTTAAATTTATAGGTATTCAAGACAGTCATTTCTTCATTTGCAAAATATAACCTTCAGACAGCATCGTGTAAAACTTAGTTATATCGACACACAATTTAAAAAATTTTCCCGTAAAGATAGCAACGATATAGAAAAACCAAGGTCTCGGACGTTTTTGCACCTCCTGCCACTCACCTTGGAAAGGGTATCCGGTGAAACAAGGTCGCATCATTCCCAGGTTGGTCACCGTCATATTTCAAAAGCGCGGTTGTTTTTAATCCTGTCCTCAGCCAATGCCTTCGAAAGAGGGCCCCTCTCTCCGTCTTCAGCGGCCGGAGTAACGCCGTCGACTGCCGGGAAAGCCGCCGGTCCCGTCCCCGCTCTCTTGGGGAAGGAAGATTTTTCGAGAGTAGGACGAAGATCAAAAACACCCTATCTTCGTTATGAGTCCTTCGAACACGGTTCTGTATATACGGAAAATAATGTCTTGGAAAACACTACGATCGAGTTTATCACGTAAAGTCGAAAGGTGGGCGTCGTCGAAAAAAAAAGTAACTTCGTGGAGTACAGCGGCAGAAAATCAACAAAGCCTCTTCTCCCTCCCGCTTACGAGAAAACCCACTTTTTAACTCCCGTGACGTTCCGACACGTTCTTCTCTGCCTTCCTCCCGAAGGACTGCACGGACCAGAGGAACGGCACGGAGACGGCGGTGGGAGGTCGCCCTCCCTCTCCTCCTCCCCCTCCCCACTCTCTCCCCTTCTTCCTCCACCCTCATCCTCCTTTTTCCGCCCCTCTCCGGACTCCACCCCCTCTTCACCCTGAAAACCACCCGCCCTCTCAGACTTCCTCCCCCTTTTCGCTGCAGGCTCCCCTCCCCCCACTTCATCCTAACCGATCACCTCCCCCCGCTTCTCCCCCCTTCACCCCTCTCCAATCCCCCTCTCCATTCCCCCTCTTTCCCACACCCTCTCTCCCTCCTGCAACTCCTTTCTTAGCAGCTAAGAGTTCCTCCTCCCTCTATCTCCTCAAACACGCGTCGGAAACGTACCTCAGTTCCAAGTCCCGCCCAATCCTCGCTCGGGTTGGTCGGAGTTTTTTTTATGCGGCTCTCCCTGATTGGTCGGAAGAGGCGAGGAGTGGGTGTGGCATCCCGCTGAATGGGGAGGGGCTTAAGCAATCCGAGAGGAGGTGAAGAGGGAGGAGGAGGATGGAAGTTATTTACATTGCTCCAAATCCAAAACGTTTATGGTTTAATTACCGGCATGCGTGAGCTTAAAGGGCGACCGCAAATGATCGTCAGGAGGTAGGCAGAGGCGATAAAGAGGTATTTTCTCGCCGGGAGAGACCGCGTAAAGCACCCATCGCCTACCTGGAATGGATGAGGGAGAGGGTGGAAGGAGGTCGCGAAGTGTGGGGAGCCGCCATTACTCCCACGCGACCTCATCTCATGGAGAAACCGATGGGAGGTTTTCCTGGATTAAAAAGGGCGGAAGGGATGCCGGTTTGATTCTCGGTTGAAGCAAAGTCGACGTCACCGCTTTGGTCTTATAATTTCCTCGCCAACTTTCTCTCCGGTGGAAAATTGAACGAATCTGTTCCTTTTATCTCGGTGTTTATTCTCTTAGGTAAAGTGGCGAAGAGATTGAATGGGAATAGGAGGCTCTCTTTCTTTAATTTTCGTACTTATCAGCGAATTTTTCAATAACTCTGCTTAATGCGAATAAAGGATGTGAGTGTTTCCGACCCTCATGTAAATTGTTGATGGAGCAAACACATTTCTGTTAAAAATTATCGGGAGCACATGGAAAATCTGAGATATTTTATTTTGTTAAGAATGATCCGTATATTGACTATTTTCCCTCAATTTCTATTAACCCTTTTCGTCTTAAGGTTCTTTTCAGCATCACACCCTTTCCTGAGTTAGGAAATGTTGTATGGGATTGGAAATAACATGGAGACTATTACAAAATGAAAATAAAAACTGTTTGAGAAATATTTTTGCAAGAGAACGGTTTACATTAAATACTTAAGCATATTGAACTACTCTATCATATCTATAATGAACATAATTCGAAAAAGATTATATGCGATCGGAGGCCATGGAGGCGGTCGGATAATGGACGAATATACGCGGCCGTAGTCCTTAAAGGGTTAATGGCGAATGATTTATAGAAATCTAGTTGTAATCTACTACACATGAAGCAGCATTGAGTAGGGTAATGTATTATAGAATACGTTATACCCCAGTTTCATGGTCGCGGTTGCTATGTCATTGACCTGATAGAAACGTGCTGATCCCGCTATTTCATCTACGATCCTTCTTAATTACTTATAAATTGAGCCGAAAATTCTCTGTTGGTGTATATGCAGAAACTTTTGGCATTAATAAAGGAATAACCAACATTTCTTGCATTTGATGAAATTCAAGCATTAATTGGAGGAAAAAATGATGCGTAATATTCCGTCTATTTGTTTTACCCTTTGACGTAACACCGAAAAATTGCCGAGTTTGTGTTAGGCTCAGAGTTAGCCTGGTGTCCATTTATTTTATTTTTGGGGAATGGTTTTCTTTAATGAAAGGTACTGGATTCAAATTCTGTATCCCCTATAATCAAGACTAATTTTCAAACGAGCGTTTCGTGACTTAGCACGTCTCTTCCTTACTTATCCAATATGTGATTTCCAAGGTGTTTACCGCTTTTCTGTTGTAGATTCCAACAAAATAACTAATGAACACGTGCGATTTTTTTTGTTAAATATACAATACAGTAGCATTATTTAACGAACTTCATACTAGGAACTAAAGTAATATCTCAGTTCTCTCGAATATATTTAAAGTTTAAAAAAAAGCCGCCCCTGGCGTTCATTTTGAAATTTTTGTAAAATTTCATTTGATAAGTGCCTCTTGACTAGTGCGTGTCTAGTCCATCATTTATTAAGCTGAGAAAAATGGTGTACGGATGAATTAGAGTGAGGATATTAGGCGTCTATGGAACCTTTGTTGCAAATGATGGTGGAAGTTAAGGGAGAAACCGGAAATAAAAGCAGGACAGAGGTCAATTCGGAGACAAAGGGAATCATGTGGCCATATGGCTAGGGATAAGGTGATTAAGGGGAAGAGAAAGGAGAGAGGGATGAGAGAAGGAAGAGCAAACAAGGGTGTCCATTAAGAAATAAAAGCGTGCGGCTGTTAGCTTAGGCGAGAACTGTCTTTGGACTGACGTTTGAATGAGAAATATTACGGGTAGTCTCTACTCGTTATGAAAATACTTTCTGTTTAGTAATGTCATTCCTTCTTTCTTTAGTTGGGAGTGTGGCCGTTGTATGGCAAGCCAGCAAAACACTTTGGAATTATTCTGAACGCTCTTCGTCTTAAAAAATCGTAGTTTTTATCGTCATGTTACTGAAGTGCTTAGAATGTATAAGATTATTTTAGTTCCGCGTTTTCACGCACTCTCTTATCATATTATTTTTTAGAAGCTAATTGTAGATTTCGTGGCCATATATGACATTTTAGAAAACATAGCCTAAAAATTGTTATATTTATATCATAATTGGAGTAATTTTTATAAGATGTGTAAAGACATTCAAGACGTAATTTCTGTAGTTTCTCAGGTTTATGTTTATTTTACGATTAAAAATCCAACTTTATCCCCATCAGCGTAACTCCGTCGGCGGAAATCTAAACAAGAAATCCGTGACTCCTCGACAAAATATTCACTCGATTCTTTGCATAATTTGGTGGTAGGTCTCACATTATAGACATTATTTTAATCAGCTACAGAATTATCGAGCCCGTCATATGGCAGAAAACAAATTCATTAACAAGCACTCAAAAAATAAGTACTTATCTTAAGTATCTCTAAGATCCATAGCAAGCTTATAAGAAAACTGTGTTATGGCTATTTTTCAAGTGCTTATTCTTGAATTATTTTGAATAACATACCAAAAATTAGTAGCGGGGCTGAAGGATTTCTTGCTTACTGGAGGCCATCAGCGTCTGCAATTTTGACAAAATTTCATATCTATTTAAATATACTACTGTATGAGATATATACACAGATTTTAATAGCATTTTCAATTTTTTGGAAAATTATGAAACATAAAGTCATTATCATCATTATAGTCAAAAGGATACTATCGAGCGATCGAAAGAATTGAAACAACACGACGGCAATAAATTTTCTACGGTGACTACTTTAGCCCTTGCCCATAAAATTAAGCTGATGATTAGAGTCGAATAAATATCGTGCTTGTTTTATAAGAACGCCGACAATTTGTTAGTGCTGTAGAAAAAATAAGTTATTCATCTCAAGCGGCACACGAAAACAGAGAAAACTCAGGAAAAAAGCTCGTTCTTCAGTCTCTGAATCCTGCTAAAAGGGACAATGGCAGACAGTGTCCGATTTCGCGTTTCGCCCGTAACGCGTAACAACAAAGCTCCGGGGTGCAGTGACAAAACGCGTTGGACACGACGCATGAGCTTCGAGAGTTTTCTCACGGCACGGTCCGTCGAGCCGATTCAGCGTCAAAACTTCGGACCCTATTTCACTCATTGACGGAACGGACACATGGTTAAGGTGAATTAAGGCAAGCAAGAGACGCTTCTCTTCCAAAAAGAAAAAACTACATGGATTCCGTGTATTCTTAAGGAGGCAAACATCGTCTCTCGAAACGTTGTGCCATTGGAGAATTTCTTTGGAATTATCTCCGAAGAAGCGGCTTCCATTCTCGTGGGATTCTCGTTTATATCTGACCAGTGTATCAAACATGGAATATCTCATGTCAAACTCGAAGAGGTGTCTGATACGCATTGAAGGGATGTATGTTTTAGAAAGACTGAATTAGGATTATAGTCATTTCATGAGGACGTAATTGGAAATATAGACTTTATGTAGGATACTGGATGCCTGTTTTGCCATAAAAACAATAACTTAGTAAACGCGCTCTGTTTTTACATATGAAAAAAATTTCTCTTATTTTCAGAAATAAATTATTTTGAACGATTTAGTTGAGACAAATTCGCATGCTACCCGCCAGTGTGACATGCCTGTCTCATGTCTAAATCAATTTTACGTTATAGCTGTTGTATTATCAAATCTCCATAAGCGTTCGTATATTCTGGGCAAATGTCTTTATAACACTTTTTCCTCACTGCTGGAATTAATATCTTGAATTCTTCACGAGTATATTTAATTAAGTTATAAATTAACTGATTTTCGGCAAAAAAAATGGCTTAAGATTTCTTCAAATGAATTCCATGGATGATGAGTGTCTTTTTTCTTTTTGGGTCCTACATTCGCCGTTGTTAAAAGTGAGACGTTGAAGTGCCAGAAAATGTACCGATTAATATATTTCAACAAAAATCTCTTTATAAAATTCGTTAAGGTGTTTATATGCAATTAGAAGCATACTATTTAAATTTTAGTCAGCGATTTACCAAGTAAAATATCGTAAGACTATCATTTAATCACAATTCGATTTTTAGTTTTGGCAAGTTTTTAGTACATATGGAAATTTGCAATTACTCTTCTGATTGTGAGTAAATCTCTAACAAGGCGCATCAAATTGAAGACTAATGAGGTTGTAACACTTAATAAGAAATTGCGTCTGTTATCCTATATCTTATGCAAACCCATAAACAACATACACATTTTACACTATCACTGGGGTTCTCAATTCGTTAACGCTCGTGATCCTCATTAGTTTTTTACTTTCTCGTATATTTGATATAGTGAAGGCCACACTTATTATCGCGGAGTCATTATAGCTAAGCATAATTTTAAATATTGTATTTAAATGTTGAAAATATACTTCATACACATGTAGCAAAACTTTTATAATACTTAAGTATAGGTATAATATATTATACGAAGTCTAAAGTTTCGTTAAACACCTATTTATCGAGTATTACAGTAGCTTTTCTCTCCTCATAACGTGAAATTCAAAGTTTCATTTTAATAAATTAATTAATAATATTAATTATTGTTGTTTTATAAAATGTATTTTTAAAAATAAAACTTTTTTGAAAACTTAATAGTAGTGCGCCAATTCAAATAAAAGCGCAGAGGCAAGTAAAATATTTAATCTTCAAAACCTCATTATATCTACATAGATTTACCGAGAAACATTCCGCGTTCTTTTACATAAATTGTATTTAACTTACCAAGCGATGGATGGATTACGAAAAATTAGCACTTTTGATGCAGATTGGATCCGGTCTGTTTATTAAATGAAGGAGTCTTGATCAAACAATTGAAAATGTTTAGTTTTGGATTATATGTTTACCTATTTTGATCCGTAGCCATAATCCCCACCAAAATATCTTCAGAGCTTCATGCTGCTCACTACTTGCAAGTTGGGGACAATTACATTATCTAAACACACCCATAAATGTCAGTACATCAAAAGAAGGATATGCGAAATGTGAGCATGAGAACCTCGTCTAATGTTTTTTCATTATCCATGGTAACCTCGGAGAAATCTGTGTATTTCTCTCAAAAGACTAGTCATTTTCTTTTTATCGATTCCGAATGATTGGAATCAACCTATTTGATCAATTGCTGAGACAAGCGTTACGGTGGCTGAGGCGACCGTCGTTCTATGACTCTCCGCGAGCAGGGAAGGTTGTTCATCTAGAAACCTAGAAGATCACAATTGAAACAGAGGACAAATGAGAGGTTAAAATTCTCTTATTTGTCTAGCTATCTTTACTCGTCATTGAGGAACTCCGCAACTGCAGACGTTACCATATTCCGTAAGGTGATAACTATTCTTTTACATAAAACGAGTAAATCGCGTTATCTGCTGTATTTCGCAGTAAAATGCTTTATCAGTACTTTCGGCAAAAGTCGAGGCGAATTTTACGGTTATAAAGTGGAATAAGTGTGTTGGAAACATGCTCCTCAACATGGGCTGGAAATAACTAACCGTAGAGAGAATGGTTATTTTTTAACTCTTCCATGAGTAGTATTTCATTGGAACTCTTGTATTATCCCGATGGACAAGGTAGAAGAAAAGTGGAAATTATTTGTTATGTCAAAAAGGGCAACGATGCGTGAAGAAGCGGAATATGACGCTAATGCGCAAAATATTTACATTAATATAGAATTATTGTGACAATCTCATGAGGCTACATTTGAGTATGGATATGTTGTATTCTTGTTCCTCTCCTTTACATTTCCTTTGGATATTTGAAAGAGATACTCGATTAAATAGTTTAAATATAAGTTGCCTTCACAGCATAATATGATATAAGCTGAATATATTATATAATTTTTGGAAACGAGTTCAAAATATATTATGCCATTTGCACTTGAAATTTATAAATTCACTCGTGTATAGCTGTCTACATCTATTCAAGTCGTACAACGAAATATAGAGAGCTTTCCGATGGAGGCATATTGAACAGACATTTATTATGACGCACCTGTAGCGTATCTCAAAAAAATCGGAAGGATTTAACCACATATGAGAATTAATGCCAATTTCAGATTCGTATTCATATCCAGAGTTATACAATTTAGATTTTATTAATGTGCGTGTTATTTCTGAGTATATATTGATATCCTTTTCTGAATTGTGTCGTATTACGAGAAACCGAATGATCATGCTGATATCTGAAACATGAATCGGGCCATTCCATAAGGCGACGTATGAATCATGTCTTCGTGTTCACGCAACTTGATATGAAAATCGATTTCGATTCCTCCACCGAAATGATGGATCTGGCTGAATTTATTTGCCTGCAATCCATATTCTATGCATTTTCCTTGCATTTCTATTACCTCAGTTAACGAAATTTTCCATTTTAATGCACATTTAAACAACGTAGTTGTAATAAGTTATTCACACGAGTTTTGTTAAAATGAATACGTAAAAGTTAGATAAATATTTCACCAATAGTTTCATTTTTATTATTTAGTTGAATTATCTCTGCTGCCTTGTTGCTGACTCTTTTCATTTCGTCTTTTAATTAAAGAGGATTGTTCGAAAGCCAACCCATGCCGTCCCAGCTAAAAGTATGAATTTCGGATCTAAAATCCATTTAATATCTACATTTCCTTTAAAATATGAGGAATATTAACCACTGTGGTATAGCAACATAACGTGGCTAAACCCTTGCGTTTCTACATGTGCTAAAATTTGATCAACAAGAAGAATATCATTGATCGAGCACTCGTTTTCATGTATACAGTAAAACTCCGCTATACGTTGTTTCGCATATACGTCGCCGATCAATTAAGGAGCATATTTCGTTATAAGTTGTGTCGCTTCGCATATACGTCGTTTGTGAAATATTAAAAGCACAATTTCAGAAATTCCAATTGCGGTGCATACATTATAACTATAACAATAAAAACCCTCTATTCGGCTTTTAATTTCATGTTTATCAATTCGTGTAAAATCATACTCAGAATAAACATATGCTGGCCGTGTGTTTGAGAGATCACGGTGGGTTAGGTGGTTCACAAGTTACACAGAGAATAAAAGGGACTGTCCCCATTTTAATGACGATGTGTAAAAACCTATTTCTGAGCTTTGTGAACAGTTGTGTCTAACATTTTATGTGTTTACGTTTGCGTTGATATCTCATGAGATATTGGATATACTTTGGATTGCGAAATCTGCTTGAAAAGTACTCAAAAGTCCGTATGAGTGTACGTGTAAGTAAAGAAACAATTTTTGTGCTCCATCACACTATAGACAATTATTTTCGGTGATTTCTGAATTTATTATTGAAATTGGTTAGTCGTTACGATAAAATGTATATTAAACCCTATGAGCAATGAGTGGTAAGCACATAGTGGTAACATAGTATGTCCAATGTACTGTATTGATATGTGTTATTTGGGAAACAAATCTGTCACAAAATATCCGCCAGAAACGTAACCCCTAACTTTTATCATAGTACTTATGGTAATCTTTGTTTCGCTATACGTTGTTTCGTTATAAGTCGCATTTTTCAGGAACGCATCTCCGACGTATAGCGGGATATTACTGTACTTCAGTAAGCGAGCTCAATTTGTACTCATACCATATTAGTGGTACCAGCAACTTATTTAACCGTGAAAGGATGGAAATTTAACTTATATGCGTGAGTGCATATGACTTATCACAAATGTGAAGTTAGAGAAGGAGGAAAATTCTGAACTTGACTGGGAATCGAACCCTACTTGCTGGGTAGGTGCTATTAACCAACTAAGCTATCGTGCCAGTCTAATTCTCCATTCATACTGGAATGGAGAATTAGGCAAGTGGGAGTTGCGGGTTCGATTCCCGGTCAAGTTCAGAATTTTTCTCCTCTAACTTCACATTATGTAATCGTTTTATATCCGCAATAAATATTTATATCACATACTTTATTCCATGTTTGTGATGTATTGCGTGCAAGTTCACAGCATGTATCAATGAAATATTTTTAAGGAAGGTAGTCATTATTCTCTCACAATTATTGATATTCTATAATCAACATGTATGACGTCACCAGGCTGGGCGCATGATAGAAAATACACAATCTATCCCAGATATAGAAGAAATAAATTCTTTCCACAGACATCGATTCAGAGAAAACAAATTGTAGTGCTATTTTTGGAATTCATCGGGTGAATTGTCGCTAACAAAGTGCATATCTTTTGGAATTTATCACTCCTAAGATTATATCCAATGTTTTTTTTGCATTCGATACTATAGGAAAACAATTACGCTATCGCGGAAGAATTACCGGCAGCACAATATAACGGAAAAATATTGCAATGAAATCCCTTTTGACAATGTTCAGCGATCGTAAACGCGTAATCCTTTCCAAGATAAACAGAATTTCGCCACTTTTCACCTCATTTAACGTGCTTAGATCCAATTATTACGAATAAATTATGAACGTATTCAGCAGGCACTACTAAAGCGTCGAAATTATAGCTCAAAATCCTATCAACCTATTCACATTGTAAATCTGTTTCTCTAGTAACCATAAAAAGGTCGGGAAAACCAGATACGGATTCAAGAAAAAAATATTGAGGTCACCTTATGTTCGAAATTAAATTGAAATTTATGCTTCTTGAATAGCTATAAAAAGATAAGAAAAATCAGGTACATCTTAAGCTATCAAGTAGCCGTCTTCAGTGCCGTTTCACCGTTAGTAGATTAGAACAAGTTAGGAAAGTGTACAGCGTATCACAAATGGGCGCGTTTCGTGCAATGGAGTAAGGGAAATAGCGTTTTAAACTTCTTTTCTTCATCATAAATAATCCATTTTATTCCTATTTAATAATACTGCATGCACAATTAAGTAAATTAAACGTTTGTTTGTGAGATTGTTTATGTTAGCAAAAATGAAAAAGTAACAATGCAAGAAAATTTCCAGTTCGAATTAAAACATTCTTGTTTGATTTTCTTGATAATGGCTACCCCTACGATAAAAATGTATAGGAAAATAAATAATCGTCTTTACTAATTATCCTACTTTTATTTGAAAAATATTTTGATATGAGCAATACTTGACGAGATATGACGGGTAGTTCATTTTTTGTCACTAGTAAAGTGGTACCATTGATTGGCTTACGTGATTCATTTTTACGATTATTATCTTTGATTGTAAGTCCTTAATATCGAATTTCATGAAAATCCGTTCGGTAGAAGCCGAGAACGAACATCCGGACGGACGGATAGACGGACAGACCGACGACAATAGGCGCTTCCGCTAGAGGCGAAACTCGCCTAAAAAGAAAAAATATAATGGACTATCGGTGAATAACCATTGATGACAACTGCTTTATAGCGTAAGATTTACCTGTTTTTCCCTATCTTTTTATAGCTATTGAAAAAGCATAAATTTCCAGTTAATTTCGGATATAAGCTGACATCGATATTTTTTTCTTGAATTTAAGTATTTAAATACTTTATTTATAACTGACGACATTATTCGAGACATCTATTAAACAACCTCCTGTATCCGAAACGTTGGCCGAATACTCATAGCTATATAAGGTAGAGTATTCGGAATTTTAACTTCTTATGATACAGTGCCTAATATACTTTTCTAAATGTAAAAAGTATGTGTTATACTAAACTCTGAGATTAATACCTCCATGTTGGATTGTAACTTTATCATTATTATCTGAATAATTTTAATGTTTAAAACATAAATCTTCGGGCATATAACGGCTTTTGTGAAATAAACTACATGCGTAAATCCTAGAGCGAAATAAACGTAGAATAAGCCACGTCAGGTTTCATCCACAAAGTTACCGTCGCCGGTAGTAATTAGCCGGGAGTCGATTACGTGAAATATGGGCGCATAAGTCGTCTAAGTATTTCACACAATTTCGACATGATTTTTTTCTCTCATGACCCGAACGCATTTGCTTCTCATTAGTGTGATCATAGCGGAAAACCACGCGCGTTAATCCTCGACTAATAAACCATCCAATGCCGGCGTGTCAAACGACCAAAAATTCCTCCCGAGAACAATAGAAAAACAACGCGATATTTAATTACTACATTCAGTAGCTGTCGGTGATGAACAGTAAAAAAAAAGAAAAAAGAAAGAGGTGTTTCTTCGGTCCACTTCAAAAAAGGGCGCCTTTGAATAAGGAGCAGTCATCCAGTTATGCTACACGTGTGTGTGTGTGAAGGAGGCGAAGAGAAGAACCTTCTCAATTTTCCTCTCCATCTCGGTTTCACTCCCGGCATCCTCTCTTACGCGCATCTGCCGATACCCCCTACCCTTCCTCCACCCACCAAACCCGATCCACCCCACCCCCTCCTATCCACCTCTACGGAGCTCCCATCAAAAGACACCCCGCTCCCATCAAACGCGCCCCCCCCCCCCTCTCCCATAACACAACGCCCCCCTCCCATCCAGCGCAACACCTCAACAATCGCTTGGAGGTCGTTTCAGAATGAGCCACCTGTTGCGTCGGAATGGGATAGGCGAAAGAGAAGAGAGACGGAGGTAGAGAGAGAGAGTGAAGAGAGAAAGAGAGAGAGAGTGGGCGCGAGATGGAGAGAGAGAGAGCAGATGTTATTCAGCCTCGCCGCTGGGCTCATCTCCCTCTCTCTCTCTCTCTTTCCCTCTCCCACCCACATACGTTCGGCCATTGTTCACAGCCGGCGGCTGGAAAATTGATGATGACTCTCACAACGCCCTCTCACAGCACAGCAGCGCCCTCTTGAAAAGCCCCCCCCCCCTTCTTTTCCGACCGCATCCTTCCTTTCGGGCCTCTCCTCTTTCTACTATCTCTTTTCCTCTTATTCTCCCGCCCTCTATATACTATATCCCTTTACTTTGCTCTCTTTCCTACCTCCCCGCATTCCCGTCTTCGCGCTCCCCTTTGGGGTCGCCTTCCGTTGTAAAACCTTACCGTATAAATGACTCCGAAATATACCCCATTTAATATAGCTCTCTCCCTATTATCTCCCTCCCCCTTCTCTACTCCTACCCATCTTCCTCGTAACCTCACACCTTTTAAGTTCCACGCGCTTCCTCTACACCGGTATCAATTCTTCCATAATAACATCCTGTATTCCTGGGATACTTACCGAGTTATCCTGTCCGATCAGTCTTCCATCACCAGGAGGGTCGCAATGCCTTTCGGAGGTCCCGCGGTTCTTTTTCCTCGCCATTGTCGGATACGTCTTATCCTTTCTTTTTTTTTCCTCCTCTCCTTTTGAGCTTTGCTCGCTCGTCCGATCGTCGCTTTTTGTGCGGAAAACACCTCTCCTTCAGGTATTACAAATGTATCTCATAACTCTTGAGGTGGAGGCGAGGCGGCGATTAGGTGTCTTAAGGAGGTGGAACCCAGAGGATAATCGCCAAATTAACAGGAGCTGATGTTTCCACGGAGATGGGGCGATTAAGAAAAAAAAATGTGCTTCGGGGATTTTTTTTCTCGCGTGAACAGAGTGAGCGATTGCGTTAATACCCGGCATTAAACACCTTGAGATTTTATCGCATTAACACCTTTCTTTAAATGGTGACGTGAGAATATCTGAAAATTGAGTATTTTCCGCAAAAATGTAAAATTCCGTATATTTATACGACAGCATCTATACAATAAATTTATTTATATAAATAAATATAGCCACCTGAATATGCAACTTATGATGCAATTTTTATCTTTTCGGATTAGGATACAACTTTTCTAGCATCGAAACTATAATTTCTATTTTTCGTATTTTCGGCTCTTTTTCTTCCAATGTTTTTTTAAAATCGAATGAGTGCTGTAAAAATTCATAGTGTCTTAAAAATTCACGTGCGCAGTAATAAAATAGTACATCCTATCAAAGGAGTAGCATCCGAAATTTTACACAAGCCATGAAATAATGAATGTACGGAAAGTTTTAACGCATGAAGAGTTTTTGCCAGTTATCGCGTACTGGGCCATCAAACAGCTCAAACGTTTTTTATCCTGAAAAAAATCAGATATTTAACAATAATTTTAAATGGTCTCGAACTTAAGTTTTTATCAATCATTTGAATTCTACCTTTCAACAGTATTTGCCTATACATGCTTCGCCATCACTTTTTAATGATTTTTATCCCAACTAATCATGAGGTTAATTTAATATCCACATATATATAGGCTAAATTTGAATTTTAATTATTATAAAGAAGGTAGATATTATTGGTGTTCTCTTAATTTTCGCGGCAAAATTTTAAAATAGGAACTACTCTAAAATTCTGCCTAATTTTACTGAGGGTAACCTAGGAAAACACGGTTTTTGGCTGCATTGTGTCCAATGGGGGAGATTTGGGACTGCTGAGTCTGGATCCGTTAGACATGGCCGTTTTGTGTCAGTTTGGATTGGGATTGGCCGATTTTTTTCGGTTGCGTCAGCTTTGAGTCGTATCATGTCGGATCGATTCTTCCTGTGGATTTCTTGGTCATAGATTGTTTGAATTCCCTTCCTTCCTTTTTCAAGTTCATTCAGTCGTAGCCTCTTCTACTTTTCAGTGATTGAATATGTTGGATATATAGCAAGTTAAAGAATATCATGACATATTATATAACTTGAAAAAAAGTTGTCCACCTTACTCTATAGCGTAACAGTTGTATTGTTCAGGATTAGCAAACTAATAACTTCAATTGGTCGATGTGTAAAAATTTAAAAGAAAAAAATATGTTACGTAATTAATTTGCAGAAAATGTAAACTACTACAAGTAGGAATGTAGGCACATGAAGTTTTCATGCATGAACACATTACGATGAGCATAAATTTCAACGTTCTCGCTCAAGTTCAGAATTTTTCTCCTTCTCTGCGTTTAAATGTAAACTGGTACTACTACCGGGATGCATATTATAGTTTAAGGTGCTCGAATTATAAAAATTTAATAAAACGATATAAAAACATGAACTTAAAAAAGAGAAAATATTAAGAGGTACATAAGTAAAACACAGGATCACGCATTACTCGGCAGGGAATTACAAAGGATTCCAGGCACAAATATTTGTCTTCTCATCCAAACTATATTTTTATGAGATATGCTTTTATGTGCAAGTAAGAGTCATCAAGTTTGATGAAAATTTCAGCAGTAAATACAGATACTTTCATTGCTTCCTTTACCTTCTTCCTCTTCTATTCCTGTTCAAGAAAAACAAAAACACTGAGCTATTTATTACACAATGTCTATTACATTCGATAGTACGGTATCAAAAAAGACATTAATGTCATCGTTAATATCGCAACTCGAAAGTTGATGGCGGCCGAGGGTTGTATATCAGCGCCGTTTAAGACCGACGTTGGCTCAAAGAACTATCGCAAAGGCGTTTTTACGCCGTCCCGACATGGCCGAGCTGATTTGTCACGCTACCGAAATCCACAAGTCACCAGTAGCGGCGGTTGGCAGAAGGTGTGCAGCAAAGGCTCAACTCGAAGTTAAAATCATCATTGTGCGGCGAGGAAAATGGATCTCCTGAATAACAACACGGTTATTCAGTAATCTTTTTTATAGCTATACAGTGCCTGATACTGTAGTGCGCTTTATACTGGCCGTTACTTTTGTGAATAGCAGTACTTATTTTTTTTAATACCATCCTTTGAAAAGCACAATATTTTTTGTTTAATGTAGAATTTTTTGGATAAATCATCGGTTTCTCCTAATCGTACCAATTATTAGGAAAGAGGAACTCGTATGTGTTTGAAAATAAAACGAAAACGCCTTTTATAATTTTGTACTTTTCCCATATATGTATAAGAAAAATGTACAAAATTATTAAAGCTGTTTCGTTTTATAAAACATACCTGTTCATAATTGCTATTAAGTAGTTTTCACGAAGCCTCTTGAGTGAATTACATTAAATTTTTTTAGATATATGAGATGTATTTCAAAAAGTGTATTTCCCTCATCACAGCTCATGCGTGTTTCTCTGCATATGCGGGGACAACCTAATTTACGATATCGGTATGTATAATCATGTGTATGATCCTCTCAATTTTTACCTGGATTTATAGTAATTTTATATTTACTGTGCTAGGTTCATTGCGGAAAGTCGATTGATGCGAGGATTCTTTAAATTGTATGCTTATAGACAGTTATAGGTCAACTTTCTAAAAAATAAATTTTGAAAGAATTCCATAATGTTTCGGTAAATGAAAATGTAAATAACTACACTATTTATCTTATATTTGTATTTTTATAGTCTCTGACGTTGCTTAATCCCTGATTAATTCAAGATATGAATCAACCAGTTCACCATATGGGATACATTCCATAAATGATTCACATAACGGTTGAGTTAACCAATTCAGCATATGGCGATTTGCAATTCTTTGAGCCCAGCTAAAACAACATTCTATGAATTACTATCCAGGACGGCTGCTTCGCGTTTGATACGAGTATCTGGTTTACTTAAACGCTTAATAATAAGAAGCACAATGATTGTTTCTTCCCTGAAATGTTTAACTTACGGATTTCATTGCACACGAAGGGTCAAATTTTATGATGGTGTCCACACTCTAAAAGACGAGCTGTTGTCACTTACTAAGAAGAACCGAATTATTTGGCAAGAAGACATACTTAGCCAAATTTTACATTCTACGTAGGATTAAGTACTATTCTGCATAAGTAATTATTTCTAAAAATCATGACAGTGATTATAAACGCCTTCGCAATTCATTCTTACGTAAATCACCCTGTTTGGAGTCGTTTTACGTGAAATCTCTAAGATTTTTTCCTTTTCCACGGATGCATGTTTTTCTCTTACAAGTTTCCACCGGAGATCTCATCGATCATCTTTCCATATGCCTCATCTTACATGCTTTCCATTAATGTCACTTCTAACGTATTTCATCATTTCAAAACGTCGTCACTGATTATTCATCTTCGCAATCGAACCGGAAATATGTCATTTCGAAAACCTCACTACGTGTTAGGCTTCCACCCCCTGTTTGACTCCGTTTCTAGTATGTTTTTAGCCATTACTGTCGCTTAATAATCTAAAAATTGTCGTGTTCTTTTTTCTTGTTCGAAATATTACGAAGTTTTAAAGATTTTGTTGCCCAGGTTTCATGGGAGTACCTAAATTTAATTTTCTATCAAAAATGAGAGAATGTCTTCTGAATTAAATGTTTCGGTTGAGTGGCATCCTTTATTCAAGAAATAATGCACGGCAAAAATGTGTAAAAAAGGTTCTTGATCCGTTTTGGGTCGACATAGTGCCATTTCGCAGCTAGTGAGACAGTCAGTCTATCCCGCCACGAATCTTCATCGTAAGCAGATGTTTGTGATTGTGACGCTTGGTATCGCCGCCATCCTTAATCTTTATGAATAATTTTTGCTTTAGGATGGAGTCAGTCCTTTCAGTTTGTTCTAGAATTTTTAGGCTTATTCCAGCCAGAGAGATTCTCAAATATTTCTATTCTTAAATATTTGAGAAAAGCTTTTTATTCCGTTGATGAAATTAATAGAATGCGCCGTAAATTTGTCGCAATCCATAATTAACTCTTAAGGGCAAAATAAAACAATTTTTCAATATAGAAACACAAGAATTTATTTGGTAGGTGACTAGGTTTCGACGTAGCACGTCATTCTCAGGCATTACATTCTTCTCCATAAAATTTAAAGATCTCAGTCTCTTTTCGTGTTTGTAATCTTATTGTCTAATATTTAAAAGATTATCTTTCTATACATAAGTATAAAATGTCTGCTCTGCAATAATTTGTTTTTTTTACCTTCTCTAGGCCAACTTAAATTTGTCGCTCGAATCGAAAATTTTCGCAGCGGAGAACGTTTAAGTGAATTTTATATATCAAGGACTCAAAATACGTCGCTGGAGACATAACCACTCAAAATTCTGATATTTCAATTATTCTAATCTTAAAGTTGACATATCCGATCGAAAACTAGATTGATCACTCTCAAGTGCATAGATAGATATTTTTTATCTAAGGTTTATAGCTAAAAGTGAGATTCACTGTAAAAATGTGATGTCGTCGGAATTTGTGCGACCCCATAAAATTTCCCTCTCCCCTACTCCATCTGCCTCTAGCAAGGCTCGTAGTCTAGGTAGGCAATAAGAAAACTAAGAGAAAACATCATATTAAGCTCCAAGAAGCAATCGTGGCACCTACTTCACACTAGAATGGAAATAAAAATAGAATACAAAGACTAGATATTATTAAAATGAATTGTTGTTTTAAACAAAAAGATGCCGTGCAAAAGGAATTTTTCAGTCACGATTCCTCCTTTAGATATTACGGTATCGAATGAGAACTTCTGGAAAGAGTTGAAAGAGATGGAGTGAACTATTTCAGGGCATAATCCGCTTTGAAGAAGGAAAAAAAAGATCTTTCTCAAAACCATGACATTCGCCGTAGACCGATTTTACGGCCACTAAAAACCATTCCGTGGATCCAAATCTGGCGTTTGACAAAGTTTCTTCTTCTATGAGCACATTGTTAATATGATCCAAAAAATAGTCTGTTCTACTTTAACGAGTGAAGTGGTGGAAATTTAACTTATATGCTTGAGTTTAACTTATATGCACTCACGCATATAAGTTAAATTTCCACAATTTCACTCTTGTTATTTAACATCGTCTCAATTTCTGGGATAAAGGTGGGATGTTTTCCGCTGTCTCAGTGAGGACATTTAGTGTCGGAAGGTTTACTACTGAGTTGGCCCTTCCTTCACCGTAAATACCCCAATTCGAGAATGGAGAATTGGTCTGGCTTGGTAGCTTAGTTGCTTAAAGCACCTACCCGACAAGTGGGAGTCCCGGGTTCGAGTCTCGGGTTCGAGTCTCGGGTTCGAGTCCCGGGTTCGAGTCCCGGGTTCGAGTCCCGGTGTTCGAGTCCCGGTGTTCGAGTCCCGGTGTTCGAGTCTCGGTGTTCGAGTCCCGGGTTCGAGTCGCGGGTTTGAGTCCTGGTCGAGTTCAGAATTTTTCTCCTTCTCAATCTTCATTTCTGTTCTACTTTGTTCTACGACTACGACACTGTCTGGAAAACTGAATAACTCACGACAACTGATTCTTTCGATCAGTTTTCGCTCGTATTTGTTTTTATCCTTTCGTCTGGCGCATCACCTCTCTCGGAGACTTTTATTCACAAATTATGTTATATGTATTTAAAATCAAAGGAGGATTATATTTCTCTATCTGACATTGCTTCGTCAAGATAGTGATCGAGCGACCAATTTCTTGCTTAAACAATTAGCTTGACTTCATAAAAATACTGCGTGAAAATGAAAGACTAAAATTTTTCTAATCTTAATGTATCCTTCGTTGGTCTTTTGAGCCGTCAATTTTGATTTTTCATATGTGCCGAGATAATAGTCATCTAATGACATAAACAAATTATATTACGTCAATAAACAAAACATATTTTCATTATTTAACTATCAACTTCCACAAAACGATTAAGACTACAGCAGTTTCCTTATATTCGGCCATGCTTCATTGAAATGGGTTTCATTCCAATTATGAATTAAAGATAGAATAATACAAGCGATCCTAATATTTTAATCAAACTTTTAAATTCGTCTTTTGTGTTCTTGATTGGCGCATACCAAAGAGAACGACTATTTCAAATAACCAGTAATGATTTTCCATTAAGAAGCAAACAACTCTTAAACTCTACATTTCACTTTCGGAAAATGAAATATGAAGAATTAATTGTCATATAAAAAGCTCGTTCTCCTATCATTAGCCGAATAACTCAATTTGCGAAAATGACCGCGTCATCCTATAGAAAAAAATATGCCCTCTCCCCAACTGACAGCTCTCCTATTGAAAAACCTGGTTGATTGCAATTTAAAACGCTCTTCTATCCCTTTTCATTATCATCGGACCGATTAACTATTGGTAATACGATTTCCGTATTTGCCGTGACATATTTACTATTATTACGGCATAGAAATACGTTCAATAATGTTTTGATATTCGTGATTCATAAAGGCGAAGTGTACTTACATTGTCAGCAATGGCTAAACACGGTATTACTATTACCAAATAATCATTTGTTGCCACGGATTGTTAGCAATTCGGAGACGGAAGAATTGCAATACAAGGATTAAATTGCACCTGAAAACTAAGGGTGGCATTTATTAAAGCAACATTATTAAGGATTGTATGTGGCATAAAGGTTAGCCTTCAATCTTGTAGTAATGAAACAATCATCCTAATTTTCATTCTTAATAACCGAAGAAAGACATTATAATTCGCTTCCATTCAGTTTCAGAAATAAAATGAATGTATCTGTTCACTTTTGCACACAATGTTCGTGTGCTATTAAATATAATAATTTTCCATTAAAAAGGCATTGAGATTTCGTAATCTTCGATTATAAAATCTAGTCTCTAAATTTCTCTTTCATGGATAAACAGTTTTGAAATCGTTAATAATCTTATTATACGATAAAAACAAATATTATCAAGAAAAGGAAAATGCTGCACATTCCAGCTTAACTTAAAACATCCTTGGAGAGCAAAAGTAATTAATTAATTATATTAAATCATTATGAATCGAGCTTCAAACTTTAAATTTTTGGAATATACTCACAGTCCCAAGCAAATTCATCTTCAACAAATTTTCTAAACTTCATCGGTGTCTTACGTGGCAGAATTTTTGCAACCAATATATTAGTCATATTCACATCGTCGCTCACAAATACATAACGATTCTACGTTCGACATTTATAATGTAAATATTTTGAAAGACCCTTAGCCACAAAACTCGCTCCTTCTTCATACAATTTCGTATTCTTATTTTTGAAGGTTCATTTTTTATTTCTTCGAGCAAAAATCGGAAGTCATTTTCCAAGGAAAACAAATACGAGTTCGATCATATATTGTTAAGGTTCAGTCGGAAGTCTCAAATGATTCAGTAGATTGAGAAGAAAGGGTCGATAACTCCACCGCCAATTTCCCTAAAAGCTGCAAAAGAATTCCCAAAGATCTTATACCCCTGTCGGTTTTCTTCATCTCGTAATCCATAAAAATATTTTTTTCGAAATCCTTAAGAGTAGTAATATGATTTCTCGCACGAAGGCGTTAAATTTCGTCAGTAACGTGTAAGGTCAGTCGAAAAAATTCACATTGCTATAAGTGCCGGTGGACGCAATGTCTCGCGACGGTGTGGGAAGACGGGCGGAATGGACTCCGGGCCAATGCGCCGTCTTCTAACCGATGACTGGAGACTACATTAGCGGGTATCATAGCCCGACGCCAGGAGTAAATCCTTTAAACCTTAATGCTATAAATAACTCGTCGCCTTCGGGACGATCGTTTCAAAATAGGTTACTGCAACGAAGAACGCAAATTTTAACCACGAATTATTATAATTTCGCGTTGATTTATATTCGTTCGCAATGTTTGGAAAATTAGATACATGCGTTGACTGCATTACATTTTTTTTAAAAATTCATTCGAAAATATGTAAACTGATAGACAACTTAAAGCTTCCAGAAACTTGCCAATTTTGTTTCGTGATATATGTTGAAATGTTTTACCTATTAACCGGAAATTTTTAATCTTCGTGGAATTATTTAAGTATATATAACAAGACGAAAAGAATTATACATATTATATAAAATTATGACATAACTTTTAGAAAATTAATGTCAAATTTAAAAGTATGTTTAGAATCCTATACTAAATGTAATTACCCCTTTATTTTAATATTGTCGTCCTTATATAAACAACCACGTAAAACAGTTCATCGAGACTAAAATTTAAGCGATAATATTTAAATTATACGCTTTACTTAATTAATAAAAATATTTTCCTATAAAAAGCTCTATTTTTTCCAAAAAATCCGAGAAATAATTTCGTAGAAAATATCCACTTAAAAAGTATTGCTCCATAAAAGAACAAATAACTTTTTGATATAATCATTTTCGATAATTTTTCGAATCACGTACCTACTTCTATTTCCAAGTTTCCTCAGTTTTCGATTATGTGTTTAGTATACCTTAATTCAGTAAGTAACTTAGTTTCTAATACGATCCTGAACTAATCTTCTACGAACTTGCTTAATATACCCATCCTAAAATTTCATCATAAGGTATAATAAATTAACATGAGAGAGTTTGTCAGTAAAATTGATTTCTTAATATCATAAATGTTGTACCAACGAAATCGAGTATTCCAGGTGCATGCGTGTTGCGACGCGATTTTTATTCCGGGTGATGGGAAAAAAATCAGGTTAGGAAGAAATGAGAGGCCAGAAAAACATGGGAGTCGTATCATCAGAATAAAAATAGTATGTACATTACAAAATAAACTAGCAGATCATTTTCGTATAAAATGACGAAAATTTTTTTTTAAAGAACGTATACAGTCCATTCTTCACACAATGGTATGAGAAAAGACTTGTAGGAGGATAATGAAAAGTTTTTAACGGACATTCTGCTACTGTATATTGCGTTGAAAGTTGCTGACGAATGGCACGACGGAAACTTTGAAGCCCTTATCAATTAAGAAAGAAAGCAAGCGAGAAATGAAGAAGAGTTGGGCGTAATGAGACGAAGAATTAATAAAATACCGTTTCCGATTCGACATCGGACCGTAGTGTTTTCTTTTGAGTACATCTCTAGCTAACTCGCCCGTTGTGACTCTTCCTTCACGGAAGATCACGAAACGAATGGCGCCTTGATTTTCCACATTCGGTGGCGTTTCACCAGGTTGTTTTCTTTAAGTAGTTTGATAAATACCTTCCGGGGATCTGCATTTATTTCCCTTCCGCGCGCGAAAACACGCTCCCAATTAGCCACCCCATCCGATAATTATGCCTTAGTTATATTTATCTTTTTCTGGTAACTAGTATTCAATTTAAAAATGTATCAAAATCATTTTTTAGTCATTGCAATTTTTAAATGCGCACAAAGTAAAATCTTTTACTTACTAAGATATTAAATGTAATATTATGGATGTAAAACGACGAATTGCCGCTATAATTAAGGCGCAGTACTTCGTTCTGGCTATCTCGCAACATATTAGGAATTTTTATTTCTTTAAATTGCATTTGGCAATGAGTTGCAATTTATTTAAAGACTCGTCGACTCATTTGGTGATTTTTCCTGACATAATCGTCTTAAAGTTTAAAATCAAGTTCAACAGGAAAATTCTACTAATAATCACAGTGCCCGCTAAAGTTATCCTGTCTGGATTTGTTTTCAAGCATTTAAACTTAAAAACTATCTTGTAATTAGTTGCTTCTATTATGTAAGATCAGTGTAGTCCAGGTATGTCAAAATGGTGGCCCGCCGGCTGCATGTGGCCCTTTCTCTGCCTTACTGCGGCCCGAATGCTAACTTTCTCTCAACTAAATCGTTCGAGATTTTATACGAATGCTTTATTTTTATGATAAGGGCACAAGGTTTCTAAATCATTGTTTTTGAGAGCAAAGATGTGACCAATATTTTAGATAAAGTCTATTTTGCCTTTATTAAATTTTCTATAAAATCCATCGCTTAAATGCGACCCTGATACTTCTTTGAGTTTCACATTCCTGCTGTAGTCGTCCATCGAGTGGAACAAGCGTTCGAAGTTAGTTTATAATTTGCGGTTACCAATATCTTTCAATCCACCGCAGTCCTATTTCATTTCACGACTTCTGGAGATAATCTCATATCCTCGAGAATGAAGGGACTCTTGGAAACTAATATGAGTGAATTTAAAAAAACAATATCTGCGGTATATTTGTGGTCTGTTAATCTGCGGATATTATCCTCAAGTTCCCTAGGATGCGTCAAATTCCTAAAGCATAGCGGTAAGTACCACTTGACCAGTTTGTGAAAACTCGGTTTGGCAATCCGGACTGACCGCTGTCCTGCGAGTAACGGACTAAAAGGAGAGCTTCCTGGAAAGACGGAAATTGACCGCAGTATAGCGCTGGACAGGATAGTAAACTACCAACTCCATGCAATAAAAGTGCCACTGTGGCCGAGTGAGGGTCGAGGATCGCTTAGATCAGTGGCCTTCGACCTGACCCCACTTGAGGGTCGTATTCCACTTTCGTAAAATGTAATGGGGTTGCATCCCCACCCCATTCTGTAGGGTTGGTAAAAACTTGGCTAAAAATTCAGTTTGATTCTATCACGTTTCATTGCAACTTGCAAATTTTAAGTGTAATTAGCGGCGAAATCCCTTACTGTTTAACCATGCTGGTGGCAGATATAAAATCAAAATTCTTAATTTTGTTTCTGTACGGTCTCGGGCTCCACGGCGCCATACCGCGAGATGCGTGTTGGGGATCTCTGACTTAAATATATGCGGATAACGAAGTCTTCTTCAAGCATAGGTTTAATTTTTTAATGAGTATACAACCGGGTACTCCTAAAAATTATACCGATGGTGTTTCCGGGTTCATTTTTGATGCCGCCGTTGAAATAAATCGCTAATGGAACAATTATAATATCAGTGAATTGTTCTGATAGATTTCGCTTATTCTTGAACTTCATTGTATTATTTTATTTTCTCATATTATATCACACGGTGGCGGAACCCACGCACAGTGGCGGATCCAGGGGGGGGGGGGGGGGGGGGGGGGGCGATGCCAAAAAGGATGCTGCAGGAGATTTTCCCCAATAGGTTTCACTGTGATAATTATCATACTATTCTATCGTATTCCAAGTTTTATTATTATAAAATAATTTTGTCCAGCATTTACTGTACAAATTAAAAATATCCCCCACCCCCATGGTGAAATAGGCAATCGCCCCCCCCCCCCCTCCCCCGGGAAGTTTCTATAGATCCGCCTTTGCCCACGCATCCAATATTTCGAATAATTTCTTCAGCGAATTCGGAAGATATTTACAAAGATTTGTCACAGGGTCACGAAATGATTGTTTCTCGGCGGAAATCTCTTAACTTCACTGTAATTCACTTCTAAATAAATTCGTTGCGTTTTGCCTCCGTCGTCTAACGCTTCGACGACTAATTCTAAGCACATATTTGAGTTTTTCCTCAGAAAACGTTTTTTCGGTCAGTGTTTCTTATCAGTAAACCGAGAAACAAGAGTTTAAAACGTCTGTTTTTCTCGTGGGAACATTGATGGATTTCCTTCAGCCTTCTGTAATTTCGTCTTTCATTCGGTAATACACCATGGGTCCTGACTGCATATATCAACGCCATCATCTTCCAAATAGATTTTGTTCTATTTCGACTAGTTTTCACTCTTCTTACTTTATATATTTTCCTCTCCTTCGCTTCGTCCATTCGGGATATTATTTTCCTTCGACATTCGTCTACTTCTCCTTTTTTATTCAGAATATTAGCTTTCCCAGTACTTCGTTCGACGTCTCTGCCGCTCTCTTATTAGCGTTCTTTAACGTCGTTCAGTGCGCGTACAATTCGGACTAATCCGACTCCCTGTCGCTAAATCGCCCCGAGATGCGTTTCGCTCTCCTTCGATACCCCCTATATACCCTGATCGCCTGTTTATTTCTCCCTTGCCACAATTGATTTTTTGCTCATACCGTTCCGACTATCCCTCTTCCAACGCCAATTTTACCGCTTCGTTCCACCTAGGTGCTTCATCTCTCACACACCCTCTGCGACGATTCTAAATGCTCTTTCTTTCTCTCTCTCTCTCTCTGTGGAGATCTCTCATCCCATCCCTGACCCTTTCCTATCACACCTGGTGCATCTCTTATTTGAGTTTTATTTCTTACCTCTCTCGTATACTATATGCTATTTCTTCACCTTATCATCTTATTGCCCCCGTTGCTCATTGCATCTTAATTCCTCCACAGTTGAAAATGTCAGGCTAACGATCATCAAAAGAGATTAGTATCATTTTGCCTTTAAAGTAGAATTTACCATTCGAATATTATTTTTTCTAAAATACTTTTATCTGATTTTTAATATCTTATTCTTTCCAACGTTTGTCGCTGGTGATATGCTTTGATCGTTTCTTGAGCCATCTAATATATGCATAGAAGTCGTTTGTTTTACACAAAGCAATAAGCTTGATCAATTTTTCTCAGGATGAATTAGGTTCCAAAAGTGATCATATTCCATTTTTCTTTTCCTTTTCCACTTTCACTTCTATTGTTTTCTTTAATGCTATCATATTATAGCTGTTTATTAACTTTGCCAGAGTTATTGTTTTTCTTTTCTAACACTCGTTACCTTAGTAATATACTTGTATTTAATGTACTTTTCATTGCTCTAAGGCATTCGCTTTCCTCCCGTTCTTCGTATTTCTATAGATTTAAAATATATTAAGGCAAATTTAATAGATTATGGAGAAATTAAACGAAATGTGGTAATATTTACATGACATATAATTTCATAGATTTCTATTCACAACTTTTCGATTTCCGACTTTTCCATGGAATGTATTTGTGCTTATATCAATACCTACAAGCCATATGTTGCGTGTTGTTAGCTTATAATCTCATTTGTTCTTACTATTTTGGTTCTTGTTTTGCAGTAGCTTTTTGCGGAATTTACACTCTAAAATCTTGCTGTAGAGTCTACAGTGCGGATTATTTCCCATCATTACATTCTTTAGTTTCTTAATTTTGTTAATTGTTTCCTAATATCTTTTCTTAATTCGATGGGTGGAAGTTGTACATTCATTTTACGTACGACTGTTGTGCTTCATCCGTACCTTCCATAAAAGTCATTTATTTGAGATTTTAGAATTCCAGCATCAGGCCGAGCGACCACTTATAATTGTGCTAAAAGTTTATTCATGCAAATATTTAATAGATTTACTCAAATACAAGATTTGACAAAAACTACAAATTATGTGTATCTCAATTTGGTTCACTATTTTCATCTTTATTGCTGAAGTTAATTTCGCGACTCATTATGACAATTTTACTTTTTGCGATAATTACAGCAAAATTCTGATATCCAGCTGAACATCTTCAAGGAAGACAAAAAAATTTCGAACCATCGAATTTAATTTTAATATTTCCTTCGTACTATTGACAGTTTTATTCATAGGTGATCGAGTTATGAGGGGACCGATTTCATATCTTAAACTCAGCCATATAATATTACCGAAAATAGTACATTTTTGAGCAAATGACAAAAAATCAGTTACGTGCTCACCATAAACTCTTGTTTCTGTTTAGTAGAAGCAGTTTTCATGAGCATAAAACCCTAATCCTCCTTCGTGTCATTCACCGCTTCGCTAAGAGAAAATTTAATTGTTGGTTATAGAGAAAAGGAAGCTGAAGGGATGATTTTCATAATTTTTGTAGAATGAGGAAAATGAGCTACCAGTTAACAATAATGTTGTGCATTTGATAAGTTGTTCCATGCTGTAACGTTCATATTGTAAATCTTTAAAATTAAAATTATGAGATTTAAATTAAAATTTTGAAAAGTAGCTTCCCTTCATATACGAGTTATTCCTAACATCCCTAAAGTTTTAATTTAATGAAGAAGGTGAACATTTTTATTTGCATTTTTTTAGCTTAACATATCCTTTCGATAGTTGCCGATTTTTACGTAATAGCATTCCAAATGTTTTTCACATTTTAAACGTTTTTTTAGTTCGAATAATTGCGTCACGCACTAATAATGATATAATTAACGCTCAACCATCGATCCGAAAAGTACATATTTATCTACTTATGTATACTTTTAGGAAAGACAATTTTCCACTCTTCCATTACTGAGTTTTCTGGAGTTTTTGAGGCAACCTCCGGCCAACGAAGCATAGGCGTGTAACTGGCTTTAACCATTCCCATTTTTACGATACTCAGCCCTACACCCAGCCCACGGATCCCACGGGATAAGTGCCGTTCACACACCAAAAAGTTCACAGGAAGAATGGAATGGTAGCGAAACCCTCGTCAGTGAGCGAGGGGCGACTTTACGGCCCTGACCGGAAAACTAAGAGGGGCAAGTGCCAATGCGGGTTATTTGACTTTCATTGAAGGAAGAAATTATTTCAAAAGAATATACCGTTAATGTCAAAAAGTTTGTCTTCGATTAGGAATTAATAGCGCTTGTTTTTTCCCGTGTTTGCGCTCCATATAATTCCTGTGGCCATAAAACGGTCGTGTAAACCAGATGGGGATTCAGAATACAAAACGAGCCTATTCAGTACTGTTTCATTATCCGATAGTAGGCGTTTCACGCGTAAGATTATTAAATCGACTATATCAGTCGGTACATTCCATCACCTTTCATGCGTTGATTTTTATCAACCGAATGTCTCATTTTAATTTTAAACCATTTATCACGCTTAAAGTCTTTTATTTCATAGATTTTAAAACAAGATTTACTGTAAAACTATTTTAGAGTAAAAAATTTCAAACGTTTAAAAAAATATATGTCAATCTAGATTTAACATCTAAAATACTCGTTTCTTTCGATAAGATATTTATAGATACCAATCTTTGTCGTCATTACAACTTTTTCGCATTCGATGCAATGTATCTGATGTCGCCGACTAATGGTTTGTGTTTGCATTTGCTTCTGTTTATTGATTAAATCTATTGGAAAACATTTTCGTCACCTCGAGGACGTGACATGAACGCATTCAGGAAGTTTTGGTGGGCACAATTTTTATATTTAGCGCAAAACTAGATACATCTGCTTTATTTAACTCAAGGAAGACGAATGGACACGAACTACAGCCTAAATGATGCCATAATTAGGTCTTTAAAGTCTGATAAATCGAGAAAGTTTCAACTTTTTCCATGGCTTTATGTCACCATTAGCTGATCCGTTACGCTCATCAAGATAAAAACAGCGGCACAATCGTATCTATGAGAGTTAAAGTCGTTTTATCCTATAATGTGGCCTTATTTCGTCAATGATTTGGTTTTGTTTTCTTGAATCCTGTGTACTTCATTATTTTATAAATAAAAGTGAGTGTTAACAATAAAACATTTCATTTTCCTTCTTCAAAACTTCAGAATAGGCAGAAATCATTCGTTGAAGAACTTCTTCAAGATAATTTCCGGGAACGATTGAAGGCATCATAAAGGTACTTTCGTGGAGAACGGCGATTTTGCCGGAGATCTCGACGCATTGCCGTAAAATGAAGGACAACCCCGAATATTACTATGTAATTTCTTTCGATTTCCGTTTTCTCCATCATTAAGACGACGTTTTCACTTCTTTTCTTTTTTTTTAAGGATTCATTCATTCATCTTTCTTTCCATGTGTTTGGGAACAAAAAGGTTCTCCCTATCCCGAGAAGTAGCAATCTTACGACGTCTCTTCCCCGTCGCCATCACATCACTTCGCCGTCCTTAATCCTTGGGTGCCGTAATGCGAGGTTAGGAAATGGGGTATACGACACCCCCAGCGCAAATATTTGGCAGCGGCGCGGCAACAACACAGAGGAACAGGGAAAGGGAATTAGCCTCGGAGCGAAATTGCCTCTTCACGTGCTTCTCACCCACCTTGAGCACCCAATTAAGAAACACGCATCATTCAAAGAGCGAACGCCAGTCAAGCAAAACAGCCGCCCAAAGGGCCAGAAAGGACCTCAAGAGAGGGGGAGGAGTGAGAGAGGCCATTTATCATTTCCCTCCCTCCTTTCGTTCTCTCCTCTGTCTATCCCCTTCCCTCACCCTCACCCTTTCACCCTAACCTTCCAACTCCCTGTCTCGCACCCTCTTAAAACCCTGAAACTCCTTTCTTCTCCCGCTTTTCTTAACACAGGCCTTTCCCCCCCTTCCCCTCCCCCCCACAATGACCGACCTCTCTCTCTGTTTCTTCCCACCTCTTCCCTTACGACCTCTCTCTCTCACACTCATTCCTCTCTCTTTCCGACACCTTCCCCTCTCCAACTAACCCTTCTTATCTGAATTGCCCAAATCATTAACGTCTTTTTTTTCGAACAATGAATGCCTCGCAAAATTTGTTTCATTTTTTTAGTGTTCCGCTACGTATATTATTTTCCTCGTTAGATGGCGTTAGTGGTTCTTGCATGGCGATGAAGTTGTTGAGTAAACCGTGTACACGTTTCAGCTACAAAATATCAGTAATGGGAGATAATTCACGGATTGTTCATTCATAAAGTCCTTGTTAAAATCAACGATTGATGAAATACGCCTACGACGGCTATTTTGTAGCTGAAAACCGCATATAGTTTACCCAACTTTTATTTCTAAAAGATATAACATATATCCTCACCGATCTGTTTAGGAAAAATTGCGAGCCCCTTAAATGTCATCCTAAAGCTTACTGGTTTGGTAAATTTTGCTTTCAAATCTTTTTGTACACATTTTAGATCAATTTTTGATTAGGTGTTTCATTTCATGCATCCACAGACGGGCGGATCTAGAAACTTCACAAAGAGAGAAGCCGATCGAGTCTCCTTCCCCTTGAAACCGCCTCTGCCGATGATCCTTTTATTGTGGAAATCTCTGTCCATGTCAGACTTTCTTTCCCGTCGTATGAAACTAATCTGAAGTGCATAGTCAACGGATTTTGCGCATAGTGGATTTAATTAAGAATGCATACAATGGAGGAGTTATCCAATCAGGACCGGCTCGATTTACGACCTGAGCGCCAAAGTTCTGGGGGCGCTATCCCGATCATCTGTCTGTGCATTACTTGCAAGTGAATAATTATTGAACACCAATTTATTTCACGGAACATGCTAAAATATTTATGACAGCCCTTTTATTTTTCATTATTAACAATTTTTGCATAACGATGAATAAATGAACAAGTTCTTTTAAAAAGATCTCAGCAAATATTTATTAGCTAGCTAGTAAATATTTGCTAGCTCGCCCGGGACGCCAAAATTTTTCGGGTCGCCTCTGCATCCAGTGTGGTGGCGATCACCCCCATCGCCCCTCCCCCTTGGATCCGCCACTATTCACACGTCTTCCGTATTGTTTCCTATGGAGACATATTTCCAAACTTTTTACTTCGGTTCTGGTTCCCAGATCGGGAGCAAATTGTATCATTCACAATTTGTTATATTCTATTGAAATTTAGAGACTCCATAATGGCGTAAATTTTAATATATTTCTGCCGTAGTGCTCTTCTATTGTTATAATCTCCTTAATTATAGGTTCACATAAAACACTAATAACATTTCACTTGGCGTGGCCTTGGAAACTAACTGATATTCATTCAGCTGAGAAAATTAAAATTAGTAGATTTTTGTAATGTTCTCAATACTTGTATCTCTTATCCAATTCTATATTCTTTCTGGGAAAACAAAATTAATAAACTCCATTTAATGTGGTATACGCACGAGAACAAATTCACGATCCAATCTGATCGTGGATATTTTCTGCAACGCGTTTGATAATGCAGTTAATATTTTTTAAAAACGTCTGCATGATTTTTAAGAGCGCACACGACTGCCGCGTCATTCACGATTTCCTACCATGTATGGATATGATCGAAAATTACACTTAACCTAACTATTCACACGCACGTGCGCGAGAGAAATGACAGAGCTGAAACACGCACACAAAAGCGTGTGAAGCGATGTCACAACAATCAAGCGAAGGAGCCAGAGAGAGGAAAAGAGAGGGAGAAAGAAGGAAATCTTTCGAATAACAAAACTTTCCGCTTCCCTCCGGCCGACGTACTGTCGGAAAACGATCCGAGTCCTACGCCGCAGAACGGTACAACCCCGCGCGCAAACCAGACCGAAAACTCCCACAAAAAATCACAAAGCGAGATATTTTTTTTTCTTCCTCTTCCTTCCACTCTTTCTAGCAAGCTTCCGTTGGTACAATGCGAAGGATTCAGACGGTTTTAAGTACACATATATTGTGACTTATGGAGACAATGGAAAAGGATCCGTTTTTTCCCTCCCTCTCTGCCGTCCTCCAAAAAGGGTATTTTCCACCCTTCTTCCCTCCCTAGAATTCCGTCCCCTACTACCACCACCTTTCACCTCTCCCCACCCGTCGCTGATGGGGTCTTCCTCCGTGTCAACCTGTTATCCCCTTTTCCCTGCAAGCCTCTCTTCCGTGAAAAAAAGTTTTCTTCCTTTCTCTCGGACCTGTCATAAAGCCATCTTTCACGTGGGTGGAGTCTTAGGGAGTTAAGACATCCGACGACAAGTAGCCCAGCGTGTGCCCCCTTTAAAGACGTGGGGGTGGGATCTGGTGGGCTATGGGTGCGCGAGAAGACGCAATCCCTTGCAGGTTTTAAGTAGGGGGGCAATATAAGGCTTGACCCTTTATGGATACCCGCCATAAACACATACCCCGTGGGTGTGAAAGGACTTCCTCCTATTTTAGCTCTTGAAATACCTTCCACCCCCCGTACACACCCAAACGGGACGGTACAGAGTGCCGATTTTACCGATGGCGACAAAGAGACAAGAGGAGGAGCTCCCGCTTTCTGCCACTCCCACGCCTCCCTTTATTCTCCTCTTCCGAAATTGACTTTACGCCGTTTAGAGGGAAATTACCGGCTCATCATACGTCGTCTCTAGGTCTTAAACGCTTTAAAACGGCATCTGATTTATTCAGCTGAGGACACCATAACGAGTTAGGTTTTCCGGTGTAATTTTGTAGCTTCTGCTGATACCGGTATAAATATTTCATCTCCTGCGCACTGGTATGGGGTCTCGGTGCTTCCCGATTCCGCAAGAATCGAGTTCGAGTGAACAATTCAACGGTGGCGATGTTCGACTTACGAGGTTGTATTTATTTGGTTTCGTGTGTAGGTTTATCTCCGTAGTTAAAAATTGTTTTTGTGTATCATAGTTTTACTTCAATCCTGTAAAACGACGAAGTAAATACAATCTCACCCAGATGGTAGGGTTCTGTACGCGTATAAAATCACTGCTTAAATGAAACCAATTTATATAAATCGCCACTTGCATTTCATCATTTATTGACTTGGCAATAGATACGAAATTAAACTGTCAGTATATCGTCAGTTTCATGTTTGTATATTCACTATATTTTCAATGGCAGTATTTGTTGACAAAAAATCTACGTTGTCACAATTTATAGAGGTTTATCCATAGGCGTGGGTGAAAATGCCTTTTGTTCAACCTCTTCGTTTTGCACTTCCCAATACCTAAAACAAATCTCTGAATATATGAATACATAAGATAATGAGACTCTGCATGTCTTCACATTTCATCTGTTGCTTTCGAGCCGTTAATTTTTTCTTTGTAATTTAATTTCTATCTTTGGGGTGAAGATGTTTGGTGCACAATTGTTACGTTTTAAAAATACAATGTAACTTGGTCTTTCCCATTTATAGATGGGCTTGGTTTGGAAGTGTTGGATAAGATTTGTAATAGATTGATTCAGAGATGTGATGCCAGATTTTGGTCTCAATTATTTTTATTGATTTCATTTTCATTCGAAATTGGCTTCCATTAATCTATGCAGTGAAATCTTATTGCACTAAAAATTTGTAATCGCAGAGAAGTCTCATTAGTATGGACTATCGGTCCACAATGAACGCAACTGTTTTTATATTCGAGAAAATTGTTGCCACAACATAAAATACATTCTTTTCATCTCCATCTTTCCTCATTATTTTATGATCTCATCTCTCATTTCTTCTCTTTATATCATATTCATTACTTTCTTTTAACATTAACTCTTTTCTATTTCTTACCATTTTCTTCTTTATTCACATTCTTCATTCGATGATGTCCTTCAAGCACTTATCTTCTCTCTCTCTCAAAACAAACATTAAAACTTCTGTCTTTGTGGAAAGCTGTATTTCAACGTTTCTTAAACTTTAGTAATCTGAGGGCCCCTTTCCATTCAAATATTTTTTTGCGGACCTCCAAACTATATATCTATAGTTAGCTAGTAGAGCATTTATTTTTCCTAAATTTTTAGAAAATCACCATCGCTATGTAGCATCATTTTCTCTAAAAGTAACGTATACTTAGAATCCTGTGTGCACGTTTTATTATTTTTAATTGTTATTAATAATTCTCGAAAATTACTCGCGGACCCCAGTTTAAGAAACGCTGCTGTATCTTATTAAAAGTTTATTGGTTGCCATGGAATATTTTTCAATCGTTTAAATCCCATAAAAGTGATAATATACGTACTTTTAAGACAGTTTATAAAATTGAATAGTATTATGTGAATAAAGGTGATAAAAATTTAAAAATTTTATCCGAGGATATAGTATTTAGGTTTCACATCTTAAAATAAAAATTTCTGGGTGTAAAATTCAATTAAAACGTTATAGAATCCAATGAGTTGGAACTAAACGGACGAAAAATGAAAATTCATGCGACGCTCGCAGGATGCAAATCTTTCACATTTATTTTTTTATAGACTGATAGACTAAATTTAAAACTGCTATTAAAATTCTAGTTCTTTTATTTGTGATAACAAATTTTGAAGCTTTGGTGTAGTGGAGGGACTTGAAAATTGTATTTTGGTATTTCATTCTCACGATATTTATGCAGCACTATATTACAATTTCATGAAAGAAAAGTAGATGAATGAGAGGAAAGATTCCTTGGACTGTCGGAAGGAAATACCTGTGATTCGATTGCCCAAAGCTATGGTAGAATAATAAAATGTGTTTTTAGCTTAATCTATATATCTACCTTGTTTTTTCTCAGGCAGAAATATAAGCTGGGCCTGTAAACAACGAGAGATTTTCAAATTAAATTCATTTTCATTTTTAAAAACTTATTCTTTCTTTAATTTATACGTTTTGAAAGTTTATGCTCACTTTTATTCAACCAATCGTAACTTTTGAACATTCTCATTCGTGTACTTCAACTATTTCAGACCTTTCGAGCATAGCCAGTTAAATGACGTTTCTATTTTATACTAAACTAGCTGAAAGTACCCGGCGGTGCCCGGGTTATGTCAGACACGTAACTAAGAGAAAATCGCCTTTACACTGTAATCCATAAATCTTAAGAATTTTAACTTGTAAGAACATTCAAAATGGGATCGAATCTTTAATAAAGCATACTTACCTTCTAATTACAGCAAATGCCCCATATATTGCTCTGCGGTATGTGTGTTATTTACTAACCAAAGAAGCATTTGTCTCTTTCTGGGGAAATGCTGGCGTCCTAGAAAAACTTGTATAGATTAGACGTTTTATTCACAACCACAAACTTATGTCGAGTGACTTCTATGGAGAGTATTATAAATATGCGTTAGTAAGAATTACAGTTGTATAATATAAAGGTTTTACTTACTAAAAGGTAAGATTCCAGCATACACACGATGAACTGTCGTTATAAACGCTTCCCATACGCAGTCAACAGAATAATTATCCTTAACTATGTGCGTTGCTATACATCATTAATTTCGATGCTTAAACAACAGTTCGAAGCGAAAACGCTATTCTTTCACCTATTTGAAGGTTTAATTGGCATTAATTGAATCGGAGGCAACAATTACGGTCGTCTTGACAACGTCGGAAAGAGTACGAAATATCCGTAAAATTTCGAAAACAATTGCGTATTTCTGAATGATTCGACCGTGTAACATGTAAACATCGCAAGAATAAGATAGTATAGAGTTTAGCCGTCGAATAAAGCACAAACGAAGAAAATCGGTCGATATTTACGTATTTTAACGAATGAAGGAAGAAAACCTTGCACTTCGAAAAATCGAAAATCCTATGTAAACTTATGGGAAAATAAAATTGTCTCCTGGAATCGAACCCGGGTCGATTTTGGAAATCCCAGGTATCCTATGTTACTCGTAGAGTCATATGAAATCAATTTGCAAAGTTTGGTCCCGATAGCTCAAAGGGCGTGGGAATGTATAAGGAACACACGGACAGACATTCAGTTTTATTATATAAGATATGTCCCATATAACCTTGCAAACCCTTTTTACTTGATCATGTGTGTCTTTTGAACGGATCGGTTTGGCTGATATTATTATCCGAAAGATTAAATATTTGCCATAAGATGGCTGGAAGTAACTCCGAAATGGTTAGATTCCAACTGTTGCAATTTCATATACCTTCCTTTTTTTACATCCGCATCCTGCGTCGCTCTGCACCAATCACCTTTCAACTCTTCCCCCTTATTTCTCCTTCCCTCGCCCCTCCTCTCTCTTTCTCTCCTTACCCACCCCATATCCCCCTTTCCTTCGCATTCCAACGCTGCTATCCCGCCCACAATTCACGCACACACACACTCCCTCCCTCCCTCTTTATCACCCTCAGTCCCCGACTGCGTTCATGCTACCGGTCTCATCGAATTTCCCCACCACTCCCCCCATATAAATGCTCTTCTTTCCACACCCACTCGCTCATTCACCGGCCTCTGTGAAAGCCCAATTGCCAAAAAAGGGCCCTATCATCTCTCGCCTCTAATTTTCCTTTCCCACACCCGCTTCCCACTGTGTGGCCACTCCTATTCCGCTCGTTCCTTCCTCCATTTTTCTCACCTCCCTCCCTCCCTCTTCCATTCAAGCCAGACCGCTCTCCACCGAGCATGCTTCCGCACCCACGTGGTACCACACCGCATGAGCCGAGCGGAAGGGCGTTTACGCGAGGGTGTAGAAAGCGGATCGGAAACTAATGGTTCCTGGCACTGGGATACGTTTTAACATTGGATTTGACCGTTTGACGTCGTTGCATTGATCGTAGAAATGCATTACGTCGTGGGTCGACATCACTTTCGTAGGAATGCGGGTGAAGTGAGATGTTTCTGTGAAATTATTTCCAAGCTGCCTTAGCATTTAAGTTACATTCGATAGGCATGAATCGATTGGAATGCTACACAAAGCGGCCGTCATCATTGATGATTCATCATTTGTAGAATATACTACAGCAGAGTTTCTCAACCTTTTTTTTACCAAGTACTTCTTGAAAATTTTTTTAATAAGTACCCCAACTCATTGTATTTTATTTTTATTTTATGTCTACAAATACAGACAACAGGTTTGTTGTTTGAAACTTAATAAGCGTATGTTATGATCCAGAATTTCAGATTTATTCTTTTTTTTTACAGAATTTTATAGGATATTTTCCAAACAAATAATATTCTGTAAAGCATAGTACCCCTCTAGGATAAGCTAAAATCCGGTGTTCAGAATTGAAGTAGGTTCTAAAAGGAAGTTATTTCACATAAAATCCATTTCGGTTATACACTATATTCAGCAAAATAAAAAGATTAACTTTGAAATAATGCAAAATGTCGCGTTCCGTTTTTTTTTTATAGCCTGTTGATGTTCTGAATAAAGCGAAACTCCAGTAGTTGTTTACATTTCATTTATAATAAAGCGGAAATTAAAAATTCTGTATTTTGTGCTATTCCAACAAATAGTTACACAAAATACTGCCCGAAAATATCACATTAGAGGTGTAGTCAAATTCAAATGATGAATTTTGCGTCATTACCTTATTTTAAAGCAACAAAAAATTTTGTTCCATTTATCAACAATAAAAGGTAAAGGAAATCTATGTCCCATATTTGAGATGAATACCTTATTAGACACGTCAAATTATAAGAAGAAGCTATCTATGAAATTTAATGCTTATAGTTTAATAATTGTAAAGTGAAACACGCCCATAATTTTTTCCGGTTCAAGTTTTAATGCGAAAAAAACCATTCCGGAAATGAGCAAATTAAGTGAAATCGACAGGAAAATAAATTGTGTTTCGTGCATAGGTCCTATAGAATTAAGTTTTTCTTCCCCGTTGAAATTTCGTTGCAAACGAGAAACTTGTATTAAAAAGGCGAGCAAATACACCGCAATGGTTCTTAACATAATGAATTGTTCCAGCCTTGAAAATTACACACAAGTTCTTTTTTCCCTCTACTGAACCTCTAGGAAAACCCTAGTCGCCCGCTAAGCAAAGGCAAGTAGCGTTACACAATGATATAACCCTTTTAGAAGGCAACAATGGGCGGCCTTGGTGGCGGGGTAGGTAGGGTACCTCCTACCGGACAACGGAAAAAGCGGCGTTCTATACTTTATAGCTCTTGGCACCGGAGATGTGGAACGTTTTACAAAAGGCCTTTCCAATTTCCGAATTCTTTCTATAAAGATATAAGGAAGTTCTTCCTTTACAACATGTAAGTCGGTTAGGAAAAATTATCAAAGTTATATATTTTTATATAGGCCCATAAGTCAACCTGAAAGTAGAAATCCTAATGAAGGTTTCTTGATGTTTATCCATTCGATTTTCTCCCTGCAAGGAGAAATCCATTGATAAGATTTGATTGGCGCAGAATAAGTACCTACTATAATAGTATTATTCAAATGCACATGCAAACCACGTGGTATAAGCCCGTTTTGGTAAGCGGAAGTTGAAATTTTTTCGCTACTAATCTGAGGGCAGATAAAATTTTTATTACATATTAATGTTAATTTTACATTAAATAACGTTTATTAGTAGTTGAAGCTCAGCACAAATCCTTGGATTATATTATCTCCTTAAATGTTTGACTGCCACAGTTTGACTGAAGTAAAACAAACTCATTTCAACACTTTAGGTCCAGTTAATTGACGAATACATTCTTTTGACGAATCATTTTAGCACCTTTATAAATGACTGGGTTAATATTCTTTTATGAATCTGTTAAACGAACTTTTTCATTCTTCCGTTCCCCGAAACGCACATATTTTGAAAAATACTAAAAATTATTCTCCGGGATGAATTTGAAGCATTTATTTATCAGGATTTAGGCTTGGTCTTTGGCATTTCTTAACTTCCAAAATTTCAGACCCTGTCTCTTTTTTTTCCGTATTGCCTTAAGAATTCTGAACCGACCCATTGTTCATAAATAAACGCGGGTGTATGAAGAAAGGGACGACTCAGTGGGCAAATAACTCGACGGTAAGTTAACCCACGGTGATATTTGAAGCCCGAGTCAAATCCTCGTCCTCTTTGTCTACGTACATATGTTAAAAACTACCCGACTTTAAAATGTTATCCCTCTGTAGTAGAATACAAAACAAAGTCGGTAGCGCCCCCTCTTATTTTCTTCATCCACCAAAAGCCCTCTACACCCCCCCCCATTCCATTTTCCCCTCTTCATCCTCCTTCCTACAGTCCCCTCTTTCCTTCCTCGACACCGCTTTAACACCGTGACCAATCGACACGAAACTTGTAGCACACTCTTCCTGACGTTCGCCGCTGTCTCCGTAAATAGAAAGGGAAGGAAAATTTTTTCTCTCTCGAAAGCAGGAATAGAGAAAGAGAGGGACGATGGAGATCCTCCTCCTAGTTTCTCCACCCGCCTCTATATCCGTCACTCCCCCTACTCCCACTCCGCGGGCGGGCGGGTTCCTTTCTCCTTTCTTCTCTTTCTCCCGCTTCTCTCCCACCCCCCCCCCCGTCCTGTCCCTTCTTCCCCCTTTCCCACGTTCCTCTCCGCGTATTCCCATTTCCCACGTCGCTTCTTCTACTCCCAACCTACTAACGCTCCTGTTTGGACTCTCTCGTCTTCCCCCTCCTATTAGTGGGATCAAGCCTGTTCTTACCTAGGTTTTCCCCACAAATATAAATCTTTCCTAGGATATTTTTCATTTTGTGTTTTATGTAATGTATATTCATATAATGTAATGTGTCACTGATTGATTGATTGATTTTTTCCCTTTATTGGCGAGGTTGGGCCATTTTGAGCCTCTTCCTAACCTCGTATGTCGCTAATTAAAGTATGTAATATTAATAACAAAGTAACGAAGGGTTAAATGTAATAGTGGTCTAAATTTCGCCCGAATAAAGACGATTGTATATCTATCTTCCACAAATTCTCTTCTCTCCTCCAATACCTTGTCACCCTCCTTTCCTCTTTCTCTCTGGCCTTCTACTGGTACATTCACTTCTTTCTCATCATCCCTCGCCCCACAAGGACCCACCCCCTCTTTTCATCCCTTCGAACCCTCCCCTCTTATCCTCTCTTCTTTGCCTTCCTCTTCCACCACTTTCATCAACAATCTTTTACTCCCCTCTTCGAGCACTTGCCCTCTTATTTCTATGTCTTTCTCTGCCTCTTTTATCTCCGTCTGTTAGCTTTAATTGCTCTAGTCGCTTGTTCATTTGGTGGAAAAAAGAAATAGATCATAAAGGCCGTTATTCAATTACTGTGTAACACCGATTTATGGTTTTCGCATTTAAGGTTTCCTATTATTTATAGTCGATTTTCTGTGGTAACTTGGCGATGCGCCATATAATGCGCAATCAGCGTTAGTGCTTCTTCATGATGTAAGATACAAAAATTAAATATCCTGAAAGAAATCGGCGTTTCAGAGTAATTATTTTGTCTCTTTATTATGTCATATCTGGGAGAGAGATCAATAAGTCTAGTTTAATAAATGCTATGAAATATTATCAAATAAGAATGAAGAAAGAGATGATTCGCGGAAAGATTTTTCCGAATACATTTCAAGAGTCTAACAATAAGCAAAATGCAGATGAAAACCCATTCCGGGAATTGCACGGTTTCACTTAACACTTTTCGCTTTCGCACAACTTTCTTTTTAGAACTGCACTGCCATCGGTTTCACTTTAGCACGGTTTCCAAGCATTAAAAATCATAAAATATATGTTTGACTCGGATGTTATAATAAAGAACAAAGGAAGCAATGCTGAATAGAGTGTAACTAAACAGCGCATATTGAGTTCATAACGCTCTCAAATGTAACATAAAGTATTCCTATATATAGAAATCTGCATCCACTTTGCACGGTTTCGCTATACAGGATCTTCTCCAGACACGCATGTACCGCGCAAAATGAGGGATGGGTATTATTATTTTCTCTTTTTTATATAATTAAAAGTCTGGAGTTAAGTCGAACCACCCGCGTCGCAACGGAGCGACGAAATGAAGATGAAATGGGGGAATAGTTCAAAGAATTTCAGGTTCCAAAAGACGCTAGCGAAAGCCATCAATAAAACACCTACTACAAGAAGTCGGAGCTTGCGCGTGTCGACGTGAAATAGTTAAAAAGTATACGAATTCGAGCCAAGCTCTCCTCTCAAACGAGCCGAAACACTTCGCAGGTATAATTTATAACCAACGTCAGATTGGAAGAAGACTCATTATGAAGAATCACTTAAGCTTACTTTTAATGAGTCGCTTCTAATAACATAAACACCTGACGTGCGTATAAAAAGGAGGGACTTCGTGGAATCAAAATAGTTTTAAAGAATCCGAGCAACATACAATGTACAAACTCTCACGTCCGTGCAATAAGGCAACTCATTACATTTATACGCGCTAAAAAGATTTTCTTGCTGTTGAAAGTACAGCAGTAGTGCTGATGCTGAAGTTGGAAAAGCTCCATTCTCGGTCTAAAACTCGATATGTAGGTATTATAATTTCACTGGACGCTTTATAGCTATAGTTTGAGACATGCACCTTTAGGGATGTTGTTTATGACATTAAGCGCTGTAATGCGAGGAATTTTAATAAAAATCCTTTCAGCCACCTTTGAGTGAATCATCATTTTGTGAAAATCAACTAAACTCCATTGTTTCACAATATGGTTCATTTTAACAAGTCTTATATTCCGGGTGGTATTCTTTTTCCAAGGATCGAGACCAGTATTCGTTCGCAACTTCCATAAAGCAAATTTGAGGATCCTAAGCATAACTATCTGAAAAATATCGAACATGACAGGGAACAAAATGCTCCTATTATATATATGCCAATATTTAGGTATAATGTATATATTGCTCGTTATTGTGAGTTATTATAACTCAATTCAGTACATTTTTTTTTCATAATCCACCGGTTCGCAAGACTAAAAGTGAAAAACCCTGCTCTCTACAAATACGAGATTTTTTTGTTATCTTCAACCGTTTATCTCCTATAGCGGAACACAGACAACAGACAGACGAAATTGTAAAAAAAACACCTTTTCGCACTCGAGGGCACCAGAAACATGCATATTCATCAAAACCTCCAAATCGGATAACGGTCACAATTTGTCCTTCGTATACGAAAAAGTAATAGCGCCAAAGGACTTATTTTTAAATAATATATTTCAAATTATTCTATTTGATCAGTGTAAACGGTTTAGTTCAGTGGTTCACAAAAGGTTTTCAGGAGTATCACGAGGACGGATTGTTTTATTTTATTTTTTATGCCGGGACGCACCGAACGCCGTTCCGGAACCTTTTTGCAATAAAATACTAATTTTCATAACTCAAATCAAACCATACTAAGATATTTGCAATGTAATAATGTTTTACACATATTGTACAGTCGCACGTATCCCTTTGCCGACAAATTATATTCAATTCCTATTTTGCCCTCCTCACTTCTTTCGCGTTCCGGGACCTTTTTTGCTAGAAAAAAGCGCCCTATGGGTATATTTTGAGTATGGTATATTTTTGCCCAAACAAAAGATGTATTTGTAATAATTTGAAAGTTAATGTTACATTTCATATTTCTTGATTTATGGATGAGAATAGGGGGGTCGCGATAAGGTCGGCTGCGCCAAGAAGGGGTCGCAGATCAATTAAGTTTGGAAACCGATGGTATGGATAATACGCTGAAACCCACGATAACAATGTTGTCCGACACCTCCATTCATCGTCAAATGCTGTCTGAAGAATTTCATATGTATCCGCGCCTGTTTTACCAAGTTTCAAAATTTAATGCACACAAGTTTCTCCTCTAAAGTCGACATCTTTAAACGCAAGGGCAGCGCTAAACACAAGTAGCCAAAAGCAATGACTGAATCATTCTAGTCGGATAGCAACAAGTGAGCAATATGAGGATGATTCATACATAACGGAGGTGTAGTTTCATGGTCCTGTCTCAACACGTTTCTGAATTAAAGCATAATCTGAGAACTTTTGGATCACCCCTTTTATAAATTAAAATATTTCCATATTGCATAGTTATTATTCTTACATTTGAATGGCCATATTTGGACCCCTTACAGATGTAGCCTTGAAATGAATGACAAGTATTTTGAGGTATGAGATGGTATAGCAGCAATTAGTCAAAGTTAATTGGACCATATAGATTTAATGCTACCATCGATCATTTGGCGATAAAATGAATTTTTAAGCTTGCCAACTGTATTCATTGTATAATGCTTTGCGGGCGCCATGGCGCCCGCGATCGCCGCGTTGCCGACCCCTGCTCTATAGAGTCGTTTAAGATTCCTTGGAAGCAATAATTATATTATTGGGGAGGAGCAATAAAAGTCGCCTTTTATTCTCATTTAAGGGCCGTCGTAAAACATTAAATCAGTCAGAGGGAAACGAGGGAAAGAGGGAGGGCGAAGAGAGTAATGGTAAGAAGGGAAGAGAGAAAGTGGAGAGGGAGATGGTTTGTAAGAGAAAGCGTGAGTGCTAGGGAGAGAAAGGGAGGGAGGGTAAACAAAAGATAAGAATGGGATGAATAGGTGAAAGTGGGGGAGAGAAAGTGAGCGAGAAGAAAGAAGTGAAGGGAGAGGGAGGGAAATATATAGGTGGGGTAGAAAAAGAGGGCAAGAGGAAGAAGCAAGAAGAAGAGGAAGGATGGTGAAGAAAGGGGGAAAAGGGTAAAGAAGAAAGCTAAAGACTGCGGGTGAGATGAAGAGAGAAAACCCGAGAGGAAGGCAGATAAAGACAAGAAAACAGAAGAGAGATGAAATAATGGGATAAGGTGGGAAAGGCAGCAAGAACAGAGGAAACAATAGGATCAAGGTAAAAGAGACAGACAGACAAACGACTTTATTGAGGGCAAAATTGAAATTATATAGTTCCTTCTTACATTTAACCCTACGTTATTAATTACAAAGGAGAATAAATAATAATAATGATTATATAAATATATACACATAACAACACATTCGCAGAAAAACAAAAACATGAAACTAAACAAAAGAAAAAACAAGTAAGATATCCAATTACAAATTCGAAGAATATTAAGGTGACATAAAGTGGCGAAACATGTTGCACTTATTAATAAAATATCAGGAATATGTTAAAAAGGTTAGGCTTAAATGTGAAGTCATTCAGAAATTAGGATACAAAACAGAGATCGCTAACAAAATCTTTATTTCTTTTATTTTCAGAAAAATTTGAGCCCCCCACCCTCTTCTCTCCTCTCCCCCCTCCCGCCTAAGCTCCTGTACATTAGGTTACCTTCGTCATCCCATTGTTACGCCACTGGTGACATAGATTTATATTAAGTGGAGATGGTATGAAAGGTGTACTAAGGGAAATAGGACAAACACGAGCCGTATGTGGTCCGAAAGTTCATAAAGTGCGGCCATCTCATCGCTTTGGTTCTTCCGTAAGTGGGCTAACAAGACGATCACTGAATGAAAAAGGGATACGAAACAATATATATGCGAAGAGTTTAACACTTAGAAATTATATGATTTTAATTAAAGTATGAATAAAATTTTAGCTGCACGCTTATAATCTTTTATGAACGTGCTTAAGTTCATTGTTATGTTGCTCGGGCAGTCTTATATTTCGAAATAATCGCATGAGGCCCACATTATACACTTATTTGACCACCGTGTTATTTGAGCCTGAGAAGGAGGAAATGGAAGAGGAATAGGAAGATGCAATAAAAGAGGGAGGAGAGATGGAAGGAAAAGTAAGAACGAAGAGAAAGACGGAGGATATACCTGAAGGAGAGAGATCGTCTTTATTTCTGGGCGAGATTGAGACTGGACAGTCCCTTCTACCCCATAGAGATAGTAAAAGATGGAGAAAAGGAACTAGAGCGAGAGAAGTCGAGTTGGGATGAGGAATGGAATTGCCAGGAGGGAACGGTGTAATTGGAGTGAGCGGCGGTTGTGTTTGTGAGGTAAGAGATTTGATGGGAGGGAAGGAGAGTGAAGGTGTGTGTGTGTGAGAGAGAGGGGGGGGGGAGAAGATGGAGGAAGGGAGAGAGGTAGGCAAGGAGAGATATGATGGGTGGAGGCTTAGGTATGTGAGGAGCATTAATTACCGTTTCCGACCTCCACCAGAGGGTGCTTCTTCTTCCGCAGATAAACTTAATTCAGGTAGCTCCATCGCATGGCCCGTCGGGGAGGCTCAATTAATTACCTTTCACGTTGGCTGCTCCCTCTTTCGCTCCGGGCGGCGTCCAAATGAGGCCTCTCCCGTATTTGGAGGTGTAGGCGGGAGTGTGGATTGTGTGTGTCTGGAGGGAGGGGAGGGAGGGGGGGGGGGGGGGGAAGGAAGGAGGCAGACCGTGTTGCCGCACTGATTTCCGACCTGAAGATCGCGGAGGGATCGGAACGCTCCGTTTCTCGGACACGGGCGGCTTATTCACCCGGGGGTCTGGATCCGCTTCGGCGTGGATTATCGCTTCGCACGCATTTACTTTGGCGATTATTCCATCCGTCGCATGCGTGGGCGAGATTCATGAGCGTGCAAGGCAAATAATGAAAGGTGTTCGTTTTGCTAAAAAAAACTGATATATCGAGTTTGCGGCGTTTCGTTTTGCTAGTGATTTCTGTGTGCCGGTGATATTGTAAGCCTCGTTGAGATTATGATGTTACAAAGTGGACGTGAATATATTGTTGCTTGCTCTAATCGAATTCGTATTACGGCACGTTTTTTCTAATTGAATTCATATTACGGTACGTAACGTGACTCGGTGACATATTTTATATTTGTTTATAGACATCTTAAAAGAGAAGTATGTGGCTTTAGAAAACGATCTTCTCTATCATAATGTGATAACCATTATATGTATAGTAATTTCGATACATCAACCCCTCTATATAATTTACTTGGTTATGCGTGATGGTGTAATGCTAATTCGGCCTTTTCATTGGTTGAATGGCAAGCCAATCAAGGTTCGGGACATCACTTATGTCAGTAACGCTCGACTGCAGCGCAGTTGCTACGGCGTGGAAGAAACGCGAACTAATAGAACATATGTGATGATATAATTCGTAGTTATTTGCCGCTAAACTTTTGAATAAATTTTTGATAATTAAAAGATATAAATAAATTGTTTATAAGAATAATAAGTAAGAGATATTAAGTTAAATAATATACATATTCCCTCTCTTCATATTGACGGGCTTATATACTAGTTATAGTTAGATTTTATCGCGATCGCGAACTGGATGAAAAAATCGAAATTTTGTGGTACTCACATTATATCTTTTTGTTTCACATTCGAATGGTGGAGTTCAACTCAGGTCACGAATCCAACGAAGTTATCTAGCGAAATCCTGAGACCATTACACGGTTGCGTAAGGAACTTTGTTCTTATCTATTGCGTTTACTGTGAATTTGCGAGTCCTAGGGTAAGGATAAAGGTAAATAAGACGGAAGAAGAAGACGAGTCAAACATCCTCCTTGATTTTGCATTCATTCGCCTCAAGCATTTCGGTTCCACCTTGCTGTCCGTTCGTTCGCTCGCTGGCCGTGATCTTAGCAACGTGACGATAGGTACGAAGCTGCTATCGCACACGCGACGTTTTTCACGTCACGGGACCGCGGCAGTCCACGTTCACCTGCTACCTCAAAGCGGCTCCCACGAGGAAAATCTCTTTTACGATGAGAGTAATAGCCTCATTATCGCGGAGAGGAATTCACGTTATCCGACAACCGGTAAAAACGTTGGCAGCTTCTGTCTTCCGCGGTAGAAGCTACCTTAATAGTAAAAATGTCCAACATCCATCGTCGAAGTGTCGAAAAAGCGGTCATCCGAAACTGTAAAAATCCCCGACGGCCAGGAATGGAACGGAGCAACTCCAATTTCATTTTCCGCTTCTATTTTTTTTCGGAAGTTGAGGGGTTGGAAAGAGAAGATAAATAGATCCATATAGTTCCGGGAGTGGGATTCCGTTAGTTATCGTGCCGAAATATCTGTACCAAGGAGCGTGTCGGAAGGTTTTTTTTACGCTCTCTAAGCACCTTTTACAAGTTCAGAAATGAGTTATTTAGATTGATTTATAAATGATTCAATTAAAAAATATGTAATAAGCTCAGCATTTGATCTTAGATAAATATAGCATGCAGGTAACTTAAATAGATACAAAACAGTGACTTAATCTTGACAGTTACAAATAAATACTAGATGTATTCAACAGGAATTCATTATTTTTTTATTCCGGCGATTCCCAACGAGATTCTTTAATTGTGTCCCTAAAATTCCAGAAGTTAAATTTAAATTTAGTATTATGTCTTACTTCAAACTTGTAGCACCAAAATTACAAATTTAAAAAATATCATTTGACTGAGAAAAAAATGTGGTGCATTACTTTCTGGGCAACCCTCGTAATTCTTTTCATTACTAAATGCTGTAAGCTAGTACCGAAACATTTTTGCTACACAATCAATCTGCAGGAAAAGTCGACATGAGTTCACCCCCCCCCCCCCCTCAAGAATATTTTCCTCGTGTAATTTACATCCATGTGTCGCCAAAATCTGGTATTCCAGTTACATGTGTCGCGCCATAAAAATGCTGGAAACCTTTGGTTTGTTCTAACTACAGATGAATTATCGCTAAGGTTCGGTACTTTTTTAGTTGAAATTTGAATGCTTTCAAATCGTCCTTTTTTGTTATCTAAATAAATGATATTCTTTATTTAAATTTATGTTAATTATTAAGATATTATTAGTGTACGCTGCTTCATCTGTACATTTCTGAATGTCACTGATGACGTAGAGCAGAGGTGCCCATTACGTCGCCAGCGGGCGACCGGTTGCCCTTTAGGAAGATTGGAGTCGCCCGCGGAGGCAGCGAGTTGCTAGAAAATTTAAAAACTGAATTCTAAGGGTTTTTTCTAGATTGTAAAGATCTCTAGCCCATTGTAAAAAATTTTCGCCGAAATTGATATTGAAGAAATTTCTAGCAAAATAGGAGATGCTCAACATGAATGCAACATCTGGAAAATGAAATAATTATGTTGCAAAATGATATAGCAAGATTCAACGATTCAAATTTTTGGAAACTTGTTTCTTCTGAAAAATTTTCAATTATAAGGAACTTGCATTTATTTTGAAAGCATATTTTCCTTCCACATATTTATGAGAGTCAATATTTTTTTATATGAACCTAATTAAATCGAAAACCAGAAATGCACTCACCAATGAACATCTTAAAGATTGTTTACGCCTCTCGGTTTCGAGTTACAAGCTTAATTGCCAATCAGTAGCCGAAGCTATGCAGTGTAACAAATAATATAATCGTTTAAATAAAGAATAAATTTATCAATTATTTATTTTGTCGATTTTCATAAATAATATATGCTTTCTTTACGGTTATTTTTGCGTTTAACTTAAAGTTACAATATCCTGAAGTATATTTATATGGTTATTAGGAGGTTCTTCCATTTATCTTCCTGAAGTACCTATATATTGAAAAAATTTAGTAGTCCGCAAGAGAGTTTACAGAATGAAAGTAGCCCTTGGCATATAAAAGATGTAGAGAATAAGTATTCTCCACGAAAAACAGTTTGTTTCCAGAAATGGAATAAAAAATGTGATTACGACAACGTAGCAAATAGATTACCGATTTATCGAGCGAATTATTCGGGGGATTTTTTTTCCATACCTCAGTGGGGCAGCTTTATTTTTTTTTTTTGCGCGCAATTAAGCCGCTCTCTGTATCTCTCCGGCTGTCCCTACTCCCTCCATCAACCCTCTCCCCCGTGCTCACCTCCCTGGTTTCCCGTTCTCTCGCAGTAGCAGCATCAAACATTTCACATCCCCATGTCTCATCAATTGGCCACGCCTATTGCGCGCTCTAATCGTCCGCATGCGTAAAGCGTGGAGCGCCTTCATTTGTCCACCCGTCCGTCTCATCCAGCGCACCTCCCCTCGCCGACTCTACTCTTCCTCCTCTCTCTCTCTCTCTCCACCTCTCTTTATAGCCTGAGAATCTCTCAGAAGTTCGGAAGGGAATTTTTTCCTCCTCTTCTCCAAGCTCTCCCTGCAATCCGCCTTCTCACCCCCTCCCTCTTTTCCCCCTCTTCGCATATCCCACGACAGTATCTCACCTATCTGTCTTTTCCGTACAAAAACAATAAGTAAACAAGTTGGAGCGTAGAATTACGCGCCATGTCCGGTTTGTCGAGTTCTATACCACGAACCAGTGCCGTAACTAGGGTATGGCGAAGATGGCATTTGCCATAGGCGCCAAACATTCCCGCAAAAAGCGCGAAAAGTTAATTTTCCTATATATATATATGTGTGTGTATATATATATAAATAAGTGTTATTTTAATACTCAAACGTTGATTAATGTATAATAAAAACACTATTTTTCTTTATTAAAACGAAGAAAAAATTATATCCTACATAACTAAGGCGTTTCCTAAAATTTTGCCACAGGCGCCATATCTGCCACGAACCCCTTACATAGATAAAATCTTACTACGACAGCCGTAAAATTGCTGAGTAAATCACACACGCATTTAAAGCAGAAATCCGTCTTCGGTCGCAATACCTCAATCTTTGAACATTGGTTTGAACCTATGGCGTATTACCACCTAAACCGACAAGGCAAAGGGCGGAAAATTTGTAGGGGCGGCAATTTTGTCTGAACGTCCACTAATTGAAATTATTATTTAATATTAATGATGCTTTATTACGAATCTAATAATTTATTTTTGCACTAAAATGTAAATGCATAAGAATTTATGTGGCAATATTGGAGCAAGCACGTTCGTACGTTTCGGTATCGGTTCTCACCACGTTCACACACTAAGCTAACTAAAAATATGTAATTAGTTACAATAAATATGTAATGGACGAGTTTTTATACATAATGAAACTTATAAATGTTCAATTATAATTATTTTTTTAGTTTCATATTTATTTACTGATAATTCGTAAATATTAAAATAAGTTCATATTGGGCGGCAATTATTTCAGGGCCTAGGCGCGGCAGAATTTTTAATCCTCTACAGGTTTGAACATTGGTTCATCGGCTGATGGACGGGTAGAATATTTAATCGGATAGGAAATTTTCTGAGAAGAAACAGCACGATTGGAGATGTGATTGGAAGAAAAATTATTAAATCCTTAGGCGTAGAAGGTGCGCGTTAATATCCCTTGATACATAGGTGTCCCCCAATCTCTCGCTTCTTCTCTACATAATTGTTTTGAAAAGGGTGTTTGTTCCATATAAAGTCATTCTTCACGATTACCTACAGTTACAAAATTTTGCATAAACAATCCTGCTGCTTAAACTAGCTGAATGCACTACTTTTCACGCCGGAATATGCTACGGGAAAGGTTTAAATAATTATTTTTGTTTTCCATTTGAATAACATTGGAATGCCTCGAATTCAGAGCGCGTGACTTTTTTCATTGTCATTTTAAAAGGTGATAGAATTTAGCTGTCGACGCGAAGTTTATACCATCCTAAGGGGAATTAAATACATTTCCTTATTCTCTTTGGATTTTAAATTGCTCGAAAATTATATTTAATTTCGGATTTTAGGCGATTTTATCTTCATTTAATGCAAGTTCTCCATGGCAACCTGCATTGTTGACTTTCAAATATATTATATCGATTTCAGCGTGATTTTAAACAAATTGACGAATAATACGAAATTTATTAAGTTCATCTGCTTCTCATGTTTTCTGAACGTGAATGGCATTTCGCATTACATTAAAAGTACATAATGTATATCGTATAGCAGGTTATCGTGTCCCACGGAAGAGATAGCGAATGAGAGATTTGTTGTAGCAACGAAAACAAACACGCCATGCAAACCAAGCTCATAATATTTAGCGTATTAATTTATGTATTTTGTCATTTTCTAAATGACATAAAATCAAATTACTGAGAGATTTCTCAATTTAATGGATCAAAAGTAACTGAATTTAAATTGTCCTGTTTACTTAAGTTCGCATTGAAATTTTCGCTATGCTGCAATGTATTTGTTTGATAAAAAACGAGAACCAAATTGTATTAAAAAAGAAAGCAATTTCCGTTTGTCGCATTGACGAGTTGGCTGTCTCAAAAGTTTAGAGTTAAACTTTTGAAGTAAATATCGGTAGTGGAGGCTGTTGTCTATCGCCGATCCTATTCAATATATATGGAGAGAGGCTAATACAAGAAGCGTTAGAAGGCACGGGAGATTTCAAAATTGGAAGAAGGATTATAAGAACAGTGAAATACGCGGATGATCAAGTACTTCTAGCAAGAAAGGAAAAGGAACTCCAGAAAATGATAAATAGACTAGTGATAACAGGTGGAAAATACGGTATGGAAATAAATATAGAAAAATCCAAGGTCATGCGAATATCAAGTAAAGAAGAAGAAAATTTGAATATAAGTATTCGAGGAAAGCCATTATAACAAGTTTCACACTATAAATACCTTGGAAGCATCATAACGACAGAAGCAAAATGTACCGATGAAATCAGGACTAGAATAATTAAAGCAAAAGCCGCTTTCAGAAGAAAGAAACTCCTGCTAACGGGGAATATAAAGGAGGATATCCGCAAGAAGTTGATAAAATGCTATGAATGGAGTATAGCTTTGTATGGGGCAGAAACTTGGACGCTCAGAAAAAATGATATTAAATACTTGGACAGCTTCGAAATGTGGACATGGAGAAGAATACTGAAGATAAAATGGACAGATAGGGTGAAAAACGAGGAAGTTCCACGAAGAATAGGAGAGAAGCGAACGATTATACAGACTATCAGAAAGAGGAAGGCGAAATAGATTGGGCATTACCTGAGAAGAGAGATTAAAGAAGTGATAGAAGGATAACTGGATGAAAAAAGAGAAAGAGGTAGGAAAAGATTTCAGCTGATAGACGACTTGAAGGGAAAAGAGAGCTATCAAGACATGAAGAAGACTGCGGAGAATAGGAGTATATGGAGAACCAGGTTTAACCATGAATAATCACGAACCTGTCTACGGACAGACTGCCTATGATGATGATGATGACACGAGAACATAGAGATAGGTAAATAATAATAATGCAATGCGATTACATAATTGAATACATAGTCATACATATATATACATACACACCTGCATAACATTCATATACACATATATATACATATGTATATACAAATACATATGTATATATACATATATATACACACGCACACATGCATACATACATCTACAAAAACACATTTACACTTATTTACTCACAGATTAATTTTACCAAACTAAAAGGATTCGAATAAGTTGAAACGTAAAGTACAGAGAGACATATCAAGATATGAAGAACGTAGCAGAGGAAAAGAGGATGTGGACATCCCTGTTTAACCTACAATCACAGGCATAAGAACAAGCTAAAAATGATTATTTTTTATTTGTGAATTACTACTTGATTTGCACTTGGAATTCGCTTATGTTTCACTCGACTTCTTTTTTACTATTCGACTTACCCCCATTATTTATAAATATAAGCCACGATTGAGGACTCTTAATTCCTTATTTGATGCTACAAGGATGATTCTCAGCTGGCAGGTAGCCCAATAGATTAATAAACCAGGGCAGGAATATCAAAAGGAACCTTTTATGAGAGGGAGGGAACTAATTATTATAATGCATGATCAAAGAAGTAAGGAAAAAGGTGGAAAATTTCACCGTGGAGCGTGGTTTTCAATGGGGCATAAACTTGGTCGCTGAGGAAAGAGTCTATAAAGAGGTGTAAAAGCGTTAGAGATGCGAGTTTGTTGGGGTGGAGAAAATCATAAGAGCGCATTGGAGAACAAAGGGCCGTTTTTATTTAACTGAAAGATGAAAGGAGCGACGAAATATTGTTTTAAACGCAGAAGCAAGCTTCTGAAAACGAGTGGATTATCAAGGTGGCATTGGAAGGACAAAATATTAGGTAAGAAAGACAGGGAGACGGAATTGGCGTCGGTAGATCATGTGACAGGAAATGAGGGTTTCCGGGAATTGAAAAGAATAAGCAAGTAGTGCGGTTCGTGTTTGATATAAGGCCTTGCGTTCAGCAGGTGAAGGTTGGATAAAAGTATGGTTCATAACTTACGGTATTAACATTTAAAAACACAATTTTACCATATGAATTATTGATATAATTGTTTATTATTGATCGATGCTAAAATTACAAGATTTTCCAGCAGTGTTAGCGAAAGTTTAATACGAATCGAGCGAATAATTCTGGGGAAGATGGCAGATTAGATTCCATTAGTTAAGAATTTTTTCTTAACAGTGCTGTCTCTACCAGTGCTCCGCAACCATCTAAATTTCACGGCCCACTTTCGGGTTCACTCGAACTTTGCGGCACACCGAACCAAATTTCACGAAACTTTAGAAAATTTTTATCACTCTGTAACCAACAAAAATGAAAGAAAATAAACGACTACGCCACACACATGGATAAAATCTACTTTTTTCAAATCGTCCAGACAGTGGCGCGTTTATATCAGTTGATGCCCCTAGGCGCTGTGGTATTATGGGACAACTATTGCTAGAAAATTTTGTGTATTGGGGCCCCCTAAACATTGGGGGCCCTAGGCGCGCGGCTAGTGCGCCTATGCCTAAACGCGCCACTGCGTTCAGAGTATTATGTAATTGGATGATAAATATTGCAAATTCTCCAGCGGCTTTTTTCGGTTTCAAGTAATTGAAACAGCTTAACAAATCCCCTCATGAGGTATCGAACTTTATGAAGCATTTCTTTTCTGTCTTAGCAAAAGAATAATAAAACCGTGCTTTCCTTTCCCCAAATGTACTGCGGTACACGAATACTTTGTCGCGGCGCAAGTGCCCCACAGAACACCGGTTGCGTAGCACTGATTTTCACTATTACCACCAATCGCAGCTGTAACAGTTGAAACAAGAAACCCTTTGGTTATAGATTCAGATTCTTTGTGATTTAATGCCTGCTTGGACGCCGCCATTTTCATCTTATTTATAGAGTTGAAATAAGCATAAAATTATTTCCACGATCAACAAATTTAACTCGTGGTGAGATGAATGTGCCTAAGGAGTATGATTTAGTTTACACGTATTATTGTAAGATTTATATAAAGCCCATGCAGATGCTGAAACCCATCAATTTTGGTTCCTACCTCTAGCATTGACCGTCTTTTCAATACTATTTATCGGTTGTTCACTTGTTGTGAAGCAAGGAGATACTTGTTTTGAAATTTCATCGATCATTTTTTTTCAAAATTCTCATTTCCGTAAGACCAAACCGGCCTAAAACGTTCCTTAATTAATTCATCCCTTCCAAATACTTTTCATCTCTTGAATACTCACTTTTTCCGCTTACCTAAACCGTATTCATTGTAGGCAATTACCTCGCTGAATAGGAGGTAGGGCGTAATAAAAGTTGGGACTGGCCCACAGGTGAGAGTTGTGGGGGAACAGTGGAGGAATTGTGAATGGATGTTAGAGAGGTAGGAGGAGGAGGAGGAGCGAGAAATGGAAGGGGAGGACTAAGAGAAGGATAGGGGAGGGGGTAAAAACATTAGAGAGGGGGAAAAGAGGAGGGGTAGAGGCATGAGAGAGAAGAAACTAGAAGTTGAAAGTTGGGATAGACGAAAAAAGAGGCAGGAACGAGTTAGAAGTTAAGAAAGAGAGGAAGAGGAAGGAATAGAGAGCAAAAGTCAAAGAAGAGAGAAAGAGAGGAAGGGATACAAGATACCTATTGAATAGAAGGAGAGAAGGGGAGGTAAAGGACGGAGAAGGAAGGCCAGGAATGGAGTGGGAAAAAGAAGGATGTGGTGTTGAAAAGAGGTTGATTTTCGGAAGAGTGTATAAAAAACGGTAGAATGAGGTTTGGGATTGGCTGGGCAGGAGATAGGAAAGAAGAGAGAGAGAGAGTGAGTGGGGAAAAAATGAGTATTCCCTTTATATTAATGGACTCCAGCCGTGGGAAAGTCTTGGAGAAAGGTGGGAGATGTTGGCTTTAAAAGCGAAAGAGAGAGAGAGAGAGAAGCCACGTCATTCTTTATAGGCAATTTTTCTTTCATTTGATTTTTTTTCCTCTTCCTTGCGTTACTGCAAATTTTACTTCTTTCCCTAAAAGGGACTCGGTCTCTTACTGCATCCTGAATACGATTTTTTTTCGACGATTTTATTTTATTTTATTTTTTTTAAACCTCGCTATCAGCATACAATGCGGGGAAGAATTTTTCGATTTACATCCTCCTAAACACATTTTCTCGGCGGAAAGTGGTATTTTTTTGTAAGAATTTTCAAAGCTCTGCAGGCATTAGTTTCATGTAACGTTCGGAAGTAATCTGAGAAAGTGTTCTCCGTCCCTAATTTAAATTTTACTAGATATTTTATGGTGGCCCAACGTTAGGAAACTCGTGAAAAATAAGTGGATTAAATGTTTTAGCCGGAAAATTACTTTTACTGTAAGTATGAAATGATAAAGTCCTGCGATCGATAAAATTGTTTGAGTATAGTTACCACTTGAAAAACAGTCTCTGAAATAGCTGTAAAAAAAGTTTTAGAAAACAGGTGAGCATTTCGCTTACAGAAGCAGCTGTCGTTCGCTGACATCACCGATAGTGGAAGCGTTCTTTTTAGAATCTTGTTGTTGTGTAACCGAAATGCGCATTTGGTTTTCTCAAACTTTTTGTGGCTATTGAAGAATTATAACTAGTCAATTTCTTATAATTCATAAATTGAACTTCATGATTCACTTTTAACTATCGGACACCGTGTTTCTAAGAGAACGTAGATACCGATCACTTCCTTACTTTAATGCTATTATGTTGCAACTTTGACATGCTGCACTTTTACTTCGCATTGCCTCCAATAAACCAAGAAAAAAAATCTAGGAAAATCTTTCGGGAGTCGTTAAAACTTTATAAATCCCTGTCTGAATTCAGTTTTCTACTAGGAAATTCGCTACACAAGTTTTCTTGAGTGATTTTTGTAAAGCTAAACTTTACTCATCAATCATATTCCGTGTTGCCTTATTGAGAAATTACACTCTTCATGTCTGATGATGGTCTTTTTTTTGCGCTTGAGTGGAGATTACGCTTCTCTCGCTGACAAGATATTCATCAAGCTCTCTCCCTCTCTCTCTCTCATATCGTTCTCCCCCTTTATCTCCTCTCTTACATTTTCTCTCCCACACCGTCTTTCTCTATTCCTTTCTCTCATTTTCTCTATCTCCCTCCCTCTCCTCGCACTCCCCATTTCCCCTTTTACATTCTCTATTTTTCTCTCTGTAATGTATTTCAAAAGCAATCAACTTCTGTAATTGTTATGTTTTTTTGGAAATGTTATGCTTTCAGTTCATACCGAAAATTAAAATAAATGTTATGCATATTTTATTTGCTAGTTTTCTTTAATCGTTTCAGAAGTAATCAACTTCCGCTGTTATTATCGTTTTAAATTTTATATTCTAAATTCATCTTGTAAATTGAAAATTTTTATGCGGGAGAAGGGATTTTCCATCCTTAAACTCGCCAAAGAAGACATTTTCTTTCTTTCCTTCTTTCTCTTTGTCTTCCTCTTTATTCTTCTCTCTTTTTCTTCAACTCTGCCCCATCTTTCCTCCGTTTTCCTCCGCGTTCAATCTTCGGTTCCGTTCTTTCATTCGATCTCCCAGTTCCGTTCCTCTCTGTCCAATGGTGTAACCGCTTCCTCCGTCCCATTCTTCCTTCCATTCAGCCGTTCCATTCCTGTCGTTCATTCATCCATGCGTCCTCTTCCTTTCGGCAGGTCCAAGGTCACTCTTAAGCCCGTCCTATTGTCATTTATTTCTTTTGAAATGGTGAAATGATACGCGACGTAAACAACAAAATTGCATCCCCTCTTTCTCCGTTCTTGAAAATTCTTGGGTCCAAATAAAAAATGGCAATTTTATCAATGATTTAGAATGGATGCCTCCTGTTTTTAGCGAGAACTTTTCGTTAAAACGCCGTGTGCTGTTAGCCTGAATCAGTGGTGTCCAAGATACGGCCCTCAGGCCACATCCGGTCCGACATAAGTTTAACAATTATTAAAGGACACAACATGAAATGAAAATATAAAAGCATTTAAAAATATATTTTGTCTTTAACCTTCTCTTCCTGTTGTAGATAAATACATTTAAAACAAATCAGGAAATACTGACCCGCAACTAAATCCTTTAATTTCCTTAAATTATTCTTCGATTTTATTTTCGATTGGGTGAGACCCGCGAAGAGGGCAGAATTGGGTTATGTGATGCACAATGAATGCAGCAATAGGTTATGTGGTCCTTGAGCCTAAAAGTTGGGGCTCCAGTGATCTAAATCAATATATAAGAAATGAATCAAACGGGAGCAAGATAAGAACACGTTTTCCGAGTAACATTAAAAAACTTTTATCGGTTATTTTATGGCAACAAAATTTAGAGCAGATGAATTTATCAGCGATGATTACTAAGTTGGAAAATATAAGAGGAATGGTCGTACAAGATAAATACATGAACATTGGCAACTCTTAACGGTAGGACTACAACTACAAGTTAAGCATTGAAAAACATAAATTATCTTTGCGTTATATTGCCAATTCAGTGTGTTAAATTAATGAATAAATCAATGGTGAAAAATACGCTTCATATGTTGTTTCCTAGAATGATAATATTTATAAAAGAATATTCGAGAAAATTAGTTATATTTATGCACTTAAGATAGACATTTCTCTTGTAACTTTCATAATCAAATTTTTTGTGAAAAACCCTCGATTTCTAAGAGCTTCTAACATACGTATATATTCTCATCTTGACTTCTTGCGTCAGTTTCTTCACATAACTATACTATATTATTGGCTTCTCGTTTGAGTTATTGAGCATAATTGCTCAATTTCCTGTAATTGCTACATATCACCCTGGTTTATCTAACGAATAATATATGAAGTTGGTTCTTTTGTAAACATATTCAACGCTTAACATAGAATCGCATATATATGGTAATATATATGGTTTTACTTAATAATGATTAGCTTGATGATCATATGATTTTTCATTTTACGTAAAAACTTCACTTTTTTGGTGCAATCGGTTCTAAGAAATAAATAAGTTTAATAAGCTGCATCTATAAAGTTTTCCACGCCTTGAAACGAATTGGATGTGTTTATTAACCGGGGACCTGAGAAACGAATGCAATTATCTCTTAAATCTTCCAAGGAGAAAATTACGTATTTCTGCAATATTCTGAATCACAATAGTGCTTCTTCTGTATTTGCAGTTTCGTGTTTGTTTTCATCTATTCATACACTTCAGCAGCATTTATGCCGAAAATATTCGCATTTTACTATAAAATATTAATTTGCATAGGTCCTGTTTTCGTACCCTTCGGCGCTTTTTTATCCTTACACATATCACAACAGAAATGTTTTTCACATTAAATATAACAAAAAGCTGTTAAAAACGCATTCTGTAAATATTGGGTATGATGGTTTCTGTTGGTGGCCAAATAATGAAACGTAAAACCCACTAATTGCTATCTATATGATATCTCTTAATTCATTTAACTCGAACCGGAAGACATTTGTTTAGCGGTTGATACGGGGCTCTGGTTACGAGGGACCTCCCACCTTCATCAAATTGTTTCCCTTGCCTCGTAAACTAAATCGAGATATTAATTTTGGTTTCATTAGAGCACAAGAGTTAATTAAGAAGGTATTTGAAATGATTTATGTCTCGTTAAAGTAACCGCGGTTGGGTTCCGATGGTAATTTTCGGGTCTTCATGAGGGTTTTTTTCTGGCTGATGTTCCATTCTCATTTCCGGTGTCATCCTCAGGATGAAGTTGTTAAGGCAAATATAATCTTCATTAAAAGTTTATTTATGTATTTTTCTACGTGTAGATATAAAAAATGTCGATGAATTGTTAGTATAATGAAGATTTTAGAAATTATAGTCATTTATAGATGCAATTTTTACGGTTTCATTAGAGATGTGAGAATACTTTTAAGTAACTTCTTTAATAAAAAGGGTAATAAATATTATTAGTTTTATACATACATTTTTGATGTTCCAAATATATGTTTTCATGGGAAATCCAGAAAAAATTAGAATAAATAACGCTAGCATAACATATCGGCATATATTACCTACTCTTGAAGATAGGAGTCGAAAGAAATCTTTCTGATAATTTAGCACTAATCTTCAGTACAGCGAACAAGTAGACACTTCACTGACACCCTAATTATAATGAAACAAACTACAGTAAAATCAATTTTTGGCATTTATAAACTTTTACAAGCTAAAATAAAGGAAGAAAATATTTCTTCACCTAATAATTTAAAGGATTTTTCCTGAAAAAACATTTGTAGAAGGGCGAATTACTAAAACTCGAACAACTGCTATATATCCATTGTCTAGCCATAAAATGATTTAAACACATTGCATGTTAATTTAAGTTTTATAAATATCCTTTATACCATTTTGCTCATAACAAATTTGGAGTCTGAGATACATCATGCTATTATTTAATAATTTTACTTTCAGTAATCAAGTGAAAGCTCGTGTATCCTATTGATTTTTGTAGTTTTGGTTGCACGTTTGGTGCCCCGTTTCTTTCAAACTGTGCAGTTCAACATTTGAGCATGAAAATGCAAGAACCTTAGACCTAAACAAAAAAATTCAAATAAAAAATTGAATATCATCATGGAAATTAACGACCACCAAAATATAAAAGATGGATAATTATAAACAGGGCGATTCAATAAATATTATTTATTTCACAGTCTATTAAACTGTGGTGACAAACAAATGCAAATATTTATGGAAAATAATGAACTAGTATTTCTCCAACTATCTCGAGACGTCGTCTATCATCCGCCGTCTAAGGAAGGCGTTCCATAAATTTTATTTACCCTCATACTTTTCGTTTACCTTTTACTATAAATATAAGTACACATCGGTCAAATGTTACGAAATCTAAAAATCCGCCCTCCTTCTGGCGGAACTTGCGATAGAATCGAAAGTGGAATGTTCTTTGCTCCACGGGCAAGCGAGGCGAATTGTTTTTTAATCGTCTGGCAAAAATCTGTCTCCTTGAGAAACACTCCGTCGAAGTATGAATCACTCCGCTCCGTCACAGATAACGAGCATTCGCAAGGACTTTTCGTCTCTCGGGGGAAACAACTGAATGGCATCCGACCGACACGCGTTGTCTCCGGTTGCGCAACACCAAAAAGGGAACTTGCGCCACCCTTAATCGAAGGTGTCTTTGCAGACGCCACCCATCCTTGTCCGTATTATCCTCCTCGCTAGTCTCAGTGCGCTGTGTTTCGATGTCATCAACCACTCTATCCGTTAACCGTATGATTTTCATTCTAAATATTTTTTTCGCGGAGATGTTTTGATTCAGAAACTTTCGTAATTATTCGAAGGTAAAATCGAAACAAAGAGACTTGCGGGATATCGTTACGTTGCAAATGCTACGCTATTTACTACATTTTAATGACTTTCAATAAAAAAAATCGCTCAAATGTATCACATATACTATTGTTTCAATTTGGGTCAGGGCTTGGCGATCCAATTAATAAGAGCCAATTTTTTTCAGATTCAGAGTAAAAATCAACATAAGTGCTGAGTACAGACGACTAAGTCTGTATTTTAATTTTTAAAAGCCGTTCCATATTTAAGAAATATCGATTATTAATTATGAAAGCGGATATATCATTCCTGGTACTTTTTTCGATAGAAGGAGTTGGTTTAAGACGCAGCGCAAAAATCTTCAAAAACCCGCAAGGTTTCGCTTAGAAATTTGGGTGAATAATACTGCGTCATTTAACATACTCCGCTTAGTTAATGGATTGGTTCCAAGGTATCCTCAGCAACACAAAGCTAAGAATAATGTCAAAAAAGAAATAAAGACCTTGGGTCGAAAAAGATTTATATTGTGAAATCAGTATCGATGCCCGTAATGCGCCAGTGTAATGGGACCACCGATACGCATCTCAAATGAAACTCGAAGAATTTTGAGAATTTTATGTCATTTATGATGAATCGGATACAAAAAATGCAGTTATCTTGAAAAACAATGAACTCTAAAGGAGGTCTGTGGGAAAATTTTTGAAATAAGTGAGATAGATCTTAAAATGCATACATACATGGAATACATGAATTCTAACTAAAGTTGTGGGAATAAGGAATACCTCGTAAAAGATATATTATTATAATATTTCTACTTGCTTTCAGTAAAAATAGAAAATATATTGATAGATGACAACATTAAATTTCTAACTAATTTCAGCCGGTTTAATTTTACATATATGGAATTATGATCGCCAATAAAATCTTACATTTTATTCCAGATTTGAGATCGAATCAATGATGAAAACTCGGTGAAATTTTGCTTCTTCATTTATTAAGATAACTTACCGAGCAACTTGTACATCCTTTTAATTGCGTGTTCATATTTTTAAGGTTTTATCAGATACTTTTTAAATCTACTTTTATTTCCTAATTTTTTGACAAATTACCTAATAGGCTGGTTAAAAATACGCTTCTTTAGAACGAATCAACCCTAATTTTATACGACAATCTTCCCCTAGCGCATTGTTTTTAAAATTTTAAAGAAATTGACTCATTTTTACCGTTCAATCTGATGTCTTATTGACATTTTTTCTCAAAAAGCAAGATAGAGTCATAGATTCTTTTAACTATGAGAAAATTCAATAATAGAATTCAACTGTCGGCATTGAGTTGTATAACACAGAAAGAAAACGGTTCCTACCGTAATTTTTGCAAAAAAAACATCCAATGGTTGGTTATTTCGAGATCTTTCCGAACACATGAACCGTCTAGATTGCCTCGGCCTCCTAAAGGTTAGTAACTACTGATGTAGCGGAGAGGTAATTCCTTTATAATACATATATTAATCCCTGAAGAAATGGTTATTTCTCGTTTGAATCTGATAAATTTAGAGCCTGTTATGGAAACTGCAGCTGAAACGAAGAAGAAACTGTCCGTTCTACGCAAATGCTTTTCAACAAGATAAAACGAAGAAAAAATGTCTTTGCTAAATCACCATTACAATGCCGTTTTAAATGTTATTTTTATTCTATGTTTTATTACACAATTTTCAAGTTTCCCTTTCACTACAAAAAGATCTAAAAGGAAACGAATGTTCAAGTTGAGTTTGCAATCAATCGAACTAAAAAGCTAGCTTCAATGGGAGACTTCAACGCACGATACCTTTAAAAAAATTGGAAACCATATTCTGTCGACTGCGCATCAGGGCCGTCTTAAGACATTTGGGCGCCCTGGGCTAGTAACATGATGCGCCCTCTTATAGTGGGATGGGGGTTAATAATTTTTAATGTAAAAGTAAATACATAAATACATATCGATTTTATTAATCATAAATGAAAACAATACACATTTTTATTAAAACAAAAAACAGGAAATATAAAAAACAAAATAGAAACTCAAATAATAATGCAGTTTATAAATAAATAAAATATCTTAAAAGTACTTCTTTCTACATTTACTTTTGGCAAATTGGTTGATAATTTCTGCACAATCAGTATTTTCAACAAATTCAGTTGATAATATGAAATTCAGTATGAAAAGACGCCATATACTCGTAAACTCTTACTTAATCTATGTTCATAGGGATTTTTTGGACTCGGCTTTGGGAGAGTGGGATGAAGGTTCCTCAGCACCGGATTGACTCCCGAGACAAGCTTCTTCCACTAATTTTTCTCCTTCTCTAACTTCACATAAGTTTATCTTATGTCTGAAGTTTCTTTCATATTTCGAATCTCTGTAGAAATCAATGGTCATGTCGAGTTTAGCTGGTTTCTGTGGCCGAAAACTTAGGAAATTTAGAAGCTTCCGTTTTCCCCTATTTCTCTTCCTTCCTTATAAATTCGCGTTAAATGTTTGTTCGGACACGCCATTTCATCCTAACGTGAACCTTGAAAGGGGATATACGGTACCCTTTGGCGCTCAGGAAACTCATAGGCAAGTTTTCACGCTTCACGCCTTGGGTGATTTCCATGCCATTTTTCCTATCATGAACTGCCGTATATTATACTGACACTAGAAAACTAAAATTTGGCCACGTGCGTAAGAGTAGCGTAAATCTTAATAACAAAGATTCAATTTTTGTAAACAATTTGATTTACCATTCAACTTCGTTCGAGTAATAGCATATAGTATCAGAGTTATTAACCAGAAATTGATACCTTAGTGTGTAAAAATGAGATAATTATTTTTCCTCATCATTGAAAACAGTTTCCTTCTCAAAGCAATAATTGTTTTTAATGATTCATTATTACCATAATTTTCCATTTTTTCAAAATGTTTTAAAAAGCCTAAGAGTGAATACTTACATACTTTTAGATTTATTTTGGTGTAATAATGTTAACCGCGATTCACTTACAATCAGAACTTGGACGCAACACATTCATATGAGGAAGAGTTCGTTCCTTATATTTCTATACATACTATGTACAACCTTTTTTAATATACATTTGTATATTCAGAAGGGAATCAAGTAAGCCGTAATTTATGCAGATGAAATCGTACACGGTATTATACAGTAAATTGTAAACTATTTAACAAAGCGACCGGACATAATTAAATGAGGTTCCTAATTTAATTGCTCTCTAATTTTGATTGTATTTGTCATTATTAAGCGTTGCATACGCATTAATTCCGGATTCAAATCTTTCGATACTTCGCGTTTTCATTTGTGTTTTTCTTCTTTGTTTGGATAAAAAAGGCAACAACTAGACTTGATAATCCCATGAAAACGACTTCCACTGCGATTTAGTTCCGTTCCATTGCCTTTTCAGTCATGAGAATCGCTTCTCCCTCACAACTCATAGGAACCGATTCCGATTTTGATACGGTCTCCGTTATTTCTATAATGTCGTTCCACGCGTTTTTTCGAGTTTTTTTGTTAAAGGAATCAATCCTTACGCAATCCTGGATTTACCTCGTCTTTCTACCCTTCTTCCTTCGTAACATGCAATATCCTCTGAAAACTCTTCCACTCTGTCCAATAAGATTGCTCCAAAGGGAAACATTTTTAAAAACAATACGGAAGTCAGTCGAAGTCTTTTTTCAGGGATTACCTTAAAAAACTTCTATACTGCTCTAATTTCGAAGCATCATGATTGATTGATCGCCTAGAATTCAGTACTTACAGAGTACACCGTTTCATAAATTTCAATAAAATGAAGGATTTCGTGAGGACGCGCGCGCAAAATAGGAACTCGTACGTCAATTTTTTATTACAGCTTTCCTTGATTTCTTATCTCTTCTTGCGTTTTTATCGCGTAAGATTCTTATGATAAATCGAAATTAAACATTAAAATTTGGAAAACAAACATGGGAAAGATGCATTTAATATGTATTAAAGGCCTGAATTTACTTTGAGTGACATTATAATTTGAGTCTCCATTAACGAAAAAATACGCTTTTTTTAGTGCCATCACAAGCCAAGATCTATCAATGGTCCCAATTCTCCACGGAGACTCTTGAGAACCAGCTCAGGAATTTTACCCAAACCTGAGAAAATGCCGTATAAGTTTTAAAAAAAACCGGGCAATAAAAAAATTGACGATCGCTTGTTTTCGAGATTTTTGGAATAGCGGCACAGCATGAATTCGTACCTGAAAAAACTCCAGTGTCCTTTTCTCCTTCATAGAAGGCTCCAGTTTTTTTACGTCATGAGAACCTTTAAAAAAATCCACGGTTAAAAGTCCAAAAAAATCGACACTTTATTGGGTCAACGAATGGACGCCGATGATTTCACTTCCAGTCCCTACGCCCGTATCTGCACGGACACACGAAATACGAGGGCAAAAAAATGTATTCGGTGAGATTTCTCGACGAAGTCGTGACCCTCGCGAAAGAGATCCAAGGGAAGGAACTTGAAAAGATCAAGAGACCGTCAAATTCAGGCCGGATGGAGAAAGATTGAGGGATGAAGATTGAAAGAGAGGAATGAATAGAGAGAAAAATGTAGATAGAGAGGAAGATGGAGAGAGACCGTTGGAGGAATAGGTAGACAGAGGGAAAAAGATGAGACCAGAAAACTGCGCGGGCGCTGGTTGAAGAACTAAAAATAAGGAAATGATCGAAAGATGGACGCATAATATTATCATTGGAAAACACGTAGGTGCGTTATTAAAACCCATATCCGTTACTCTGTGAAACTCCATCCCCTATATAATTTGCTTGGTTATGGATAGTGTAAAGCTCAGTCGGCGTTTACATTGGTTGAACGACAAGCCAATCAAGGTTCGGGACGTCACTTATGCCAGTGACGCTCGACTGCAACGATGTTCCTAGGGCGTGGAAGAAACGCGAACTAACAGACTATATATGATGATAGAATTCAAAGTTTTTTGCCGCTAGAATTTTGAATGCGTTTTTGATATTTGAATGATATGAATAAATTGTTTATAAGAATAATAAGTACGAGATTTTAAGTTAAATAATAATATTCCTTCCCGTCATATTGACGGACTTAGATCAGGGGTGGGCAAACCGCGGTCCGCGGGCCATATGTGGCCCCCGAGAGCATTTAACGTGGCCCGCGAAGCTTTGATGAAAAAGCAATCTGTAAAATTTAACACAATTTTATATTACTTTTGGTAAAATTTTGACAATAAAACCTTTAGTTTTGAAAATTTAGACCTACAGTCATTGTTTATGCTTGTTTTTCACTTATATATGATGCCTAAGAATCTAAGCAATTTCCGATTTAAACTCTAATCTGGCCCGCCTAAGCATTGGCATCTTTCAATGTGGCCCGCTGAAGAATTCGCAAACACCGATGCGGCCCGCCATGCAGAAAAGTTTGCCCACCCCTGACTTAGATACTAGTAATAGGAATAATCTCGTGTTAAATAAAATTAAATGCACAGCAGTAGCAGATATTATTTCCGCTTAATGCTCGTTAGAAGGAAGAATGTTATGAAAGAGTCAAAGAAGTAGAAAAAGAAAAGGTACGTTTTATGAATTAAAAGAAGAAAATGGATATGAGAACATGAAGAGAAGGGCATTGGATAGTACCGATTAGTTTGGGAAAAGTAGAATTACGCACAATGAACTATATCTCCACCACGTATTTTTTCGGTATCGGGAGTAAATAAAAAAGTATTATTTTGCGTTTGTATGTGTAAATACAAATGTATAATTTTAGTGTTTCTTAGTAGGCCCTCTAAGCGTATGTGCCCCTATGCAGGGCCTGCCAAAAAGGGGGATGTGGCGGATGCAAGGAATCGGGGACCTAGAAGTTCTCAATTATTCAAGTATCGAGTGTTAATTATGCAAAACCGTTTACTAAAAATCACTTTCAAACTGATTTCCAATAAAGAAACACTGTAAAAGTTATAATATTAAACTGGGCCTCCATAAACCGTTCGTTATTACTATAAATATTAATATCGCGGGGCCCCCATTGATATTCACATCAGCGCTTGGCCGAGTCTGCCCCTATGCGAAGCATAGGTGTAGTTACGAAACTAGTAGGGAAACGGAAATAAGAGAATAAAAATGAGAGGCGGAGAGACGGACGAAGAGAGATGAAATGAAAGAAGTGTGAATCCAATGAGGGATAAGAGTAGGATAGCGTAAGATGAGGAGGTCTTGGCGAGGAGTAGGAGGCAGTGGGGGAAGGGAGGCTCAACGGAGGCGGAGGGAGAGGGTGGGAGGGGAAGGAGAGGGTTCGGAAAACACTTCAAACGCACCGATCGACGGACAAAAACAGGAGATTCCGCATTGTGCAAGACGCTTGACTTTGTGAGACGATCACGACATCGGTACGAAAGGGGAGGCGTTTTCGGGATCGCGTCACGTGACCTCCTCCTCCCACCCACCCTCCCCCTCCTCTCTCAACACTCCCACGGGAACTGGATTCCCGAAAGCGAGAGCGTCCGTCTCTCATGGGGGGAGGGGGGGGGGCGGACTTACCTTCTTTCTCCTTCCTCCCTCACTCCCTCTCTCTCTCTCTCTCTCTCATCGCCTCCCGGACAACGGACACAACGGCAGCAAAGAGAGAGAGACGACGGTGGACCTTAAAAAGGTATCGCTGCGTCATCGGAAGCCATTATAGCACTCAATCCACACCTCCAGTCTATCTTCCTCCCTCCCTCTCCCCCTTCCTCCACTCCTTTCTCTCCTCCTCTTCCCCATCCATCCATTCGATAACAATGCCCCCAGCCGGCAGAAGAAACAAAAAAAATCGGGAGATCGCTCCCCCCCCCCCCCCCCTCACCCTCCTACTCTTCCTCTTCCCTTCCCTCATACCGATATTAAACCCGCCCTTAACCTCCTCCTCTCCTCCCCATATTAGTTGCTCGCCACTCCGTCTCATTTCTCCGCACGCATCCTCCTTCCTCCCCATTCCGCCCTCCTCCCCCTTCCTCCCTCCTCTCACCACCCTCTTTCTCGTGCCATTCAATACATCTTCCCTCTTTCTCTTCCCCCTCCTCCCCCACACACTCTATAAACCCCATTCTCCGAAAGGTATTCTCCGTCATTTCCCTCCCTCCCCTCTTCCTCCCCCTCTTTACCCCTATTTCCCTCCATCCTCCATCTTCTCCGCCACCTCCAAAACATGATCCATTCTGGTGGAGGTTCAACTCGCTCTTCCTCTCTCTCTCTCCCTTTCTTCCTCCCACGCATGCATTGTCACCCCTTCCGCACTCAAGGTTGCTCCGTCTCAGAGGTAGATAGGAGAAAGAGAGAGAGAGGGAGATAGTGGGAGAGAGTGCGGGAATGTCCCGCTTTTCCTCCGTGAGGGAACTTCCAATCCGCTTCAGTTGGCACGGAGGCGATATTCGGCACATTTCCATCTTGGCGACTTGAAGAAATGGTAAATTATCTAGGGAATGGCCGGCGGAGGCAAAACAATCGCGGGAAAGTTTGTTTCCTCTCTTCGAAGAAGCTAACGTGCGAGGTTATTGGAGGATTTTCCAAGTTGATTCTATCTGGAAGGATGAATAGAGAGTAGTAATGATAATGAATAAAACTAAACCTACATCAAAGTTATTCTTAATGATCTTGAATACGCTTATAAATAAATCAACCGAGCAAATTAAATTATTGGTCCTAAGAAATGGAATATTAGGCGCCGTTGAAGAGCACAGTCAGGCTGTCAAAGAGCACCGTCAGGCTTCCAAAGAGCAAAGCGGTGCTCGCGAGCACCAGATTGGGAACCTCTGTTCTAAGGTAGGTATCACTCAAAATCTACACCTTCATGCATTACGGTGCTCGCGATCACCATTTTCAGCATCGTAAAAGTGCACCGTCAGACTGCCAAAGAACACTACGGTACTCGCGAGCACGGGGTTGCGTACCCCTGGCCTAAGAGGAGGAAATAAGATCCTGAGATGGAAATTACGGCAATAGGACTAATATTAAGGGTGAGGAAGGAGATTAAATGCACGATGATATTTCACAGCTCGATTCGAAGTTTACCGCTGTCATGAAAGATTTTAAGAAGGAAATTTGGTGGTCAGATTTAGAGGTTCTATCATACAATTGAACCAAATAAAAACAACAGCTGCATAAAGAAGAAACGTCGTCGCATTTTACCCGAAAAGAAGCCGTTGTCAGTAGTAATTTATCCATCCATGATTAATGACCACCGCTTATTAGGTCCTATGTCATTTGCCGCTTTAAAACGCTGTTAGAATCTGGCATTATTTTGTGCAATGCAAACCTTAACTATCAGATTTTTTTAAATTAATCTTATCAAGTCAGCCAAATTCATTGATTCTTTGTTTTCTCATTGAGATATGTACCCAAATATGCTACGCGATTTTAAAAGTTGCGATTTAGATCTACGATCAACTTTTATCGCTAAACGCTTTATTATTTTTGAATTTGACGACAGACAAATTTTTCATCGCATTTTTTCTATAACTGTTCTTTATGGGATAAATTCGCTATTTATTGTTAATTGACGGTACACGGTATTGAAGCAAAATTTTCATTCGCATTAAGAGTAATAATTCATATAGTCTTACACAGGTACATACACCGACACTATATTTGCATTTTTTGTTTTGAGGTGAGTAATCCTTAAAAAATAATGTCTGTTCGATAAATAGGTCCAAGAAACTTCTAATATTAATTTTCTGGATCTCCTAATTCTTAATATCTGTGGTAAAAAGAGAGACCGTAGACATTTATTCATTGCGCATTGGGCTGATTTAAACATTCAAGAATTTTCGGCCGCCTAAGGACACCGAGTGTGGGCATTTAATTCCATATTGAAGTAAATGAATTTCTCTCTAACGAAAGGAATTCGAGGCGAGGCATTTCTCTCCAACAGTCGAATTTTTTTCTCGATTGACGAAATCCACGCTCAAGAAATATTTGTGGCTCATAGGAAGTGTCGGATAAAACTTTTTGTAAGCGAACTCGTTCACACGCGGTAGCTGGAAGTTACGTGAGAATTCACCATACGTTGACGGTTGGAACGAACGAAAAAACGCTGGACAAGTCTTGAAAATGCGTGGCACACACTAGTAACGCTTTACACTTTCCGGTATTTACCTTAAAATTTTGGAATTTATGTAATTATAATTGGCGAAACTATACAGAACTAAGAGGTAGAATTAAAAACAATAGTAAAGTTGAAAGAGCTCGAAATATTCTATTTTCGACTAAATAATAAAGACTAGATCAAATTTGATACCTACATGAAGATTTTTTTACAAAGAAATAAAAAGTAAGGTCCTTGGAAAAATACGTAGCAAAAAATTTGGAAGAACCGGAAGAGAATAAAAAGATGATATTCTAAAATAATAAAGACAAAGAATCGATATGATTTCAAATGAAAACATTAGAAATAATGCGCCTCAAGGATAAATGATGTAGATTGAAGTCTGAATAAATTTACAAGCTGATTGGGCAAGAAGAGAGAAAAACCACGAAATAGGTAGTTGGAGGCAAGCCAAATTTAAGTAATAGTATGAAGGAGACGACTCCATAGTCAGTCCATCAATAAGACCCTTTGACGCTAATTTATGAGTCGTAAAAGGGTTTGGCTTAATCTTTCTAAAGTCAGGTTTTATGTGACAGCCGTAACGCCTTAGAACTTGTCCATAGTCAAACAACTCGAAATGTAGACGACTTAGGGGAAATGCAAACACACATTTCAATTTTCTCTTTCCATTTATCTCACGAGCAAAAGCTAATTACTCACGAAAATGAAATACGACGTGCGCATAATGAACTGACTCAGTAAATCAAAGATAAGAACATCATTTCTCGAAACTGAAATAACGACTATCTTACGACTAGTTTTTCTCGGTAGGGCTAAATATGCTGTAAGTAAAGGTATTTAACATCTGGAGCAGCAATATATAATAAAAGAATAAAAAAATTGTATCGTCCACTAAAAAGTTTAAGCCTGGTTTCATTAATTTGATCTGGAGTAACATTTCTCGTAAGATCGTGTAAAGTTCTAATGGGTATGATATACTCCAGTTATAAGTAAATACAATACGATGAAAAGGTATGATTTTGCGGATCTTATCACACACAAGATTCCATTAAAAGTAGTATAAGATCATCAGTTCAGCGTGCTTTTTTTTTTTGATTTATTGACTTTTATCAAGAAAAAAGTAGGTTTAATTTGAAATTTAAAAATTAATATGGTTTATAATAGCAGATCCCTAGGATGGTAGTGGTGCCATTTATTATTCTCTGATAACACTGGACCAGTGGCTCGTTAGCCCCATGTGGCTCTTTAAGGGCTTAAGTGTGTCTCCCTAAACCAACTTCCTCTTCGATATAAAGCGCTAGTAACCTAAAATTCGCTCGTAACTTCAATTACCGAAAGTTCACTTTCTGAAATTGAAATTTTTCTAATAAGGACCGTAGTATTCATTTGCACTGCGGCTCTTTTCATGCTGGTTTTTACGACGATTTGGAAAAGGGGGCTCTTCTTGTTAATTCGGTTGCCGACCCCTTCGCTAGTCTCTTGCTCCAAAGAGAAAATAGGACCAGAAACCAAATCGTTACAACTCGTAGGGACATGATTTTCCATTTGATTTAAGTGGCTATAACCTGCCTGAACAGCGCCGGACATAAACGAGCACAAGATATGAAGAAACGCTAGAAGCTTTCCTGTTTACGACCGGTTTTAAGGGCTGAGCATTAAATTCTGAGTGTCACCGTACACCCGTCTTTTTTTTCCCCAATCCTATGCTCGAGGTCTTAAACAGGCCAGATTCAGATGTTCCATAAAATTGAAAAACTAATGATATAATTCATATTATAGCCGAGTAATACCTCAAAGAATAACTCATAATCGCTTCTGAGACAGTTCAAGAACTCAATCAGTGAAATGTCTCGCTTCATAGGCTCTTACGCTTTTTTATTTGTTTAACTTATCTTAATTGAAAAAATATGTTTCTTCAACTGCAATGGAATTGATGAGCTTTTTGGATACAAAGCAGCTCTCTTCAGTGAGTATTCGGTGATAATGAAATGGTTACTTCTTTAGAATCTAATTCCGCTAAAAAAAACACGGATGAGGACTGATTTGCGTCCGAAATGCACGTCTGCTTTTCCCAACCTTTTTATGGTTACTGTAAAAAGAAGTCTTCAAGTCAATTATAGTCACATGAGTTCGATAGTTCTTTCTTTAATTGTTTTCCTTATGTTCAAATCTATTGGGATTTTTTCAGCTTTGCTGTATTTCACATATGTAGGGGAATAGCTTGTGCTAAAATTTATCGCGTAGGCTCCACTTTAAAAAAAATTACATCCACATAATTGTTTTTTCTGTCGAAACCTTATGGAGAGAACTTCGTTTCCTCAAAGTTTACTTATCCAATGAAAACTAACGAATTTTGCGTGATGAGCCAGCTGCGAGGATGTAAGAATCTGAAGAAAAAAAATCTAAAGTGTTCGAATACGGACGATTTTGACAAATTTTTCACCCGTCGCGTCGCCTTCGTTCTGCGTGAATTCCACCTTCCGGTCTAAAGAAGAGCGCTCCTTTTAAGAAAGTCGGTTTCTCGATGTGTGTGGTCAAAGGATCTGAGAGAGAGAGAAAGGGGTGGGAGGGGGAGGGGGGAGGGATAGAAGAGAGGGAAAGGGGAGCGGGAGGGTGGAAACAAACACAGTTGGCCTCTGGTCTGAAGACACGCCTCCCAATTAGGATGGAGGAGAGCGTGAATTGTAGCTTAATGTCAAAGGGAGATTGGGAGTAGGGAAAGAGAGAGAGAGTGAGAGACAGACGGAGGAAAAGGAAAAAAGGGTGAGGGATGTGACTGACTAAAATGTCAGCAGTCATAATGGACCGCGGAAACTATACTACGTGGGAGGCTTTTAAAAGGAGGTGGGACGACGATTACTTTAAACACACGCAGGAAACGATGCCAAACATTAAAACGCGGAGGAAAAATTTAGGGTGCGCCAAAAAAGAACGTGAAAATGATGGATAAAAAATTTAAACTTCATTTGCTGACGCAATATGAAAAAGCGCGTTTTATTTATTGAGATCTATTCAGAATTGTAAAATTAAAATTCTTTATAAATTTAGTAATATAGTTGGATGACAAAAAGTAATTTAATGATTAGTTAATTTATAAATTTAAACCTGTCTGTAACCACTTGCTCAGAATCTTTAATTTGAAAGATTTCAATATCAATTATTATCACGTGCCTCGTAAGAAATTTTGATGCCCGTGATAGGCTAACACAGCTGCGGAGTCGGTCACGTGACTCGGAGGCAACTCCTCTCATACAACTACTTCTACTTGTATCTTCAAACTCGACAGTAAAACGATTTTTACTCCTTTTTTGATAATCATTTCCGAGTTATTTCCAGGCGCTCGTTCTTACATTTATGAAATAAAAGAATACTTAATGCTTTTGTCAAAAAAAAATATTAAAAACTCACATCTCCAAGTCAGATTCCCATTCTGAAGAACCCTAATACGCATTAATATAAAAACTCATAAACCTAATTAATAATTCAAAACTGAATCACCAGGTCCACGCTAGGGCTTGAATCCAATTAATCTTAAATGAAAATTTTTATTTCTTTTGAAATATTTTCAATAAAAATCTTAATTAAGATTCTCTGTTTCTAAAATTGATACAGAAATTATCTTACCACCCTGCCAATCCATTTCTGTTGTATGACGCTGCGGAACATATTTCAACACAAATGTGAGCACATAACTAAGAAATGAAGCGTGCTGAAATGAAAGAAAAATTCGATTCGCATTTCTTATCCCACCATATATTATTTATATCCGCATTTGCTATGTACGGTTCCTTTGATCTGACTTTCTACATTGATTCATTAGGCATTTCCTCTTTCGCAACTACTGATTCATTTGGAAGCACGCTAAAATAATTTCAGCGTAATTAGTGATCATTAAACATGTTTTACAGTGGGTTTGTTCAATTTAAAAAAAATTGTTTTATTATTTTAAAGCCATTAATTGCATTTTATGTATTACTACAAGCAGTGATATTTTTCTAAGAGGGTAGTTACGCATGACGTATTGACGATATACGGAACATAATTAATTTCCTGTACATCAAAAGGAGAAAATTGTTTTATAAAAAACTGCTTTATAATTATCCTTCCCCATTTTGTCTAATCGACTACTTTGTCATCCTTTACATTTTTCAAACTCAGTCTTTTATGGTGATGCATGTCTTTCTATTTGAGAAACATAATCTTTTATCCAATACGGATCAGTATAACGCCATAAATTAGTGGAAATTATAAAAGAAAAACATAAATTAATGCCAATAATCTGACAAAAAAGACTAATGTTCTGCCTACGGTAATGGCAGCGTATTTCTAAATTGTATCGACTTAATTAAATATCACACTCTACGTGTATGAATGTATACGACTGCGTTTATGAAATATTATCTCATCTTTTGGATATCATCCAAAAATTCCCACGCGTTTAGCCATGATATTTTCCACCTCGGATCGGATGATTCTGCGATGACGTCTCTCTCCCACAATAAAGACGTCCCTTTTCGTCTCCCTCTCTCTCTCTCTCTCTTTCTCTTAATCCTTTCCAAACTGATATCCCTCTTTTCATCTCTCATTTCCTCCTTTTCTCCACCCTCTGTCCTCAAAAATCCCTCGCACCCGTCCTCATCCCATCCCAAGTCTCTCTCACTCTCTCTATCTCTCCCCTTTTTAAAACCGTTCGTATTTCATGGCTCGTGGGAGAATGTGACGCAGCCCTCTCTCTTTCGCCCAGATTTGCTTAATTGGGGGAACGGAGTCAATGGGGCGTGTGAGTGAAGGGTGGAGGGGGGGGGGGGGGAGAGGGGTAAAGGAGGACGGGTGGTGTCGTTTTTGGTAAGGGGTGCGAGGGTTTAAAATGGAGTGGGGATTGTGTGGGTGGAGGAGAAAGAGAGAGAGAGAGAGAGGATGCAGAAAGAGAGTCAATATGGGTCGGGGATAGGGAAATGAATTTTTGTGGGGGGTTGGTAGGAGTGTGGGTTAAGGGGTTCAAAAGGTCGAGTGGGTCGTGTAAGGGATGTAGAGGGAGTGTGCGGCGAAAGGGAATTCGGGGACCACCCGCGTAGGAGTCTTCTCTACACCCGTTCCAATTTTTGGACTAATATCTTTCGGTCACTAAAAGATAGAGGAACCGACGCCGCTAGCTTAACAACGCCCTTTTTTTTCGGGAGGGTTTTACGGAGGTCTGAGGCAATAACTTTCATCGATACTTTCGTGTCTTTCCGGAAGTGGAGGTGTCGTGCTTCTTTGATTTTTGGTGTCTAGCCGCCGATGGCCAAATGTGTGTGTGTGATTTAGTTGTCTAAGTCGAACCAATCGTGTCGCCCTCTTTAATTAACTCGGCAAGATCCTGTACTATTTGAAATCTTTGCTGAAGCTCCAAGTTGCTGTCAGCAGAGTTTAGAAGGCTAACTATCGGCTCAAATGTAAAGGGTCAGAGCTGTTATTTTCCATCTTCAATTTATTTATAATAGATTTCCGTCTTATTTCGGTGGTTATATCTTTCATAAAGGATACGCTTTCCTTGAAAAAAATCCTATGTTTTATTGGAGATAAAAGAAGTCTTTTCTCAATTACAGCGAATTCTCTGCAAGTTTTTTTTCAGAAATTAATAGACTTATTCATCGAGCTAATTAAAATATTGACATCACCTTGATTAAACAGTTGATACGCAAGAATTAAATGCAAATGCGTCTAAGAGGGGCGTCTCACTTTTTAAAAATCACCTTTCGATTGGTGTGACTGATTTCATGTTTACAAATCAGTTCCCCGATAGCTGAATTGTCAGGCTCATCTTGTGGGTAAGATTAAACTGATAAATCAGAGTTCTCCAAAAGTCATTAAATGATGGGGAAAACCAACTGAGCATTTCGGCTACAAGGCAGCCATCATCAGCGCTAATTCACCGAAAGAATCTACTATCGGTGTATTGAGGCTGCCTTGTAGCCGAAAATCGCATTTCGTTTTTACAACCATTATATAGGTTTTAGAGAATTCTGTTTCATCAACACATCAAATTGTTGAGATCACATAACGACTTATAAAATCCGACCATATCCAGCTCCCTGTTTTAGAAAACATTTTAATTTATTTACAACTGCATTAACATAGCGATGAAATTGAAAAAATACGGAAATGGCAAAGGTGGATGGTTAACGCCGATGGGAATAGGTGACACGATGGACAGAGGAGTAGGGAAGGCGATGATGAAAAGAAGGCCGACCGATAAATGAAACATTTTCAGAGAATAAATGAAAGAAGCAAGAGGTTTCGAATTGTTTACGATGTACTGAATAGTACTCCGAGCAAAAAAAAAGAGAAAGAAAGGGAGAGAGTGGGTCAATTATGGTGAATACATCTATAGAAATTAAGGGACAGGCATATAGGTGCATACTGCTAAGTTTCAAGCCCTCTTAGGTAGTTTAAATTAAGTTAAAAACTGTAAAGCAAGGCAGGTTTGGTTTGTAAATTTAAAAATATAAGCCCAAGTATGTGAGTAAAGCTTTTGTGAGACGGTAACATTTGAAAGGATTATTTAGAAAAACACTTCTGCGGACTACTTACTGTATTCGTTAAAAATGGAGGTTAGTTTGCCGAAATGAAATACATTTTATATAAATTAATGATCGCAAAAATGACATGGAAAGAAGTCGTGCATCATAATACGCAAGACTGCAAAACGTTTTACTAGGAATGCCCAAAATTTAGTCAGCTAGTCCAAATTAAATGGAAGAGTAGCACTAAAGATATAGGTACAGCTAAATTAGTTGGTCGAATTGCTCCTCATTGTATAATATGTAAACCATATACAAAATTACAGTTGCCGATTAAATTTCAAGGCACCGTTTTTTTGTTTAAATTACATAAACCTTTAGTCACACATGACACTAGCATACTTTTCCTTCTTGTTTGTTTTTGTTTAGGCTAATAAAGCTATATTTATCTTTGAGGTTTTTGATCAGGTAGAGATACTTAGTAATTTAGCCTTCTTTAGTTTATATTAAATCTTTATTCGATGTCAGATAACACTAAACGTACTCCAATTAAATTTGTATCTGAAATAAAAGTAATTATACAGTAGGAATAAATAAATGTTATAGGTGGGAAATTATATATATATATATATATATAATTTCCCACCTATTCAAATAACGTATAATTAAAGAGCTAAGTAAAATAATTTAAGGAGCGTCGTATTATAACTTGCCTCAAGCGGCAAAAAGTGTCTGATTAGAATCAGCGATGATCTGAAGCGCTACTTACAGAGTCTTCGTGGAGCGATGAACAGAACAATCCAAAGGTCATATGACAAAGTTTTAGTGAAAAAACATCTGCTCGGGATCCCTTCCCGTTCTATGGCCGTCGCGCAGACACGTTACACGGAAGTCAAGCGATGAGAGAAGATGGCGGACAGTCGTGATGGAAATCACGAATCCTCGGTCATTTGGGAAAGCGAGAGAAATTTTGGATCAAAAAATTTCCCACCAAGTCTCGGTATTGCGACTCGTAAAATGCTGGTATGATGCGCAAGTTGAAATTTTACGTGTTTAGCTGTAATTTATCGAATATCTAGGTACATACCTAAGAGGGAAATTTTAAGTCGAACTTTGCTGGAAAATACTAAATATTTCTTTTCCCTGAATGAATGCGTAGACTTTCGATCGGGTGAAACGTTTTTCACACTTTACGACTGCATTGTATCTCATCATCAACTGTAAAAAATGAATCAGTCGGAATCAAATCACCTAAGAAATCGCTTATGCAGAAAATGAGCTGTCATTCAATACATCTTGTTGAATCAACTTTCATTTCATACATAAATTTGATATGCAAGCTTTATCAAATGGTTCTTGTTGCAATTGACAACCAAAACCATCTAGGTTTCTCTTGACTTATATACGTTGATAGAATTTGTATTTTTTAAATATATTCTTGCCTAATTTTGGAAATGGAACAAAAATTTCTCGTATCTTTTACGAGAAGTGACATTTATATATTTATTGGTGCAAGGTGGGGTAAAAGGGAAAATTTCGTATCTGCATAGTAATTTGCGTTAGAGCCGAATAACAACTAGCTTCAAAGGAGTTTTTGTTGAAGTACCGTTAATTACAGTAATTAAAAACTAACTCGTATTGCAGTTTTATTACAAACAATCTAAAATCCAAAATAAGCACTAAGTATAAAATATTTAAAATTAAGTGTTGTTTCATCGAAAGTAGATTCCAAAACTCCGATAATTCTCCAGTGAATTTTACACCATCTAAATGAGAATATCACTGCACTTTAAATGTAAAGGAATTACGTTACATAAATATCTTTATATAAGTATAATTAAATGTTTAATACAAAATTTTATCCACGTTATTGTGGGATTCAAACAACAAATGCCTTCGGTTAAATAAATTCATCGTTATATATTTGATTGCATTATTTTTCAAGAGAACTTTCCTTTGAATTTTCAACCGAATGGAATCTTCTTGTTGTGAACGAATTTTGGAATAAAAAACCATCTTTAGTTTTGTTGCATAATATTTGTTGTTTTTATTAAGATTGGCGGTGCAATATTTTGACGGAATTTCATCGGTTGAACACCCTAATCCAATTTTTTTATTTTGAAAAATATCGATAATTTTTGCTTTATTTTGTTTTACCGTACGTGAATTTAAAACGATCTGAAGTAAAAATTTTATTCATAAATTGTAAGTAATCTCTGTCCTTCGCAAGAAATTCCAAAATAATATTTTTTAAGATTAATAAAACTGTAAACGTTGAAAAACGCCAATACGAATCGTTCTGTGTGTGAGGTTTTTATGAGGATCGATTCGAATAATCAATGAAGATATAAATTATACATGATACTATAGAGACTCGTTTAAGAGAACATTCCAGATGTAGAGTGTTTCAAAAGTCATTTTTCCCCCAGGTGAAAAAATTGAGTGGGAAAAAATTAAAATAACGGTATTCTATTTCAAACGAATTTCATTCATTCATATGCACACTGAAAAAGCGAGAGAAAAAACACACCAAATCGCAATTGCAGCTCACTACACCTAGCAGTATGGGGGTTTACCGGACACCCATACTGGTGTGCTTGATAATTTTAAATAATTGTAATGACTAAAGAAACCTTAATTACATAACTAAATATAAAAGATACATATTACAATTAATAAAGCAAATATAACACATTTCCTTTTTGATGCTTAATCGTAATACCTGGAGTTAAAGACAATTTTGGGGAACCCTGTACGAATTATCATTCTTTAAAACGTCGACCCTAGGCAAAAAAAATCAGTCTCAAAATTAGAATAAACCCTCGTTAGGTCACGGTTCTTTTTATGGTACACTTTTCTATCGAAGTTTCACTGTATTTTAAAAAATCAATTGCCGCCGTTTAAGACTAAGGTACCATGCGAAGGAAAAATTAAGGAGCGAGAGTCAGCGTAGGTATTGATTTCAAAGGTAGTGCAGATGATCTGGGCTGCGGTTCATTAGATGAAACATTTTATTAAGTATAAGCTTCGATTATTTATGGCTGATTTATGTATTGGTTACCTTATTTAATTGCTGTTGAAGATTATGGTACGCCTCACCACTGGAGTACGATTTAAATACTCAAGATCACAATATAGTCGGTCTTTTGAACGATCTAGTTCAAGAAGACGATGTAAATATTTGAGGAATAAATCGTGGGTTACTTTGTCACCAAATCGCTTTAAAACATCGGACGCTTCGCGGAACGCGAAAATCACACGAATAATCGCGAACATTTGGACGATATATGACGGGTTGGAAGTTCTCTTTGAACAGCGAAGTAGAAGCATCTTTTTTCCGATCTCATGATACTGTGGGAACGGAGGTAGTGAGGAAGTAAAAGAGACCTAAGTCCCTCGACCTCTTGACCCCGCACATATCCCCCTCCGGATGACCACCCGATCGGAACGAACACCGTCCTTTCCCACGCCATTCCCTCTCTCACACACACTCTTTGGAAAACACTCCTTTTTTTGCATTCGTCCAATATACCCCCTTTTTTTTAAGCAGCCCTCCCCAAACTACTCCCACTCCTTTCACCTCCTTCCTCCCCCCCTTCCTCTATCCCCCAACCTCCTTTCTCTCTCTCCACCTCCCCCTTCTTTTCCTCCCCGCCCCCACGCCTCTTTTTTACTTCCTCTTGTCTCCAACTAATCCACCTTCTCTTCCTATCGTGTTTACCTCTCGCCTCACTCCTCCCCAACCCCTCTTTCTCTCGCTCTCTCTCCACTCTCTCTAAGTCAGCGATATCTAGCAGTGTTGAGATTCCGCACGACAAAAAATATGCGGTGTAATTTCAAAATGGGTTTGAGATTGTATCATTCATCAAAAATTGCTGTAATTATCAGAGCCATCCCTGGGGGTGGGACGAATTGGGGCGACCGTCTCGGGGTCCGCGATTTGGTGGACCCTACAGTAAGGTAATTCTTAAGCTTAACGTGACGGTTAATATTGATCGATTTTCCCCGGGTCCCGCAAGGCTCGCTTATGTGACCCATGGTATTGGGATAAAATTTAAAGCGTTAAAAGCATAAATTAATTCACCCGTTTATGAACATAATTGTAGGATTAAGAAAGAAATTATTCCCATTCACATTCGACGAGTGAATGTCACATAGCGTTTGATTGTTTCACTACCTTATGCAAATTATGTGCCTGTCGTTTCGCCTCTGGCGTTCTGCCGAAACTCTGCTTCTTCGTGCTCCTGCTTCTTATAATTATATTTGGTACTTTCCTGTTAACGGGAATACCTTAAAAAATAAACGTATTGTTATGATTGTTTGAGGATATAACATTGAAAGGATATATTGAGGTATTGTTGGATTTACGATATTTTATTTTTAAAACAACATTAACAGAAACTGATTGGCTGGTCTCGACATTTACAAACCCAATCTTCGTACAACGGGGAGGGTTTCTTTGGTTCCGGGCGAGGCGAAGGGCGCGGTAGCGCCCAGAGACGACTACCCATCAGAACAAAGCGAGCCGAAGGCTCGCCAATATCCTCTCCATTTTTTTTGAGATGGTATAACATTGAAAGGATATATTGACGAGCCTTCGGCTCGCTTTTTTTAATGGGTAGTCGTCTTCGGGCGCTACCGCGCCCTTCGCCTCGCCCGGAACCACAGAAACCCTCCCCGTTGTCCGGGGATTGGGTTTGTAAATGTCGAGACCGACCAATCAGTTTCTTGTCCGGTGATTGGGTTTGTAAATGTCAAGACAGGCCAATCAGTTTCTGTTAATGTTGTACGTAAGTATGGCATGGGGATAATACGTAAGTACCAGGTCCTACGAAGGATCCCGGAGGTATTCCCGTTAACAGGAAAGTACCTTATATTTGTTATAATTATATTATATTTATACTTGAAAAAGATGTGTAAAAATGTCCTCCCATTGTTTTCCGTTAAATTCGATTTCAGATGCACCCTAATGACCCACCCTAAAATTTTAATTAATCTTTATTTAACACCATCGTGTGTCGCCAATCAGTAGAATTATATATGCTACGTTTAATCCAATCTGAACCCAAACGAAGTCTCCAGTTTCAATATGAAATAGTCACCATCATAGGTTGAGTATTAATCTCTTTTTAAAGTAAGTTTTCTTATTTCTCTTAATTCTTGTTTCTTTCCTTTTTGTTAATGTATGCTCTTAAATTGATGCGATGTATGAGGAATTAACTTTTGATCTTCAAGCGCAAATTTCTCCATTGCACGTTTGACATGCTGTACCTAATTGCAATTCCAAGGTGGTTCTGGAAAGAGAAAGGAAGACGCTTAAAAACTCTTAGCGGACGTTTGTAATATTTTATTCAATCGAGGATAGAAAACTATCAGGAGGGCATCCATAAGGGAGATTTCCAGAAAACAATGGCCGTATACGAAGCATTTTTACAAGTACGCAAAAAAATTCGATTAGACCAGCGGTGAAGGATAATGGAATGGGTTATCGCGCAATTTTAGGTGGTATTTGGATTTAAAATGCCATGCGTTTCCATTTCTTGCCGCAACAATCTTGGAGTTGCAATTACAGACTGCCAAACGTCACACCGCAGGGTAGGTAATTGACGTTCGCAGATTAACTCCCTCGGCCACAAAAGATCAATCGGAGATTTTTAAAAATAACGCAAGGGAATGAAACCAAACAATTACGATGAAAAAAGATCAACGCTCTACTTAAACCGGGGTAGGTAACCCCCGATAGCCTTTTGTGCGGTCCGCGAAGATTTGATGACAAAGAAAAAATTAACGCACAAATTCGTATTTTTATTCATATTATGGCAATAAAACATTTCATGTTGAAATTTTAACCGTGAAAACCTCATTTAGAATCGATTTTCATCTATATGATCTCGGAATCTCGAGGTAGCTTCCGATTTAAACTAAACTAATCCGGCATGCCGAAACATCGACAACTCGAACGATTAGAGCCGGCTTGGAAAAACGCGGGACCCGATGTAAAGTGTGCGAGTTCTAAATTTTTAAATAAATAAAGCAGTCTTTCCTCTCATTACAAGTGTTGGATATCTTTTCCGATTAAAAAAAATGTAATTCATATGCCCAATGATTATTCTTAGAAAAAACGAGGCCCGGTGCAATCGCACCGTAATCAATGATAGAGTACTTCAATATTGAGAATGGTAATTTAATTATCGATAACTATATATGAAAATTTGTGTAAATCTCAATTCTAACGCACACGCCGCAACTTATGCATGTGATTTTTACTTCTCATACATTAAACTGTGAGATTAATTTCGACGTCTAAGCTGAGCTCGTTGAGCAACAACTGTACATGATTTCATAAATTGTAGATTTTCGGCTCTCAGAAGAATTTCGATGCTCTCTAAACGTCTATCACACAGCGTATTCGTTATGCTATTCAAAGTATGTGTACCGTTAATTTAAAATGTGCTCTTTCAAAATTAGTTTTGAGGCTTTAAAATTCAATAACGTTTCTTACCAAAAAGTTTTTCCATACACACAAAACGAACGCTAATTTCAAATTTGGCATCGAAATTAAAAGAAAAAAACAATGAATAATATTATCACGTCCGTGACCGATTCGCCATGTGCGAGAAGTTGCGAACGCATCGGACGTGGGAGCACCAGAACCAAGTCTCTAAACTCTGCACGATAGACAGTCCCACGAAACCATCGATCCAAGTAATTAATGCAACTCCAGAGCAATCGCCGTCACGAGGTAAACTTAATTATACGCCTTCCTGAAATTCAACCGCAATCCCGCTCTTCTTTCGAAGGACCGGTTGATGCTCTCATTGAAAACGACACCGCGAACGGTTTTGCTTTGAATGGGAGGAGGAACGGCCGTTTTTGCGAGAACCACGCCCAAGACGTCACCTCGTACCTCGAAACTGACACGGCCCGACGTGAATTTTCACACGGAGAAAAGCGACGGAGTCGGAGATATTGTGAAAGGCAGTTCGGGACAAAAACTGCACTCACGCCCGCGGCCTTTGTAATATTTTGCTTTTCGCTTCGTTTTTCTTACCTTTTAGAAATTTCTTCGAAAATGTCCATTCGGTTTAAGGTTTCAAAGTTTATGGTCATAAAATTCACTTTGCAAATAAAAATTTTAAACAAAATGTGGAAAAAATACTTTAATTGACAAAATAAAATTTACAAAATCACGATTCGGTAATTATCATAATATCAACTTCTTCTCCGTGCGGTGAACATGACGAGGAAAAGTAAAAACATAGTATAATAAAATGTAATTTATTGAAAACAAATACTTAATTACAAATAGAAAGACCATAAAACAGGCCATATGCTTTTCTTGGGCAAGGTTTTTGAAAGCTTTCCCAAGAACAACACCTCACAAGAGATTTTCAATCAATGGCCATAGCAAAATAAGTGCAATATGCGTGACCAGATTTGTTCATTTCCTGCAAGGGGATGAGGAAAGGCGGTTCCCATCTTTTGGCTGGGAATGGCATATACTACAACTCTGAAAAAACAAGGAAGAATATCAACTACCATATTAAAAAATTACAAAAAGAAATAATCACAATGAATAAATTAAAAACAAAACGGCAAAAGCATATTTACTCACCAGGCTGTTGAGAAGAGGCAAACATTCTTCGTGGAATGTGTGTTTACAATAAAATACAACAACACTGCTGGCGTGCCTTGAATCTAACAAAAAACAGAGGAATAGATCCACTAACTTACAAGGAAAATGTTTATTCATCAAAACAATGCATAATGATATATATAGTTATAATCAGTGCTTTTTTTTTGTAAAAAAAAAGGTGCTGGTACTCTCATACCCCATCCACCTCTTCCTGCACCCTCTACCCCTTCTCTATTGAATTTGTGATAGACTTTTAATAACAAAGTTTATAATAAAAATCAAAATGTTTAACATTTATAGAATCCATTTATTACTTTAAGTTTAAAAGAATTGAAAAAATGAAAATGTACCGAAATTAGACATGGGTCAACTTTGCTCTGAAAAAAAGGTGCCGGTACACCGTACTGGCATGTACCGTCACAAAAAGAGCACTGGTTACAATAAATTTGAGGGGGAAATGTAAAGAAACCTTTATTTAGATGACACTATATTTTCAGCCATATATATATATATATTTCTAAACAATAAAAGTAAATTATTTCACTATCAGTGCTTGATTCTGTACTGACTCCTGATGATGTTAAAATATTCTCTCTCAATTTTTTCATGATAAACTTTATTAAGAGGTGGAGTGCAAAAGAAATCACTGCACTGTGAAACTTACTGTGCTTTCTAGGAATCAAATTCATACAGAAAATGGGAGAAAAATCCTATTTGCTATCTTTATTTAGAAAAGCAGAGTGGAAATATCATTTAATTTTGCAATACACATGAAGACTCTAGAATGAGACATAAAAATGATTTTAATAAAAAGGAATAAATTGACAGTGCATATTCAGATTAAAAAATGGAATTAATTATGGATTAATTATCCAGCACCATGAAGTTCCCCTTAGTACTGATATTCACCTAATAAAGAAAATATTCAACTCAGAGATGTACCTAGGTGATAGGGTTTTTCCTAAAAATTTTCCATAGGTTGGCACCTATGGCAAAATTTTAGGAAAGACCTTGGTTATAAGCAGTGCTGTAGTGGAGGGTATACGGTGGTATACACTGTATACCCTCTGATTTTTTTAAACAAATAGCATATACCCATGCCTTATGAAAAATTATACAGGTCGATTGAAAAAATACAGCTCATACGTTTTCTCCTGGCATCGTAACGTTAAAGTCGTGTAATTTACTCTAAAAAACTGGGTAAGAAGCCTCCCTCAAAGTTTTACTATAGTATACAGTATACCCTCTGCTTTTAATACAACTACAGCAATGGTTATAGGATATAATATTTTCTGTTTTAATAAAGAATAATAACGTTTTTATTGCATACAAGTATACGGTGCTCGCATTCAGCAAGCATTTCTAAATTTCAGCATTTTTACAATTTTGCTCACTTTAATATAATGAATAGGATCCGACAAATAATTTTTAACCGCAAAATTACAAAAAAGTTTATTATTGTGGCTGTTAAACATTCATAAAGTTTAAACATTTCAATATACATAAATGCATTTCTATAAGTGCTAGATCGATGAAAAATTTCAGAAAATTAGAGAATGGTTTTCCAGTGGGATATAACGTTGAAAATTACAAAAAAGTTAAAAATTCATCAAATTTAAACAATTAAATATAAATGCACTTCTAGAGGTGATACATTCCTAATAAATGATGAAAAACTATAAAAAATTTATAATTTTAAAATTTAGTTGTTTTTACTCCAATATTGTCCAAAGAGAAAAACGTAAATCGGTGCAGAGGTGCAAACTTCTGAGTTTAAAAATTGTCGGCACTTACTCTTTATATTAAGGTGAGATAAAATGCTTGCAGAATGCAAGCACGCATTACTTGTGTGTGTGTGTGCGCATGCGCGCGTGTGAATATATATCATGTGTAAGAAGCATCTTTATATAATAGATATATATATATAGGAGGATACAAAATTATGAGACACTTCCAAATGCGCTAGAAACTTGAAATTGGGTAGAATTCACAACCGAAGGAAAATATCCAAAACTGTCGAAATTCCAATTTTGAGGGGATATTTTGGCCCATAAGAAAACCCTTAAATCGGTGTAGTGGTTTATATATTTACATTTTAAAATTATTTCTCATAAAGATTTGAACTCGGGACTTGAACTGTCGTAAAGCTTAATAATTCTAATTTATTATTTTTGAAGACTGAATTCTAATCTTAGGAGAATTACCAAAAATTTATAGTTTTCATCGGAAAAAGTGGTAATTTTTCTGGGTCGCAACAATTGGCTGCTGTGGCAACTAGCTCAATACTTTTATATGGTAAGCTTTTAATGGGAATCAGAGGCTTATATTATAATGCCATTAATATTCAACTACAACTAATGAAAGAAATCTAATATTTATATAATCCTCATTTTTGGGGCTGTTTTGCTCCATTATTGCCCCATATGAGAACAAAAATGATGAGACAGCTCCATATGAGCTAGAGACTTGAAATTTGGCATGATTACAGGAATTTTGTCACAACCGAAGGTAAAATCAAATATTGCAAAAATTCCAATTTTTAGGAGTGGTTTTACCCCATTTCTGCCCCATACGAGTGTGAAAATTATAAGGCACTTCTTAATGAGATACAAACTTGAAATTCAGCAGAATTATACGTTTTTTGTTACAAAAGAAGGAATAAATCTGATATTGTAAAAATTCGAAATCTTAGGTGCTCTTTTGCCCCGTTACTGCCCTATACTCCGATTAAAATTCTAAATCAGCTATAGACTTGAAATTTGGAACAGTTATATGATTTTGGACAAATTCGATTGGGAAAAATTCGAAATTCTAAAAATGCTGAAATTTAAAAATGCTTGCAGAATGCAAGCATCATCTACTTGTATATAATATATATAATCCCTTTCAACTGCCTCAGTTCACCGCCTCAAGGTCAGCGGAAGGGTGTAAATGGAGGCTAAAGGGCGAAGCACAGTGGTGTCCTCAACCATGCTGTGAAGTCTTTCTGCAATATCTCCAGCCAAAGTGAAAGAGGTATTCACCAACTCGCTCTGGGCCAGCATGGTGTTTTAAGGCCCACAATCCCCCCATGACATGTACAACCATAAAAAACAGCCCTCATTCTCCGGAGACTGGATTGCCTCTGATGTGGCAGTGGTCAGGAATGAGGCATGAAGACAGAGAGTGCTACGAAACCCTGGAGGTTAAACACCCACTGCCACTCTTTCTCATCCTTACCCAATTCCTTTAACCTCAACCTAACTACCTTTAAATGCCGGACTTTGTCCAGTGAAGATAGACTTCAAGAGCTCCAAGAACAACTGGAGAAGATCAAGTAGGACATTTTAGGGCTTAGTGAGATGAGAAGAAAAGGTGAAGGCCTATTGGAGTTGAAGAGTGGACATCTTTTTTATTATAGGGGACCTCACACAGGAAAAACAGGAATTAGATTCACTGTCAAAAAATTGAAGAATAATATCGTGGAAATGGAAAGTTCATCCGAGCAGGCAGCTATACTAGTGCTTCAAATAAATAAAAGATATCAACTTCAAATAGTCCAAGTTTATGCGCCAACATCATCATACTCGGATGAGGAAGTGGAAGATTTCTACCAAGACGTTGGAGAACTGCACGACAAAGGAAGCTGCCATCTAAAAGTGGTCATGGGTAAAATTGGAAAAATACCTCCAAATCACCGTAAAGGCAGTACTTACGTGCCAAGGCACAGAAGACTCGCACGATCACTTAGGACGCGCGTTTTGACAGCAACACTGTCATCTTCAGCAATGTCAAAGTGTGTAAGGTTAGGCGGGGTATTTATACTATTGTTGACCGTTAGAGAAGTAGGGGAGGGGAAAGGTGTATTGATCGTTAACTGAAATAAAGGGGAATGGGGGATAGGGCCAGTGTCGTTATTCATTATCTTGAATGAACCTTAGAAACTGCACAACACTCAAAAACAAAGACACCAATACCAAAAAATTTATGAAGCTACCTTACTACCCTTATGCTACCAAAAAATCTTCTCCGAAATGAGATTACACACAGTTTTTGTTAATGAAAATAAACTGTCAAATCTCATTAAAAACCCTAAAGACCCCCGATAAGAAATCAGGCATATACCAAATCAAATGTGAAAAGTGTGACAAAATTTATATTGGACAAACGAAAAGTAAATTAGAAACACGTTTCAAAGAACACTTAGCCCATTACAGAAACAACAGAATAGACAAGTCCAGTGTAGCATCTCATATCAACACCTGCCATCATCCTATCACAACCGAAAATTTAAAACTTCTAAAAACGGTCACCAACGAAAACAAACTAGATGCCTATGAAAGCCTTTACATACACCATAACCAAAACAAGATAATGAATAACGACGCTGGCCCTATCCCCCATTCCTCTTTATTTCAGTTAATGATCGATACACCTTTCCCCTCCCCTACTTCTCTAACGGTCAACAATAGTATAAATACTCCGCCTAACCTTACACACTTTGACATTGCTGAAGATGACAGCGTTGCTGTCGAAACGCGCGTCCTAAGTGATCGTGCGAGTCTTCTGTGCCTTGGCACGTAATTACCGCCTTTACAGTGATTTGGAGGTATTTTTCCAATTTTATTCATTGTCTTCACCGTGTCTCGCGAGTTCTTCAGTTTATTTATTTGTGGTCATGGGTGATTTCACTGCCAAGGTAGGAGAACAAAAGGAAGACATTAACACAGTTGGAAAATGGGGCTATAGAGAGAAAAAAATGAGGGGACCGATTGTAGATTTTGCTGAATGTACTAGTCTATATATAATGAACACTTTCTTGAAAAAGAGTCCCTATAGAAAATGGATCTGGAAAGAACCCAATGGTACCAAAAACGAAATTGACTACATACTAGTCAATAAGAAGCAACTGGCTGAAGACTGTTCCATCCTCAACCAGTTTAAAACTGGAAGCGACCATCGCTTGGTAAGATGCAGAATAAAGTTTAACTCAAAATTGGAAGACAGAAGTTTATAAAGAAGAAGCCTAAGTTTATCATCAACACGCAAATGCCAAAAGAACAAAAAGAAGAATTACAGCTCCAACTGAAAAATCGATTCAGTGCACTGGACCAAGAAGTTGAAACACAGTTAATAGAGATACTCAAGGAATCCACTCAAGAAATAGGTGGAACAATTCAAACAAAGTAAGAGAAAAAGTTACTCGAAAAAACAAGACTGCTGATGGAAAAAAGAAGGAAAATGAAAATTACTAATGATCCTAAAGAAATGATCCATTTTGCAGAACTAAACAAAACTATAAGGAAGTGCATCAAGGAAGATGTGAAGAAATATAATTATGATCTAATCGAGAAAATGATAGAAAACAATAGAAGCTACAAGAAAATGAAGCAACATCTCTCGATCAGAAAGAGACAGCTAGTGGTCTTGATGCTAGAAGACGGCTCCATAACCCATAGTAGGTAATTAATCCTAAAACGGGTACAAGAATTTTACACCAAGTTGTATGAGGATCCTCTAGCAAATGATGAAGCAACAGATGAAGTAAATGATGAAGGAAATATGCCCACAGAAGAGGTTCCAGATATCCTTCCGGAAGAGGTGAGACACGCAATCAGAAGTATGAAGAATGGAAAAGCATCTGGATTGGATGGTATCACAGCGGAAGTATTCAAAGCAATGGGTAATCATATGGAAACGATTCTTGCTAAGATTTTTACTTCGTGTCTGAGGAAGAAAAAGATATCAGAAACACGGAACCACGCATGTATTATCCTTCTGCACAAGAAAGTTTCCAAAGAAGACTTCAATAACTACAGACCGATCAGCCTACTCCCAACAGTCTACAAAATATTCACCAAAATACTCACTATGCACCTTCAAAATCATCTTGATTCTGCCCAACCTAGAAAGCAAGCTGGATTTCGCAGTGTGTATAACACGATGGACCACATCCAAGTCATGAGAGAGGTAATCAGTCGGACTAACGAGTACAAATTACCTCTATGTGTGTGCTTCATCGATTACAAGAAAGCATTCGACTCTGTAGCTCCGTAGAAGAACTGAAGAGCTAGAGCAAGTAAGCCAAGAAGCTGGACTTAAGATGAATCTTAATAAAACAAGGTTATGTACAACTACTTCACAAATTCTGAGAAGATACATATCAACGGAGCAGAACTCATAGAAGTAACCAGCTATGTTTACTTGGGTCAATTCATCACTACTGATGGTTCGCTTCTTGGAGAAATCAACCGGAGAGTGAAGATGGCATGGAGTGTTTTTGGCAAGAATGCAAACATCTTTAAATCAAATATTCCAGTCTTCCTATGTGACCAGTGTGTTCTGCCTGTTCTGACATATGGATGTGAAACATGGACAATGAATGCCAGAATGATACAGCGCCTGCAAACAACACAGAGGAGCATGGAGAGATGCATGTTAGGGATCACCCGAAGATACCGCAAGAGGAACGACTGGGTAAGAAAGAAGACGGGAGTCTGTGACGTGATTAGAAGAGTGAAGGTGCTAAAATGGCAGTGGGCAGGGCATATTGCTAGAAGAAATGACCAGCGTCCAGTCCAGTGTCATCGAATGGATCCCAAGAAACATCAAGAGACCAAAAAGAAGACCGAAAGATAGGTGGGACAGAAAGCTTCTTAAATTCTTGGGGCAAACTTGGAGGAGGGAGGCAGTTGACAGGGAAAACTGGAAAAGTCTGGGGGAGGCCTTCATCCATCTGTGGATTGATGACAATATATCATGTGTAAGAAGCATCTATATATAATAGGAACATTAACATTTGAATATTAAAATAATACTTATGGGAAAATGAACTTTTGGCACTTTTTCCAGGAACGTTTGGCACCTTTTGCAATTGACACCTATGTTAAATGTCACCTTTGCCATACCCTAGTTATGGCACTGATTCAACTCAACATTAAGATTCAAAATGCCACAATACACAATTATCTAAACTAGTTTCATGTGGTGGTAAATATCTTCAGAGACAGGCTACTGATACAACAACAGTTTTGCAAACAAATTAACTAATCTGAATACCGCTGATAATGCAATTATCATAGTACCAGAAATATGAAAATTGTGGTACAAAGACTTGTAGACATAACTAAAAGGAAGTAATTTTAACTTGGAAAATTATCAAATCCCAGCTGTTTAAATGTCATTTCATGAAAATCAATTCACCAGTTTCTGCAAATGAAAGATTTATAAAAATTAACCATATGCAAACGATTTACCTTTGCTTATTATTGCCGTGTTGCATGCTCCACACATCTGTTCCTCTGAAATAGATAGATGAAAAATATTTATTACTCTTCAGTTAATCAACAAATTACTTTGATAAAATATTACTGTATTAGAGAACAATGCAAAATTTTTAAAATATTTCATTTTAATATTTGTAAAACTAGAAGGTTAGAAATCCACTTTGGAAAATTGTCTACAGAAAAATTTAATGTATGTACACACCAAGTATTAAGTTTACCTTTAAACCTCTATCTCTCAGAGGACAACTTAGTATTATAAACAGAGCTGTTTCAAACTTAATAATGAATTCAGAAACTTTTGGATCATTTGAGTAAAATCCTTGACTTGTATTAGTGTAGATCAAGGAACTTACCATCAATTTCAATTCCTCTTTGTTGGGTTGTTACCATCTTTTCATGGAGGTTGAAGTAATCAGAAACTAGAATTTTCTTACAGCCTTCTTGCACTGACACCTTAATGGAAAATAAGTAGACATGCTTTCTATCAGAAATACATGAGTGCTAGTGCAAATAAATAAAATTCATGGTGACATTTTTTTCACAAAAATGCTTTCAATCCTTAGAATACAAAATACTTTATGATAAAACATTGATATGATTTAGAATATAGTTTACTGAGGATGTTTACAAAAAATATTATGATAAAATAATATAATTTTTGCAAAAATTCATTTGAAGCTATGTTACAACAATTAAGTGAAACTAGGAATTACTTTTCTAAACCAACAAAATGATAAAATAGCACAGATATTTGTACCATTTAAATAAAGATATCTAGCATTTCTTGAGAAACATACGTAGATGCCAATTTTGAGAGAAACCCCAAATCTAAAATTACAATTTCACACTTACACATTACACATTTTTATTACACTTAAAAAAATGTTATTCAATTATTCAGGAGATTATTCAAGTTTACCTGCAGTTTGTAAGCACGCATCATTTTGACCAATGACTCTTTAAGATCTGGAATTTGCATTTCTGTGTCTATTCTTTGGACAAGGATTCTAGGATCAATATATGTTCCAATCTCATGAAGAAGATAGGTGACAAATTCTGAAAGTTTGAATAGTAATTGACAGTACTGTTATTGATGTATTGTTCTTCTAAGCTGGATAATAATAAGTATTGGGCTAAATATAGTTAATATATTATCTAAAACTGATTACATATCACAATGTAAGTTAAAGACTTTCCTAATATGTATTATAGTTGACCAACTTTCACTTTCTCCTATGCTTGCCTGGTTTATCTAAGGAGTAAGAAATAAGATCCTCCCATAATTCCATGTCATCATGCTGCTTGCAAAAGTTGACAGCTTCCTTGATGTCTTTCAATTGCTTTGTAATAAGATTTAAAGCTTCTTTTGTATTTCCAATTCGGCCTGAAATTATATAAAAATATGTAATTGAAGTTTTACCATAGTTTAAATTTGCAAGAATTTCTTAAAATAATCATCATCCCCTTTTCACTCCAACTAATTAGATTTATGCTGTCACCGAAATTCAAAGCTGTACCATATTTGATACAGTGGCATACATTTTTTCCCAAAATATTCATTTGAAAACAGTATACAGATTTTCCACAAATTCTAAAAATCAGTTTGGCCGTCAAATACAAACAGTGTAACAACATTTTGGGAAAAAGCCAGTTTGAAGGTAACCAATTACCAAGGTAACATATTACGTCAAAAACAAGCAATACATGAAGCACCGCATCGGTGTTTGTTTCAGGCAATGAATCAGCGAAGACTTTTTAAAAAATACTTATTCTGGCTCAAATTAATTTTTTCCTCTGAACTGGCCCAAAAATAGGGGTGAGCGGGGTAGAAGAGTGTGCGGGTTACACGAGTAAATACGATATATTTAAATGCACCCTGATGTGGCCTCGTATCCTAGCTTAAAAACTCTGTTTCCAATGAAACATTTCTCAAGCAACTTCCTGAGTTTCTTTTTAAATACAAAAGAAATATATAAATAACATCTTCATCCTACAATCCTTTCATTGGCTATGTAAAGAAAAAGCATAAGCAGAGTCAATTTTGCCTCTTGGCTAAAAATTATGAACAGATCAGAAATTTTCTCACCTAGCAAGTACACCATCTCTTGGAAATAAGACCGCTCCTGGCAAATGTCAAGAGCTTGCTGAATAGGATAATGATCACTGCGGCATAGGAAGGGCAATAGCTTTGGTCTGTCAAAGTCTGCATAAAGTTTCATCAAATGGCCATGGTACTTGCGAGCAGAACCTTTGGTATCTCGACACTCTAAAGCATCTAAATACTGTTGATGAAGAGAATAAATTGACAAAAAAGAGAGTTTTATAATTCAACTGCTTTTCAACTCATAGTCACATTTCAACATTTAATATATGATCCATGGAGTCAACTCAAATTGATTACATGTTGTCAAGTTGTATCTTTCTGATCTTTACACAGCTGTTACAAAACTTGCAACAAAATTAATAAATTGATGTGTCCAACACATGACTTTCTCCATACAGAAGTTGTCAACTAAAATCAAATAAATACGGCGATAGGAACAGTTCAACTTACACGCTTCAGCGCTAGCGATTCAATTGTTGTCATTACCACGTGCGTGAGCTGCCCACTAACCATCAATTTAGAAGAAAATTGAATATCTCTCGAAATATTCCTCATATGAAAATTTATTTCAAACAAGTTGTAGAAAAAAAAATATATATATATATACTAGCTGTACCTCGCGTAACATACGCTGATCTAGCAGATCTTAAAGGTTCTTAATTAAACAGTCAGGCATTTATTTATTTTTTTGAACATATTTTTTAATCAAAGATTTCTCTAAAGACACAATTGTCAATTTCTGGGTTCTTTCCTGACACTACAGTAAGTGAATCAAACGACCTGACAGGCTTAGGTAGGTAAAGGTATTTTATCAAATGTTTGGCCTTGTGACTTATTGATTGTCATTGAAAAAGCCAATTGTATGAGGAATTGTTTTCGTTTGAAACTGAATGGTAAGTTTGTGTCTGATGGAATGAGTGAGATTCTTGGAATAGGTACCGTGTCTGAGTTTGCTACACCAATCACTTTTGCTTAGATTATGTGTGTTTGTATTTGAGTAACAGTAAGTCTTATACCATTACATAGTCCTCTCAATGGCATTAGGTTTCTAAGGAGTATGATAATGGACTTTAACCTTCATGAGGAAGCATTCCGGCTGGAGCTGTATTCACAGAAAGTTTACATGGATATCTTTCAAATAATTTATTAATAATAATGTGAATCAATAAATGGTGCAAATGACATCCCCATAGAAAACTATTCTATTAAAGACGTATTTTACTATATTCTTGCATTACTGATACATCTCCCTCTCTCTCTCTCCCTATCCCCCCCTCTCTATCGTCTCTCCCCTCTACCTCTCTCCTTTCCCCCCTCCCTCACCCAGTCTCCTTTTCCCATTACCTTCTCTATTACTACATTTCTGCATAACCCTTCTTCTCCCTTATTTCACTCCTCCCTCTCTCTCTATCCCCCTCTCTCCTGCTTCCCCCTTTCCCCCTTCCCCTATATCCCTTTCACCTCTTTTCCTTTCCCTCCCTTCCCTCTCTCTTTTTCCCCTCCCTCCCTCTCTCCCTCCTCTCCTTTTCCCCGTACCCTCTCTTCATTTAAACAGCTTATAAAACACGTTAATTTTATGCTCATAAGCTATATAGATGTTCATACTATTAAAAGGCAAGAATCCATATAAAAGCATTGTAGTGTTTCCATGGTAGATAAAATTTCCCATTGTTATAAATTTTAAAATTTCTCGTTTTTATGCAGTCAAAATCAAATATTTAAGCTAATTCAGCATGAATTCATATTCTCTTTTCAAAAATAATAATTTTCACTCTTTTTTCCGTTTAATACTTCAAGTCCGGAGTTTGTAACATAATTTTAAGTAATTTTAAAATGCAATTAAAAAATGGCTTGCACCGATTTCAATGCTTTTCTTATGCAGCAATAAAATGGAATTTTGGGACCAAAAAGACCTCCTCAAAATTGAAAATGTTCCGATTTTCAATTTTTCCTGTTGGTTGTGACCCATGACTGATCATCTCCTCAAATTTCAAGTTTCTAACATAACTAGAAGTACCTAAACTTTCGTGTCTTAAACCAACACACGTACCTAATATCTTTTTCTTGGAAACATACCTAGGCCTTTTAATATATGTGTGTGTGTGTATATATATGTGTGTGTGTGTGTGTTAACAAAAATTCAGTTTCAAGGGAAATATTTAAGAAAAACTAAAATTTGGCAGGAGTAAACTGCTACTTCCGGCTGACCGATTGTTATCAAAATCTTTTCAAATCTTATGAATATATATAAAATCACAAATAAAGAATTTCATACTGATCTGATGAATAGTTTTTGAGTTAGAGCGCACAGAAAATTTCTGTCACACACATACGGACACAGACATCATCGAGAAAACGGTCAAAACGTGTTCAGGGGACCTCAAAACATGTATTTCCGTTGAAATCTCGAATTCGATTTTTTTCATGAAAACAATTCTTTCTCTATACGACTATGTATATGGAGAAAGTAAAAAGCATTACTATGAATCTTACCTGGAATAAATATTTAGGTTGAGACTTAAGGCGATCAACAATCATATCAGTAGGCACACGATCGATTTCCAAAAAAAGTGTAATGGCTTGATTCTTGTCCAATTCCATTAGACCTATAACCATATCTGGTATGGAGTCGTACAAGCTGTACTTTCGTATGAGTTGGAACACATCTTGGTGCTTCATTCTTTAAAAAATACATTATAATTAAACTTCCATAAATTAACTTGAGTTTATGCTAATGCATAATAATTATTTCCATTACCATTCTCTTGTCATCGTGCAATTATTTGTTTGATAACTTGACTTTTAATTTAAACAAGCACACTAATTAAACATGTTTAAAGATATTTAGAAAGGGATTTACCTAATGAGAAGAATTACACAAATTCAATACTTGACTATTAGGTCAGAGAAGAAAAAAATTTTAATGACAAAATACCACTTAATTTAAACAATATAGTATAGCTATTATTTTTTTACAACCTTTCTTACAATCAAAAGTAACCCTGAGTCATCAATATGTTTATATCAACAAAAACAGATCTTTATAAGGTGTATAATTAATTTTACAATAATGTTAAAAATTATTTGCCTGTTAAAGATAAACTACATATTTTACATTTTTCAAAGCCTCTCATTTCACTAAATAGAATGCTGGCTATGCTAGGACATGCACACATTTATCAAAAAAATATTATTAACTGATTAATTGCACTTAAAGCAGAATACAGATAGAAACAGCATGGAGAAAAGAGTAATGATATTCATCATACTAATGAGGCTGCTTTGCCTAAAATATAAATTCATATTCAATGTCAACTTGTTATGTTATGAGAAGATTCACGATCCTGGTTTCAAAAATTATAAAAACAACAGAATAAGAATCTATCTATTAATTCTTTAGAAGGATGACCATCTTAAATTGATGCAATTATGTCAGTTCTGATAAAGAATGAACACTTAATTGCAATGCATTTATCTCACTGACCTATTACAGTAAAAAATACTCATTCTGATACTCACTTGAGATACATGGCCAAGGCACGATCATACTTTCCCTCATGGGAATATAGGATGGCAAGGGCTTGCAAAAGTATCAACGTGACAGCTGCTTGCACATTTCCATCACCTGCCAGTTCTCCACCCTTTTCTTGCACTACTCCTCCGATTCCTCCAACACCTCCTATTACTAGGAGATGTTCCAAAACAGCATTCACAACTGCAGGTACATTGTATAATTGAGGAGACCACTCCTTCACTAACTTTAAGAATCCCTTGTGATTATAAAAAATGAGCATGAATAAAGAATTAGTAAAATGAGTTTATTTACAATTATTTGAGAAAGTTGAAAACATTAAAAAACATCTTATACCTCAGGCTCCATCTTCAGAAACTCGTACAAGACCATTTCATATATGTGAGGGTCCAACTGGCAGTCTTTATTCCCTTCAACACCTTCCTCTCCACGAGGCAAATATGAGCTAACGGCTCTCAACTGACCAATTCGAGCAAACTTGAACACTTCTTCCTCCCAAAGATTTTTATCCTTCCCTGAGATTAGAGAACATGATAATTTTTACTGTAGATATAAAGAAGATACAGGCAGATTATAAGCTCTATAAATTTTGATTTCACACAGAAAAGATAAAATCAGCAATACTAATAAAAAAAAGCAAGGCTGTATTAAATATAGAAGAATAGAGAAGAGACAGAATAAGCGGGTGTGTCAGATACCAGAAGGCAACGAGGAACCGGCCTTGTGGGAGGGATGGTTAATGTGTCTGGCTCCCAATGCTAGGGTCGTGTGTTCAAATCTTGCTGAGGGAATGGATGTATCTCTTTGTTAACTGTTTCAGGCATAACTTGATAGAATTTCTTCATATTGTCAAAATAAAAAAGACTTATGTACTTGGTAATTCCACATAAACATTTATTTTTATATGACCAAGGTTATATAAAAATAAATGTTTATGTGGAATTACCAAGTAGGTCTTTTTTATTTCAACAGTATCTGTTGGTCTTTGTTATCACTATTACACATCTAGTTAACATAAATAAAAGTAAATCAATAAATAAGAAGGAAAAGGAATTCTGTTTATATTAAGAGAATGGTTACACAGTGAAAGAAGTGATGGTTTTAGAAAGAATAAACAGGAAGAGAGATGAAAAACCTACCGAGAATGAATGAACAATTTTAGCTATAAATCTAGAGAACATGCACAGATATGCCAAAAACTGTGAAATAAAAAAAATATTCTAAACACAATAAAACAGATGAAAGGGACGATTGAATTTTTCAGTTCAGGTTTCCTCAAATTTGCAAAATACTCTTTAATTCAAAGCTAATAATGACATAATGCTGCAAATTATTCCTGAAAACCAAGGACCATCAATTTATCATGAATCCATTATCCTGAAAGTTGAGTTTATTGCATTTATAGTGTTTGGTAGCTTCATTAAGAATTCTATGTCTTAACAATTAAATTGAACGCTTATAAATCCTAATCTGTGATGGGCAAAGAGTGTTATACTCCAAACCCATCAATAAAGATTATTATTATTATTATCTTGTTCTTATGAGGGTTCTTCTTTATACTTTAAGAAAGATGCTCTCAATCTATTCTCCTTTAGTAAGATCATCTTTGAGTAAGTCCAACAACTTCAGTAGGTCACTTACCTGAGCGTCTTCAAAGGGAACACCATGAGCTAATTGAACTATCTCGTCATAGACATAAGATTCTTGGACATTCTTTCCACACCTTTTCCAAGCAACATTAATTCAAGTTACAATCTTTCAGCTCCTTCCATGACTTGCAAATAATTTAACAGTATTTAAAATTGATAAACGGCCTCTCCAATAGCCATAAAAAGGCTGGAAAAACAGATGCACATTTCAGGTACTAAGAAATCACCATCAGTGATATGCAAATACAGTCAAGCATCGCTAATTCGAAAAGCTTGGGATCTGGGCTGTTCCAGACCACAGATAATTTCGGATTAAAAACAATGGGGTATTCTGGGGATGGGGTATATGGTAAGAGTATCAGCAGATACATATTTAATATAATAAAAGTGTTTGTTGAAAATATAACGTAATAGAAAATAAAACATCTATATATTCCAAGTAAAATCATGAACTGGCAGCATTTAAAATCAATAATATACTTAATTCTTTTTATTATGTTCTGTGCATGACAACCATCACAAACGAAACAAAACAATGTGAAAAAGCAATAAAAAATTGCATAGTACCATATCGGTAACTACTATATGTACATTATTAATGTACACATAATAATTCTTAATGTAACATACTGTTGTTGTTCCAACATGGTATATAGAACAAAGATGCCACACTGATAAACCTTGGTCGAGTTTCTTTAATAATTACACTTATTCCTGAAATGATAGCATTTTATGATTTCCCTTACAATTAGATGAATTTCCAGCATTATTACCTTCATTTGTTACATGGTTAGGGTAAATTAAATTAACACTAAATTGTATTTTCTTTAAAAATGCATTAGATACTGCACTACCGCATGCGTGTGAGCCTTTGTTTGTATTTGTAATGTTCAAATATGGCCTACGTTTGGAGTAGACTGTAGCGTCACAGTGCCAAGGCAGCCAGTCGGGAAAGTAGTTGGGAATCAGTCATTTCAGATTACAGGTGGCTTTGGACTAATGAATTACGAATTGGCGATGCTTAACTGTAATAGATTCTAAAACGTTTTTAGAGTCTATAATCTGTGAATAACTACTGAAAACAGCTAATTTATAGCCAAAATGTGCATACGATTTTCTTAATCTTTTTATGGTTGTTGGAGAGACAGTATGTTCATTTTAATTCCAGTTGTAAGGTGAGACTGATAATTAGCTTCTGAGTTACAATTTGATGTCTTAATTTTTTTCTAGAATTCTCTGATGATAGGCTCCTCTGATCCTTGTGCTGATAAAATCAGCTAAGAAAATGCATTTCATAGGTTATATGATTTAAAATCAACATTGCACCTTGGTCCATTAGTTGAAATAACGCTGATGTATTCTTAGGAAGAAATATTACTTTAACATTACTTATGATTTTATGCTTTCAAAACTTGTAGACCATTTCAAAACTGTACTAAACCAAAGATGTGTAGAGTAAAACTCTGCAATTCAAGGGAAATTATGATCCACATACTATCACCACAACAGTCTAACCAAAAATTATGAATACAATAATATGCAAGATGATAAATTATGCCATAATAAAATAATTATTGGAATATGAAAAATAACCCATTAGGACAATGCAGTAAATAAAAATGAAAGCATTATATTTTTCATCGGGAAATTTTGAGCAATTAATTACTCATGCATGTAAGGAAGTTAAAATATCATCCTCACCTAGAATCTTGCGACATAGCTCTCCAGCTTTCCCAAACTGCTCCTCAGCAAGGAGGTGATCTAAGTATGCTCTACCTACATTTAAAACACCATAGCGTTTGGGCTTATTAACTCCATTCACTCCACTCACTGCCTCCATGGCCATTTCAAAACGGCTGAAAGGATGGAAATATTGAAACTTATGGAAAGGAGGAAATCTTATTCCATTTTGTATTTATTATACAGAAAATTTACATGTTGATTTCACCCAAACGATAATTTTATATGTGGACTATAAATTGTACCTGAACAAATGAATTATTTTGGTAGCACCAAAATTTCAACTAAATCATTAAAATCTAGAATACAGGCACAGGTGGATGACGAGAATATTGTATGGACTGCAGTATGAATAAGAGCAGAACTGTTTTGCTGCATAGAGAAATATCTGTAAATGGGCATCCTTTTTAACTTTTCTGCAAATTTACATGCCATGTAAAATACGAGTAGCATTGCATTCCATTGATAGCCTCTGGACAATTTAACATATTGGTTTTCAAACTGGGTGCCACACATGCTTTTTGTTTTGCAAATAAAGAATGATTTGAATATGTAGATAGGTAGTTGGAGCAATAATTTTACCTCTAATAAATTGAATATGGAGTAATACCATCAAATGGATGTGTCCAAGGTTGTGATATATGTACGTAAAAATATAAAATCCTTGTATGAACGATGGGATGCAGCAAAATTTTGTTTATCTTTGAAAGTGTACCACAACTACAATAAGTTTGGGAACAGCTGATTTAAAACATTTTATGATATTTCTATATATTAATAGTTATATTCATTTAATAATAGTTTCTCAATGATACGATGCCAGGATCTTACTGCTGCATCATAATTTAAAAAATACTTGAAAGATTAATTTTTTTTATTTATTCTTTCAAACTCCAAGCTGGCTCTAATTTGTGTGTATGTATATTTACACATTGCATTAAAAATGGCACATCGCCAGATATGGTTAACCTCACCAAATTGATACTATATCAATTTCCAGGAAAGAACACTGAATTGATACCAATTCTAAAACACCATATGAGGCAATTGTAGGTAGTATTGAAAAAATTATTCAAATGGGAATATTAGTCTTTTCTTTTCTTCATATGAATCCATCAAGTAAAAGCTAATCTATAGAATTACATTTAAAAAGATTGATAAAAAGAGACAATCTGTTAGTAGAATATGTATGATACAGATGATGGAAGTATTAGCATGAAACACCAAGACTCTGAATTTAATTGTTTTGTAAAAAATTAAGAAATTGAGAGAAACTATAAAGAAACATTCTATTTCTACAAAAAAAATTAGTTTTATTAGTTTGTTTCAAACAGCTATAAAATTCATTTTATATTCTATTCAATATATACTTCATATTTACAATGTCAAATAATTGACATACCTGTGCTCCATTAGCCATTGGACACGGTCATCTGCATCATATGGGTTGGCCACTACCACATCCTTGGGATTTAGAATGAAAAACCGATTCTCTTCAATCAAGCATTCTGTGAAAGTTAACAAATGTTACAAGCGATTTAATAGCCATAATTCTACTTTCAGAATAATACAATATTTAGTCTTTACAGTGAATTGAATAATATTAATCCCAAGAAGATAGCTGCAAAATCTTCATTTTTCAATGGAAAAAATATTTGTGACAGTTAATGTTTGAAAAATTACTTCTAGAAATTGTCTGAAATGGTAATTTCAGATTGTTGCTTAGAAACTTTGAAATTCAGCTCCTTGTTATTGCATGCATGTTTACTGAGCAATAAAATGGATGATGATTAAAACATGGCACCTTAGAAAAACAGTAAATGACAACACATTCAGATGATGCTTAAAAACTGAATCGTGATACAAACACCTTGCAAATATTATCACAGTTTTGTAGCATGATTAAACCCAAGAAAGAATGCAAATTAATAGGGAAAACTTACCAAGGTGATAATCATTACAGCTGTAGTCATGGTAACGCTGCATAGAAAGACTATCAGTGCATACTTCAACATAATCTTCACCACCTGGATTATCTCCATCTCCACAAGTCGGCCAGCTTGTACCCTTAGGCTCCACAATGTGAACCTGTGGACGCTGTGATTTACCATCTTCATCAGGCTCTTTGGAAAAGCCAAGTATCACTAACTGATTGTCTCCTAAGGGTCCAATCCCACAGATGAAAAAATCTGTACGGAAAGTCCAAACTAGAAGAAAAAGAATGGCTACCATAATCTCTAGCACAGGCAAAACACACTGCTGATTTTCTCTACTGGAAATTCAACATCTTATATTATTTTCAGTCTACCATAATGACAAGAGCATCAAAAATAGTCCTTCAAATGTTAACCTATCACACTCAAAATATGCCTTGATTAAATTTTCATTTCGTCAGCTCAGGATGTATTTTTAGTTTTCAGAAGATGTAAAATACTACTTAGAAGAATTGTGCAGCTAAAACGTTTTAAAATAGTGTGCAATAAGCATATACAGGGGTCTACAAATTTTCTGAAAATATGGGCACCATCTCCAAAATTGAGGACATTTTTTTACTCCTTTAAATACCTTTTCCTCTACATTTTGATTCCAAATTTAGTTTTTAGGTTTATTAACGCTGACATCTTGATGTGATTTCCTATAAATAGGCCTAACTTTGGCATAATCACTTTCTGGATCACAAAGTTTTGATAGTTTGCACACAAAAACAGATAATACCTATAACCTAAAGCAAACAGGATTTGTCGAGCATTTGTTTACCTGGCTCCACTACAAATTCCGGGAGTTCTTCCGCATATGATGTCATAGCTGCTGGTGAGAGTGGAGACATAGGTGCACGCAGTTCACTCTCTTTGCGTTTCCTCACAATACACACACGCACAGTATCTACCCACCCCACGAGAAGTGTATGGTCATCACGCCAACAAAGGTTGCATCTAAAATCCTCTGGAAGGGCACTAATATGGACAAGAAATGCTTATTATTATTAGAAACTTTACTGAACTACCTAATTATATTATCAATCTATAAATTAGCACAAATTTACATATTAAATTTTAAGATTAAGACTGAATAGGCAAAAGGAGAAAACATTAAATAGTAGCAAATACAATCAAATTTTCACAAAACAACATGAGACATTTAAAAAGGATGTTCCACGTAAAAAGAGCTTTTACTAACCGCTTTCAATAAATTCTACAATAAAAACTACTTGCGTGATTAGACAAAAATTAAGGGTACTTCACTCACTGTGGAGCACGACTCCACTTGATCAGTCCAAGCGAACATCTAGCCATGAGGTCATAGACACGAACTCCGACATGTGAAGCCCATGCCACAAAACGGCCGTTCCACTTGAGATTACCGACCAAGCCACCATTATAACTGCCTGGATTCATAGCCAGACCCCCTATGCCCTCGGCCTCAGCTAAAATTGTTGGCCGAATCCTTGCAAGGAAACCTGTCTTCTCGTAGAGTGTGAGTCTCTCATCTCCTGTTAGAATAGAAAAACATCAATTTTGTAATCACATGATATGCTGATGCTTAAGTTGATAAATTATGAAGGTTTTAGAGTGTTGACCATCAGTTTCAAATATGGTTATTTTATTTTCTGGCACGTTGCTTTGAAATGAATATTCTTGTGACTCGGAAGTTTTTTTTTTCAAATTTCAAAAGTGCTCTTTAGTATAATATATATTCCCAGATGTAACGATACCAAACAAATGTACGAATGTTCAATGTAACTGCCAGTATTTTAAATAACATACTGCTGTAAATGAATCACCATAATAAAACTATTTGATCGTGAAAACAGATCAGAACTCCATTAAGCAGTAAAATGAACGAAAACTAAAGTAACTAAACTATGAGGTAAATATATAAGATCTGTAATATCCTACATACATACCAAAACTAAACAATATTGGACAACCAAACCATGAAACTGTTTTAAAAGCATCGATTGAAATGTGAATAAGACCATTGTTGAAATTACTAGATGTTATTTTTTATGCTAAAACCACCAATAAAAATGAACATTTTAATAAGCCATCTATTAGGTGAATTAGTAATAAGAGGAACATAAAAAGGGCACCAATTCAAAAAAAGGGCACCAATTCAAAAAAAATAACAAGAGTATCTCAGTATGTAACGACTAATTATTAATGATAAAAATGATCACATACCAGTTATAAATCTTCGTCCTGAGCCTGACTTATAATAATTTGGATCTATACCAATTGATTTGACAAGCCTTCCAGTGGAGAGGTTGTGAGTATTTTCGGTTGTATACAGTCCATAAATAAATACCTGAAGCAATACATCTTCAGTTAAATGATCATCATAAAGAGTAACAGAGTCACAACAAATTGCATTATTTTGCTATAACCAAACAAAGAAACTTAATGCTTACCTTCCCATCGTCTGAGCAACTCGCAATAAAATCGCCGTTGTTGTCAATGCTTATCTGATTGACCATAACTGAATGTGCCCTGAGTTCGTGGTCCTTAACTTTATTTCCCTGATGATCTAAAATGTGTATCATTCCAAAACGTGTTCCAAGGCATAAGAACTGTAAAATAAAAGTTAATTTTAAGAAAACGTGTTAAAGTTATGCACGTCAAAATTGTAACAATAACTGTAGAGTACCTTTGGGTGCACAGCTATGCAATTGCCTTCCTCTTTACAAAGAATATTCTGAACGTCATTAGTTAAACGAGCGTATTTCAACTTGGGCTCGATTTCTTCGGATGATACACTCGTCTTATCCTCGCCATCAGAGCTAGCAGCATCCTTTTCAACAAAAAGTTGCAATATAATCAAAATATGGTCAAAGTAAACTAAAATAGGACAATTGCCAAATGTATACATAAGATAATATGACACATACGGGATCGCTCACAGCTGATTCTTGGTTACCTTCATCTTCATTAGGTTTAGAAGATGAATCCTTCATCTTTCAGAAATTTGCGTTACCTTCTACAAATAAAAACTACATAATTAAAGATAGTGCCTTCCGTCATTTTAACTGCAACTTGTTTTTACTCTCAGAATTACATTAGTCATTTGTCAGCGTGCTCCAAGATGATAAGTGGGCGAAGCTGGGCGAAGCGACGTAATACGAAGTACGGGAATTGATCAGATGGTAGTTTAATATAGAGGATATAGAGTATAGTACTTCTGTTTCATGATTCTCCTGTTTTATCAGTTCTTTCCTAACTATAAGTTGTTAGGGCTTAGCTTTCCTTTGTGATAGACGTTCAGGTTATTCTGATCATTAAGCTCTACAGAACTTCGATTTTGCCATATTAAGGTTATTAGTGTATTACTCAACTATTATTTATGCTTAGGAACATAATTATTTGTAATCACTTATAATCGCGTAAATAGGTTTTAATTTAGAATTTTTAATAACTTTCATATGGGTTCGATGAAAATGTATTTCTTCGCTCTGTTACTTTAACTCTAAAACAAAATCGTATTTTTATTTTATATTATTATAACAGTAATCCATTTGTATTGTTTTCAGTATTATAATGGCATTTTTTCATGCTATAAATACATTTTACATGGTTTTTAAGATAATATATATAAATTATAATGAATCAGCACATTACAGGGGCGGAGTCTGTCAGTAGTTTCTTCGTTGAAGTTATTCTTTTATGCCACCACAATATCCACATCTTATCTAATCGCTTATTACAGGGATCACCAAGGTTTTTACTTAAAGGGCCACATGAGGCTTCATGTGTATGTCTGCGGGCCACATACCACCTTTCAAATGACTGATCGGGCCGTGTGAAAATTTCTAAGAGTAATTTCGTGATTTTTTTATTCTATAATATGTCATACGCCTATATTAAAAGTATTTTGAATCAAGGCACTCGAAAAATATCGTTTAGATATAAAAAATGTCTAATGAAAACTCCTAAAGGTAAATTACAAACTTAAAGAATTGATGGGGTGAGGTGTGCCGGATGAAATCACGGGGCATAGTATGGGGAACCCTGGTCTATTCCATGTAAAAGTTTATTCTGGACAGTATTAGATATATGTAAATGAATCGAGATTCTTAGGCGCCCTTTTGCGATGTTGCGCAATAACTCCAAGAGCTGAAGAGTTTCCGTATGACCTCGTCGTGGAGCAGTGGTATTCTTCAGTAAATTTCTTACGAAAAACTTAAGCAATAAATATCAAAGTAGGTTTTTGTTGATAAAATGAAAGTTTATTTTCTGATCGATTACTGATATACATAAATAATGAAAATCGGATATTTAAAAAAATGGAAATGAAACATTAACAAAACGAAGATGAAACTTCGAATGTTTACATAGAGAACCTTTAAAAATTAGTAAAATTTTGAAAATTGATATTTTCCTAATTAAAAATTTGACGTTCCATATAGGACACCATACATGCTTAATAGTTCAATTTCAAATTGTTTATTACCAATTTATAAGGCACCAACAAAGTTGGGTTAAATGTGGCGCTTGGTTAATTTAATATTTGTATTCGTAGCGAACTTATTTGAAGTATTCTATAGAAAAATTGATGACATCTTCTGGCTCACGAATAATTACATGCAGTAGATAATCAGACATCATGTCAATTATTTCTTCGTGCTTAGCTAAATATGATCTTACATCCATTTTTCGACGTACCTATAATAGAATACAGTTATTTACTTTCAATAAACTTTTCTCTTCCAGTGATAAACAGACACTTTTGAACCTTTCGTGATTATAATTATATCACAATTTTCGGAATGACTTTCTTACAAATTTCAATGTGCAAATCATCCCAACCGCTACTAGCCTATACGTAGCCTTTTTGCAAGACATGGAAAAATACATGCTGTATAGAACATCTTTTACTCTCAAATTCTGAATATAAAACCAAAGGGTATTAACTTTGTTATTTCAAAGCAAACATGCCAATATCACGCTGCCCATAAACCGCTGATTTGCATCTTTTATTATTATACATATATTTCAAATGGTTTCGCAGGTGATAGGAGCACTAGGAAATTTTCTGACCAAATCATTGACCTCAAAAATGCTGTCAATTTGGTAATTATTTATTCAAGTGAATTAGCGTCATCATTTTGTGGCCAGCTGACGGCTTCCATGTAAAAATTTCTAATTCATATGTATTTTATCTATTTTTGTATGATGTGCCGCAGTGGCCCACCCAGGGGGAGGGCATTTGCCCCCCCCCCCCTCCCCCCGCAGCCAGAGCCACTGTATTGCAAAAAAATTGAATAAAAATATTTTTTGTAATATTCTATTGAGGGTCGAAAAGGTACAAATTAGAATTTATATGTTTATTAATTAAAATGTTCTATTACACAGCTAAAATGATAGATATTAAAAAACAAAGAATAACAGTAGTTTGTGGGTGTGCCACTGATGTGCCGCTATTTCTCCTGAAGTTTGAGTGCTCTGTTTTGTAAAACTATTTATGTATATGTACGCTTAATGCTATTGTCCGTGTACTTATTTTCTGAGCAATGATACATGTAGGTAGTTAAAGCTTAGAATTACATTGATTAATCGTGAGGTTGTGTTCATACTCATGGGTTAGATAAGGTTAAATCGATCTCAACCATCAACACGCCAAAAAGCGATGAGACGTCCAACAAATTACGAGGTCGGTGATTTAGAGCAGTCGTTCTCAAAGTGTGGTCCGCGAGAGTCCTCCAGGTGGTCCGCGGGCTGGACCAAAATGCAAGCTACTGATGCACAACGCCGAGGCCATACTAGAGAATAGACCAAAACCCTAACCTCCAACACTCGAGTGACGTATTACAATAGTGGTAAGGCTAAATATACTATTTTAAATTAATTTGTTTGCTTAACTCATCTGATTAGTCCTAAAGCAATAAATGTTGAACAAAACAAAGTAAATTAATACCACTGAAATTAACTAAATTCTTCACAGCGTAAAATCTCAATGGATACAACGAAATGGCTTAACAACTGTTCTTACTCCCCTCATTTGTTTGGAACAATCAAAAATCGTTACTCCATTAAAGTTTTAGCAGTGGAAAAACCGGAGTGGATGGAGTAGGTAATCCGCGAGGTCTTTTGCCCGTCGAAGTGGTCCGCGGACCGAAAAAGTTAGACAGCCACTGATTTAGAGGAGGAAACGAAGTTATTTTGGTTACATTTCTCCGGACTCGATAAAATACGCTAACTTACGCTCAAATTAGAGAGCAAGTGTGATACTCCCAGAAATCCGCATTCGTTAACTGCAATTTCATACCAAGTTTAAAGACTTTCCAAGTAAACACATATTTTGCTTCTTATTTGCTCCACCGAAGTCTTTAACTCGGCCCATTACTTAACAATTTTCCAAACTACCGAAGTTTCAAAAAGATCGAAAATTCGCATTTGGAAGAATATATATATTATGCGGAAGACATTTATTTTGGATGATTACTACTTGTAATTTTTTTCAAACCGGTGAGTTCACACACCTTATGATACTTATAATATCCCTTGGACCAGAGGCGTAACTATGGCAAGGTACGGCAAGGCATTGGCTTGGGGCCTCGGCCTCGGGAGGGCCTCAAGAAGGCAAAAAATATTATTGTAATATTATTGCAATATGAAATAAATTGAAAATGTTATATTTTTTTATTTCTAAAATGTAAAATAAAAATTTAAAATATATGTATAAATATTTAATTGTTATGGGGTCTCATTTTAATTATTTGCCTTGGGGCCAGAAAACTGATGTTACGCCTCTGCCTTGTTGCTTCGTTTGTAAACCGCCTGCATTTCGCTCGAACTTTCTCCATTTTTTCCAGCATTTTATGGAGATCTCCAAGTTAAAATAATATAATAGCGGCCATATTATAAGTCAAATGTGCGTTATTTTATTTTGAACTAAAAATATCTTTTGGGTGATTTGTATAGAGCTACCCTTCACGATGATGTGACAGCACATACAAATTTACTTGCACGAACAAGAACGAAAATCTGTTGTTTACAAAGTGCCGCATTTTGTTTACTACGTAACTGCGAAGTCACGCGACCTTTGATGGAGAACAGGCGTGCAGACAGATGGAGAATACAAGTGGGACTTTCCGCTCAGCAACCTCTGAGTAATGCACTACCCGTTCCACTGCTCGCTCGATATCGTCAGTGCGCAGATATCACATGACGGAGCGCGTGGTTTTAAGGACGAGCTTTTTTTTTATCGAATATGTGCTAGAAAAAATTCAAAGCCCCTTGGAGGTGGTGATTAAAGAGTTATACATGCGATTTTCGTATAAATCGCCGAAAGACTTGCATGAAATTTTGAAAATCGAATAAATTAAAAATTTTCCGAGTCAGAGAGCCGGTCAGCGCACAATTTTAATCAGAGATGTTTTTACTAGCTTTAACCTGTATAACGAAGAATCTAGGGATTACAACAATTCTCCTATATGAGTAAAAATTTAAAAAATTTAATTAAAATAATTTTTTTATATTGCGAACTAAAAATCGATAAACCAGTGAAAGAAAACGCACGGACCTGCTATCCTTTGCGCTCCACTAACTTACATATCCTTAATTCTTGAAATTCTTAATCTTGAAAACATATTATTATAAGAGTTACGCGATATTTTTTCTTTAAACTTGTTTTTTTTCAAAAGTTAATTTATGTAAAATTATTTATAAAAATATCACAAGAAACCAAAACACAGCGGTCACAGCGATTATTTCAATATGAATTTTTTTCATCAAATATTGGGAAGGATTTTTTTTAAACCTCAGCATGTGTCATTAGGATTTACAGTGACGTTATATAGGTCCATAGTTTCATTAAGAGACATAATTGGTTCAAACGGCGTCAGTATTTGACAGCTTCAGAAAAAAATACCGATGTCAATTATGAATAATTGAAATACTGCGTGGTTCGAACTCTAATACGAAAATTTTGGATTTTGTCTTTCTCGCTCGACTCATCGCTCAAAATATTAAAAAGTGTATGTGGGCTCTAGTGGTTTAATGAATACTCTAGATTAAGAGGCAATAAAATTAAAGGAACTTCCATATTTACCCGCGCTATTTTCGCCATCCCCTTTATAATGTCACCACCGCATTAAAATAGAGAATTTCGCGAGTAAAAAAACATAAGACTGTCACACCCTGTTGTTATCGAAGGCTTTAAAGTTAACGTTTTGGCATAAATTTTCAGTGATAGTTTAGGCCCGAAGTACGTCTACCTTCCTATTTATGTAAGCGGACTGCAACTGCGCGTCATCCCTCCACCTGTGTTCAAGCGGTATCGCGCCCTGGTCGACCTTTCCGTCCTCCGAAACCAAACACTTCCCGTGAACGGCGATTCTGTGGGGTCTATCGACAATCCTCCAGTTTAGGCTTTGGACCTTCATCGTCTGACCTCTCCATTTCTTCCTCCATACTTCTTCCCGATCGTTCAGGTGGCGAATGTGTTTCCTGATCTCCCCGCATTCTTTCTTAGCTCGTTCGTAATCGGCCAGAATGTCATCCAACGTCCTGACCGCTTCCTCTTCGCTCTCTTCCTTTTCCATGGTCATGTCGGGCCACACGTACCGGCTGTACATCTCCTGTTTCTTCTTTTCTAGCGCGTCTTTCCCGACTTCGACTTCGCTTTCTCCCTCTCCCGTCTCGCTGGTCTTGTCCGAGAGGTTCGCCTCCAACACGTCCATCGTTTCCTCGGACGGTTTCTGCGACAGACTTTTGGGCGATTTTGATCCGCGGTTCGTTCCTTCATCGGTCGATTTTTTCCCTTCGCCTTCCACGTTTGGTTCGTCATATTCGGCTTCGATTTTTTCTTCCCTTCCGGTTGCATTTTCATTTACTATGCCGCGATCCTCTTCGGATTTAAGCACCTTCTTGTTTTCGTCCCTTTCTTCCAAGTACTCCTCCGTCCCTTCGGCTGGATGAGTTAGGGAATCAGTTAATTCTTCATTTGAAATTCTTTCTCCAATATCCGATAACTTTTCCTCGACCACAGTTGCATCTCCCGGAGACCTCTCTTCAACGGACGGAATTTCTTGCAAACCAATCTCTTCAACGGAGGGCGCTTCGTCTTTTGAAATCCCTTTTTCGAATCCCGACGGCACATCTTCGAAAGTCCAGCCTTCAGCGTTCGGCGATTCCATCGCAGTAGTTATCCTATCACCAACCGAATCTTTTGCCGATTCATGTTCTGTTGCGTCACTTTCTCCCGTACGAATGCCAGCAGGTTTTTCGGGAGTGAGATCTTTTTTTGTCACTTTTTGAAAAGTTTGACCTTCCTCCGCGGTTTTGTCTTCTTTTCCTTTGACAAGAGAGGTTGAATCCTCGGCGCAGACTCGGAATAATTCATCCTCATCTAAATCCTCTTCAAAAGACTCTACGATTTCGGACTTGCCATCATCTTCGTCGTTATATCTCATTACTGGAAGCTGCAACGATCCTTCCGGAATCTGAAATGGATTTTTCGTTTAAAAGTTACAGAATTTGAGTGGTGCCTTCTACGAGCGAGCCATCACATCCAAAAATTCAAATGTGGTGAAACCTCGCTATAGCGAGAATTTTTGAAATTCATAAAAACACTCGTTCTAAAGAGTGCCCGTAATATCCGAAGATTAAATTCCGTATAGGTAATGTTAAGAAATTTTGATAGTATTTTTACTCGCTATTATGAAATTCTTGTTATATTCCGTATTCGTTATATCGAGAGTCCACTGTACGTCTATTTAGGTTTTTCCAAAAAAATACTTAATTTTATTTGAACTTCATTTTCAACCTTTTTACTTACAGATGTAAAACGTTGGTCATATTAATTTTTTAGCTCCGTATACCATATTCTTTGATCAAAAACAAAACAACAAATAATTTTGAAAAAATGACATTTAATCGGAATTCTATATTTACTACGTTGAAACTTCCCACCGAATAAATTTAAGAAAGTTATCCTTAAATTTTGAAGCGATAAATACAATGCAATATAGAGTTGTTAAATGAAGCAGTATCAAGAATGAAAATTTGGGCTAACGTTTAATTTCAAAACGAATGCTCGACTTGGTTCATGCACCAGTATTTTTTGAAAAATAAAACGCTCAAATATCGTTGACTTTTTTCGTTCACGTACCTCCCTCTTCTCTTCAAGAATGTAACCGGCACCCATCGTTAGCACCCACTCCGTAATTATCTTGCCTCTTGGGTTGAGTACCTTTCGATTGACGTACATCGTATGTATATCATTCTTGTTCCGGCCAACTTGCCGCATCCCTGTGGGTCGTGCGTCCTGCAGTCAATAAGGATCTGTGAGACTAATTCATGACAATAGAACACGATCGAACTAAAATACCATAGCAAAATACAAATAAATGCATAGAGACAGTCAACATAACTAAGTTTGCAAGTTCGAATCAACATCGCAAGATTGCTGTTAACAAGTTTTATAATAAAAGAGTATATTGGTATGCATATTTTCACTGCGATATTGGAATCCAGCGGGTACCCTCGGAAATATAGCGCCACATCATACATCCCACTGGATGTTTTGTTGCAATATTTTTTCGATTTTTAAATTTATTTCGGAATATCACATCTTACCTTGGAGGCTTTAAATTTCCCCCAGTGAAACTTGTGTGCTTGTGGTGTCTCAACATATTTAATCTTTAAAAAATATTCGTTCTATGTAGTTATTCTTAACACCTGGATAGCGATCAGAAATTGGGTCGGCAACCCATTTGGAGTAGATTGTAAATATTCCCAAACTTTTTACTTTACCATACACGAGGTCTAGTATAGAGAGAGTGCTAGTACTAGCACAAGTACTAGTATTCTATGGACCAAACAGTCAATCAGATTCTAATGAAATCACAAATTTGTAAAAGGTATCAACCGGATTAGAAGTTGTATTAAAATGGACGATATCGCGATATATTGGAGAATCCAGTAGATTCCAGTAGATTTTTACAAAATGCCAATTTACTAAAAAAAAGGCTTCATGAATTTTGATTAAAACCTGTCCAGGAAAAATCATAATGTCATAAACAATCATACATAATCTACACTTCTCAAAAAACAAACATATATTGTTCCAGGACTGATCCAGAAACTTCCCAATGGGGAGGTGGTTGCCCCATCGTCCCTTCCCCTCTTGAATCCGCCACTGAGGGCAACCCTTTATTCTGAATATCCCGACCCGCGGGACCAGTTTAAGAAAGGACTCAGTGGATGGCAATGGGGTCATGTAAGGGAGGCGGTTGCCCTCCTCCCTCCGACTAGAATCTAGTCACTAGATCCACTACTGACTTTTACGCCAAGCTCTCTCCGCTACGAGTAAAACTGTGCGCATATATGTACATTCTATTAACGTAACCAGTGACACTACTGAGTGGAATAGGAGCGTACGGATATGATAATGTAATGGTTGTTACACGGATTGCTTTACTTTTATTACATGTACCACTTACATAATTTTGACTTTCTCTATCACTTACTTCGAAACTATGTCAAAAAATTCATTAGGTACTTTTTACTCTAGTATAAAGGTCGTGAAAAGATATTTACGAAGAAAATAATAACTTTGTTAAATTTCACAATTTTTTATTTCACGACCGGTTTCGTTAAATAACTAGCATCATCGGGTGAGAAAATCCTTTAAAAGGATATTTTGAGCACTTTTCTCACCTGATAACGCTAGTTATTTAGCGAAACCGGTCGTGAAATAAAAAATTGTGGAAAAGTTATTATTTTCTTCGGAAATATGAATATAATTATCACGAAGTTCAGCCAAATTCCTGGGATCTTACTATCGTGAAAAAATATTTAAAATTAACATAGAAAATTACAAACCGCAGCTTGAGTCGCCGCAACCAGATTATCGGCCGCAATCAAGAAAGGTTAATCACCGCTGGTGGCATTTAATGGGAGAAAAAAATCTTGCGGTGTCTCTGTACCTCTGTACATGAGTAAACAAATCTTCAAAAAAAAAGCATTCACTTTATCATTGCCTCTTAATTTAATATCATTACGTAGGGAATGATTCTACAAACAATTTTAAGTTAATAAAAGTTTTCTTACATATTCGCACGAATGAAGACTGCCGTCACATAACAGCGCTAGGAAATTGGCTGTGCTCCTTTTTCCTCTTTGTGCTAAATGTCTCAAAAATAGGTAATTGGCTGCTTCTCCCATTAGAATCTGAAGAGGAAAAATTTAAGGCTGGATTTAGGATCTAAGTTATTTTTTAAATAATTAAATCTCCAAAGAAAAAAAGAGTACTAAAGATGTATAACCAGTTATGGTAGTTTATATATGTTAAATAGAAATTTCCTAGATAAATTAGAAAATAATTGCAGTTTTTCAACGAATTATTTGCACATTTTAAACATGTTTATGTCAGTAGTTTTCCAAAAAATAAATTATTATGGATAAGATAAAAATCATGTGGTTTCTCTCTACCGCTTATAGAGATTCCAGCGTTAGATCATACCGCGAATTTCCATCTACTTTCGTCCTCGAATGCTAAATTTTTATATCCTTTATAGTTTCATTGTAATGCAATGAATGAAACTAATAACGCCTTCTGAAAAACATAAACTATTGGGAAATCTATAATCTACGGAAACCTATATTTTTCCAAAATGTATTCCATAAGAGTTTAACTTTAAAAAAATATCCTGATTATTAAAAATGTATGTAAAAGAATAGAAAATCAAGCTAGAATATACGTAAATGAAATGAAAATCACTACGTAAAATTTTCACTTTAATTTATTATTGCGATTTGAAGAGTTTACATTATCTATATACTATTGGAATACGAACAAAGGAAGGTAGTGGAAAGAAGGTGGGAAGCTAGAGAACGTTGATAAATTAGAGTGTAAAACTTCGATTGTGAGCCTGATTTCATTGGCATGGTGTCGTTCCGCGATGTGAAACGCTCTTTAGTTAACTATTTCTAGTCAGAATATTCTTCATACCATCAATATTTTATATCCAATCAGACATCTGTCGAATTCGTATCCATTTATATTCGGTCCATTCAATGACTTTTTAAAAAAAGCAAGTTATAAAAAGAATGTCTGATTGCGTCTTAATCGTAAATTTTCTTGCATAATACACTCATCTCGGAGCTGCTTTTTGTCTTCGTTAGACACATATTTAGATTCTACCTCATTTAATTTTAAATGTATTGTTTTTATCCTCTCTTTAGACAAATTTCTTTCGCTGTAATTCAATGAGTATTGGGCTATAAACACTGTGTATCATTTTTTTTCAAATATTTTGTCTCACGAACCAGCCAAAGAAAAGGCAACACGAAGAAAAAATGGTCTGACTAGAGTTTTCATTTACTCGAGAATAATATGTATACTAAAAGTTTGGCATTCACCTAATAGGAGAATGGACTTTATACATTTTTCTTGTGTGTTTTCATCAATAAACCAGTCCATGCATATGCACGTAGGTATTTTTTTTATTTCTAACATATTTATTATAAATTCAAATTCATTTGATATTTTATAGCATATTTACCCCTGGGCCCTCTACAGGAATTTCTAAGTTATTTCTTTGCCAGTTTTTTCCGTCATAAAAGCTTAGCGATAAGCTGTAATTATCGCCTTCATTTAATAAATATAAACCACGTTCAATTTTTTTGCTCGCAAATTGCAGTGAACTGTAAAAAAATCCAATAATTTATGATTTATTGTTAAAACCTACTAAAGAAGAAAATCTAAACTACAACCAATGGTACTTACTCCATGCGCCTTTCCTCCAAGGTTATAAACCGAGGAGTAACACGGCTTAATATGGTGCTGCAATGTACGACTCCGTTTATTTTTTCTTCTAGAAATAAAAATACAACATATATTACTCCACAGGTATCCTTGTCTTTGTCTATTTTTACGGAAAACTTTCCTACGGAGAGTTTGTTTGCCGAAAATACATTGAGTGATTCTCTGAAACACACTGAATGTAAATGTTCCTCATCTGGAATGCGAATTTTTGTCGTGTAAATTATTATGTTACATCTACAGTATACGCTACATCTTTAGGTAGTAATTTTATTGGGTATTTACCAATAAAATGAACGATATCATGATAGTTGGTTTGAAAGTCAGGCACTTCCTTATCATTTTGGGGTGCAATTGCTACCGTTGCTCTTGAATGTTGGAACATTATTTTTGGAATGTTTTTCTCATGCTACATGTAAATCAGTCTCGGAAATTTTCGGTTGAAAAGGACTCTTTAAGCGATGTCAACTTTTAGATTTATCCTATTCCTTCATCTAATTTCAAGCTCTTCTCCAGCGAACTGCTCTCATTCAGGCGATCTTATCGAAATGCAGTATGACTCACTTTTATGAATGACCGGTGCTATATTCAAGATCAGTACGTTTCTGTATTTATTTATTCTCCTATAATTTACGTTTCCCATTGTTATGTTACTAAGAGTTCTTGTCTTGTTTAAGAAAAACATAAAATCGTTCAATAAAAAATTTTATCGTAGAACCTGTCACCTGCTAAGATTGAATCCATAAACACAAGTAAATACGCTACTTTAGCTGCAGCAGAAACAAATAGGTACCTTAATCACGCTTTATAGTATGAAAAAATACAATACATACATGAATATTTGTGTTATTCTATTCGAAGAAAATTAAAAATAAAATTATTAGCCGTTCGATTGTGACGTATGTATGCCATGATTTCGAAATGCTAATAATTTTATTTTTAATTTTCTTCGAAAAGAATAACACAAATATTTGCAGCAAACAAAATAGGTTTTATCTTCCGACAGATAAGAGTAAAACTGATTAATTTGGTCGCATTTTTACCAACCTACTGGAACGGGTGTCGTGGTAATCGATCCACTTTTAGAACTATGATTCATAAGCAATATCTTCCGGCAAAAGTTGTTGCTGGTACTGAAATTTTTAGAAGCGAAATATAGGTTATTTTGGCTAAATTCTTCAACATTTTTCAGTCATATTCTCAGGGCCGTTTTGTGGAAATGTCGCCTGAGAAAAGACAACATATTACCAGAGTTCACGACGCATAGGCCAGATCGGGGGCTATAATGCCGCCCGCAGAAAAGGGTCGCCTGAGGTTGTCTCCTCTCACATTCTCTACACGCGACAGCCCTGAATGTTCTAGGGCAGTGTTTATCGAACCCTTTATATCGCGACCCAGTCGAAGGGAAGGCAACATGGAGAAAATATATTCTAAATTAGGTTTTCATTTACTCTCGATAAAAAGTAACTCATTCTGAAAGATTATATAATGAGAGCACTTAGTTCCCTACCATTTGTTAATACATTTCAGATGGTTATATAACGAGAACTCACATTTTCCTCATGAACCGCGCGACCCAGTTCTGGGTCGCGACCCTTACTTTGGGAAACTCTGTTCTAGGGCATTGGTTCTTTAACTTTCCGATGCCACGAACCACTTACAATGAAACGGATTTTACGCGGATCACCAATATTTCTAAAACCTTATAATATGATTAAAATAATTAAAATAATCTTAATTTATTACTATGAATATTATTAACCTGAAGTATTACATATTGATCAAGGAAGCATATGTTTGTTATAAAAATTGTACAAAAAAGTCTTGTATTTTTTTAAAGTGACTTATTTATTTGCCAAATACAACCATGATACTTACTCTTTTTCCCTCAGAATAATCTGTGAACAAGGAAACGTTTTTGTAACTGAAAATGTCTATCATTTATCGTTCGTACAAAAACACATCAGAATTCAAATTGCAAATATACTTTCGCATTGTATCTTAGATGTAAATTGTTATTCCTGAGCATGAATGTTTGAACACAATTCTTCAAATCTTGACGTAAAATTGAAAAGAGGTAGTTGCAACGTTGAATTTATCTCAAGTGTGTTTCGATGTTTTATTTTCGTTTCCGTCACTGCAGAAAACCTCACACAGGTGAAGAGAAAGGTATAAGTACTCTTAATATGAATATTTTTTAGATTTTGAGCAAAGGAATCTGTGATTGGTGATAGTCCTAAAAAAAACATTTCCTAATATATACCGAAATTATTTTTAATTTTAGTTTATTGATCACTGGCCATTAGACGCGGGCCTGTTAAGTGCTTTCGGACAGAAGGTTAAGTAACCCTTCTAGTGAATCTAGGGTAACGGTTCCGAAACTGGTACGCGTACCTACTAGTAAGGTGGAACGTACAAATTTTTAAGTGGTATGCGCGAAGTATAAAAACTGTTGGAGGTAATTCTAATATTTTGTACAAATAAAGACATTTCACTTATTCCTTTATATTTTATTTTGCCCATTTAAATATTGCCAGTAAATAGACACTTGGTGAATTTCTACGGCATGAAAAAAGTTTGGAAAACGCTGTTCTAGGAAATAAAAACTGAAAATCTTGCGGATTACAAGCGGTTATCGAAGCTTAGACAAAACTATACATTTATAAATCAGAAATTTTACTGAAGAGGTTATTTTTAGTCACATTCTCTCTAATTCAGTCATTTTGATTCATTCGCAAGTTCTATAAAATATTCCGGAAAAAGTCTAACCTTGTAAGGGTTTCCGAACGCATAAACAAGAATGACAATTCAAATCCTCGACATCTTCGAAGATTCGCGATAGAGAAAGCGCCCAAAAACAGAACTAGAGAATGGAAAAAGGAATTGATCATTACTTTTTCGGTGGAAATCAATAAATTTTTTCGCAATTTCCAGAGTACGATTTCTTGTAATCAAATTGTATCAAGAACTTGGGCGTGTTTTATGTATGGTGTTGGGTAATCATTTAACATATTCATCTCGTTCAGGTGATTCGGATGTATGAATAATAGATAATAACTTAATGCGTTTTCGTACTTCGAACGGATGTTAACTTGCCTTGACAAAATTATTATTTGTCACGGTGATAAAGCGTGCGTCTCTCCTCCTGCCGTTATTTTCAACATCCTTCTTCACGCGAGGAAGCACACGCATGTCGGTCCGACCTTTAGCATTTTCTGATAGGCCGATATTTGAAAATCGTATCACAACGGCCCTTGATAAATGGCCGATTGTCACATATATGTGGAAAGGCTTCTTCCAACATGTCGCACAAACATATAGAGGCGTTTTCTAAGTCATGCTTGGCTATGGTATGACAGTAATTTTAGGTGAAAATCGATTTTTCATGGTTTTTTAGGTAATAGAATGATTTTCGGCAGTTGGGGTGCGAATGAAAGAATTTTGCTCTTCTTATGTTAGATTTGAATTAGATGAGAATTTAGCTGAGAAATGGTTTTATGGCTATAAGAAAATTTTTAACCTAAGACGATATTCTTTAAAATACATACTATGTGGATTTTATGTGAAGAGATGGAAAAGCTATATTGATAAAACTCATTTTAAAAGGTGATTAATGAAAATTATGTAGCCAGCTGTTGCAAGGATGTTTCCCAAAAGATAAAGAGTGTCACAATGCAAATACCAACGTAAAGTTGAATACATTCACCCCAATTAGAATATGACAGATTTAAAACCTTTTATTTTGAACTATAATTAGCATAGACAGAAAGAAAAGACGTAACCATTACCTTTTTTCTTTTCTAACTTCCTGTTTTAGTTACTGTGAAATACGATCCTTTAGAGAGCTTTCATTCCCATCCATATAGTAGATAAGAGGGAAAAATATAATGATAACTAAAGGAACCATAAGTCAGTTCCTCTCAGCTGCTTGCAGTTTATGGATAGCTCAGAACTTATTTAGTTAGTTATCAACTTTTGTAACTCTTTCAGAACATCTGCTCAACATTGTTACTTGATTAGCCAGCCACCTTAAATTCTATTCCAAATATATTTACCAAGAAATTGTTTCAAGAAGGCTTAACAAAAGTTATGTTCAAACAACAATTCCTGTCAAGCTATGAAATTCTCACTGATATCAAGAGCGTTCACAGAATGCCTTATGGTCATAGTTGAAAACTATGGACTATTCTTCTGAATTTCACGGCCAAAGAATTACAAAGCATAGTTATAAATAGAGACCATACATGTGATTCATGGATTTTTTTATTCTTCAACATGAAAAATATAATTTTCAATTCTGTCTTATGAACAAGATAATTTTTCTCAGTTAATAAATTTTCAAAATTTAATCATGGATACAACTAAACTTGCATTATTCATCTTGTTTACCCTCAACATCTCGGCAAGAATGTCTTAATATTGGACATTGGACTTATTAAAAAATTTTAAATATCATATCATAATGTAACATGCTACAATAATTAATTTATTATACAAATATAACAAAGAAAAGTCTCTCTCAGATTAATTTTCAATAAAACACAATTGTAGTTAATAGAAAAGGAACTTACCTGACAACACCTATTGATATTCAAGTAGAATTTTTATCAGAAGATAGTATACAATCAAATGGAACTGCCTCCATGCATTAATGATGCGGTATAATTAGCAGCTAGAATCCGATTTTAGGAGGGTTACAGTAAAATATAAAAATTACAACAAAAAATCTGTAGTTATTCAGCTTCATATTAATTACTTACATGATGGTTATTCACTTTAATACATTTTAGGAAATCAAGTCCATGAAATTCAATTCCGCAGAAAGATTAAATAGGTGGCAATCTAACTGCTTCAAAGAAATTAACTAGGTACGTGAGGAAAGGGAGAAATAGAATCTTGAATTTTGGGATGCAGAACTGTATTATCAACAGGTAATTCATAGCCGCCATTACACTCAGTGGTCACAAGCAGTGGCTATTAATCAATCACACTACAACACAGACACATTGACAATTAAATTATTCCATTATTACAAATGTTCACAGGGTTGATAATAATAAATGCAGTATGTTGACAGAGATCATGCAGATATTCTTTTCACATCAAAAGTGAACATGATTTACCTAACAGCAAGCCATAAATAATAATAGGTTATTTCTATAAATTTATCTATTTGAATCGATTTTCAACAGAATAAATAAGAAATGGAAAATAAAAGTTATTACACACATTTTTAAAAAATATACGTAGTTACATTTTGCAAAAATATTCTTCTCAATCATTGCTAAAATTTCCCATCCTATAATGACATTATGTAATACGCATAGCGTAACACAGGAATTTAGAATTTGATCTTGGTGTTACAAAATATTAATCAGATGAACTCAAGCCATGTACTTTACTCATGTACAGAAAGTGTTAGCCAAGTTTCATACATAAGCTTGTATAGGACCATTTAATGCTTGTCTAAAAAAGTTGGGTTCAACAACATTCAAAATATCTATTTGAAAATCGAATATGATAGTATGGAAGTAGCATTGGCCCTGCAAAAATAAGAGAAACAGAAGATAATTAGATTATGAAATTTGATAGTGTTACATACAAATTTCATTTTCAAAACCATATACAATACATGAATAAAATATTATCAGGCATATTAGTACCTCAGATTGATCATATGTTCGTTTCTCTCAAGTTTTATTCTCCTGCAACACCTTCACGCAACAGAAGTTCATCTTCTGGTATCGAATTCCTCTTGAATCGTGGCGTAGTCACAAGAAACATTACCAAGGCTGCAAAAAATACCATAGCAATCCCAATGAAGTTGACGAGAAGTCCCTCAGTGGGCAGATCTTTGTAATCAAGGCTGCAAAGAAACATGTAGTTTTGCTGTACCTGAATAATATATTAGTCCCTAAAAAGTGCAGTTTCAATGAAAAACTAAGTACAGTATAATCATGCCCTGCCTATACCTTAAATTGAAGAAAACCTTGCTCATCTTTTTGTTTTGAGTTTTAGCTTATTGCCTGTATGTAGATCAGGAGAAACAAAAATTCAAAGCAAGATTATGTTTCATGTCATAAAAAATTGGAATATATGTGAAGAGTTTATCACAGATGATTCATTCTAGGGCTCCCATTATATCAAAAAATGATTATTTAGATCAGTGGTGACAGAAATTTTCAGCTGAAGGGTCACATAACCCACTTCTGCCCTCATCTCTAGCCATGTAGTCAGGGGTATAACTACTATGCCGCCAGGTCTGCCACCGCGGGGGGCCCCGCGATGCAGGCCATAGCATTTTTTTCAAGTCATTACTGAAATTCTTATTTTTTCACCCACTGTAAACAGAGCGAACAAGTATTCACGATCCTTGGCTTCATCATTCTCTCAAATTACTATCTGTTGTCGGGCTCCAAAATTACGACCATGATTATTTTTAATGCGTAACAAAACAACTACATAAAAAATAAAAGGAAAAATAGCCAATTCAATAAAAAAAGCAGTTAAAAAAATATGAACAAATGGGCGATATACTCAGTGCAACGAAAATGACTTTATCTGGTTTCAGCTAGTTTTATTTTCACACTGAACTAGTTAGATAGCAGTGGCATAGCTAGGGTCTTCGGCACCTGGGGGCAAGGCATCTTTTTGGCACCCCTAAGGGGAGGGGGGGTTTATATTCCCAGTCTGGCCCATATGACCTTTTCTCTTGCCGCCAAGTTCCAGAGGGAGGAGTTTACAGGGTCTTCTGTACTTAATTTAGTCCGTTGACATCTTTAAGCAATTCCCTGTTTTGCTACCATATGCAACAAACATATTTGAATGGGAAATTGATGCGAGCAAGGCTAGATGGCAGGAGATACCTCAACTCAATTGCAAACCCCCCTAGCCCGGTGGCACAACATCGTTTACAAGTGAGATCCAGTCTAAGGAAATATGTATATAGGCAAAACAAGAGTGTAACCCGAAACTCGAAGAAAGGAGACTTCGGGTGAGACATGAAAAGGCGGCAACCTAAGTGGCCACCTCAAATTAGTCAATAACCCGGAGATTTCCTAATTTAGCCCAGAGATTCTCATATGTGAAGAAATTGAAGTATGTTTACTGTTTTTAAATGTTTAATACAAAAGAGATAATTAGTTTTCATAGAAATGTGAATGTGATGAGCCATATCTTGTCACTCTCTCACGCAGCTTGGCGGCTCCCTCGAACACCAACGAAAGATTGCAGAGGTACCTACTTTATAACAGCACCACCAATCCAAAATCACCGAATAAATGTAGTAATCAGAGCTACGAGCCATTTGCTGAGATTCAGAATTTGTCGTTGCCATAGATATGGTGGTAGCAAATACACCTAAATGCAAGTCACCCGCAGAGTTTTAGCTGCTGATGCGATAAGATTTTTTCCGTGCATATTTCACAAATTAGACATGTTTCTTTTAAGATTCTAAAGTCTCATGTGCTTCCAAACTAAAAAGAAATGTGCTGACCGAAGAGAAAATGTAATACCGAGGCCCTTGAGACTGTTACTTCTTAGAGAGCATTCTGACTTTATTTATGCACACGTGGCGATAAAGCATGGGTTTGGGATAGACTTCAGACAAAACCCAAGCGATAGCTATGGTCTGTAATAAGCACCATCAATTTTTAGACTTTCTAAATTGTACTTTCAAAACATTGTAACTAATCTTGCTGCCTTGAATTGTGGAGTGTCTAGGGTGATCACATATGATGACTATTTTAAGAGACAGATTCTTAAAAAAAACCGGACTATTAAAAATTTTATGGGACTTTTTTTAGCTTTGAAATTAAGACAAAAAATATTCTTTGAAAGAAAATAAAAATAATATTTTTTACAAAAAATTTACGCAAGATAAACGCCTAGCAAATAAAAAGAACAAAACAATTATTCTTGAATAATAAAACTAAATTGCACACAATACTAAGAACATATTCCCAAAGAATAGTTTTCGTCACAGTAAGAAATAAACAATACTTCTCGTAAGATTTTTTGTGCTTCAGAAGATCTTCATTAGTAAGAACATAATTACAAGTCTTTACAAGACAGATATGTAGTTGATTTTCACCTGCAGCTCTGCTTTTACTGCACTTCTGTCAGATATGTTCATATTGTCATTCCATTTATTACAACATAAAGAAAATATTCTTTCCACAAGAGCTTTAGAACCTGGTACTGACTTAATAATTTGTATCAGCTTACAAAATTATTTTTTCACAGATTTTAATATAACATTCCGTTTATCTAGGAGAGATGAAATCTCGTTTGTAACTTTTCGTAAAAGTGGGTTCATTTTTGTAAACTCTTCATTACATTACATTAATTAAGTGCTCGAAATGGAAAATATTATGAAATAGAACTCTCGGGAGGAAAATATTACAATTCATAACTAATCGTCGATATTTTCGATACATGTGCAGTCTAGGTTCGTTCCGGCTCATTCCGAGCACTACATTAATTGCATTGAAATACGGGAAATGTGGTTACCCTAAGTTTATCTGAAATCAATATATCTATTTTCATAAAAAAAATACGGGACAAAGTATTGATTTCACACGGGACGCAGGACATTTAAGGAAAAATTGGCCGAAAAACAGGACGTCCCATAAAATATGGGGCATGTGATCACTCTGGTCCGTGTATGCTGTTGACTGGAGAATTTTACCCTTAACCCGGAGACTAGTCCCAAAACCCGGAGACTCCGTGTCAAATCCAGAGGGGTGGCCACCCGAAGCGGGACTTCACAAATATTTTGTAAATATTTTTCTCTGACTCACGATTGCCATTTCTTAAGTCTCAGGGACCATCTAAACATAAAGAAGCTATGGTATCACTATACCCTAAAGATAAATGCAAGGGTGATTCATTGCATCTCAGGCCAGTTCCCAGAAACATTTTTTGATGGCTCGCGCCTCTTTTGTCTTAATCCGTTAGGATATTACGTTCAGAGCCTCGCCGGCATACGGATGCAAGGGGTGCATCGCACCCAGGCAGCAACATATTAGGGGTGGCCATGCACGGGCGGAGGGAAAAATCTCTCTTAAGTTTGTGTTTTGCACAATTTATTTCTTAAATTAAATAAAACTTTTAATCTAAAAATCGAAAAAAATCTGGTCCAGGGTGATTTTATGTCCATAAGGGGAGGCATAAACTGCTTGCACCCGGGCGGCAAATATGCCCTGCGCGGGCCTGATTACGTTACTCCGAGACCTCTTAGCAGATCTGCTTTCATCGATAAAAATCGGTTCGTGAGTTTGTGCCCCTTAAGCCCTGCGCCCGCAGACAACTGCCCCCCTCTGCACACCCCTCGCTACGCCTCTGTTAGATAGCAAACAGCTAAACAGTTGGCTAGACTCTGATACAAAGGAAGAATAATATGTACGAATGTTTGGGTCCTAATTCCCTCTCTACTCATTACGTGACTAAGAAAACTAATAATTTGCACTCTGTGCCACAGTGTGCCTGCTGGAGGGTTAAGATAGAACGGTTGCTGTGGCATTGATGTGGCTCGACCCAACATCTTCATCTCTGTTCATCCCTTGCACTTTAGTACATAAGTTCACCTGACCACACAGCGAATGTTAACAACCACATCATTCTTGTGTAGTTTCATGCAGTAAAAGCACAGGCGTCTTCTCGTGAGTGGGTAATTCACAAAATTTGGCAAGTAAAAATAACATTATTATTAATCCATATTCTTGATATTAGCAGGTCAGAACTAAAAACAGACTCCATCACTTCCATTCCCGGTTTGTCAATTTTGTGAATAACATCACGCTGGGGGTCTTGGCTAAAGTCAGACTTTAGATAAATTATTTATTATACAGCTCGGAAATGGATATACAGTAAAACCTCACTTAGCGTGAATTTACAAAACTTGGCTAAAGTCAGACTTTAGATAAATTATTTATTATACAGCTTGGAAATGGATATACAGTAAACCCTCACATAGTGTGAATTCACAAAACGTGATTTTGATAAGACGCAGAATATATTTCTCTACCAAACCTCAGAAGACATGGTGCTTCGCCTCGCTAAGACGCGGTTTGACAAGTCCAAGCCAAAGTTAACCTTTAAATTTCTCGTAAACTATAAATGATAAAAACTTAAATTTAAAATATTTTAAAGAAAAAAATAGTGACAAATTGATTCATGTAATTATTTTACCTTATAAAAATGTTGCATTGACAGATTCGTATGTGTGATTCTCATATTGTGTTGATACGGCATAGCTCTGCAACCGGTGTGCTGCGATAAAGCCCTTGATGTGCCGCAGTATATTTTATGTTATATAGGTATTAGTGCGTTTTATTATCCTCCAGTTATGACCACAGAAAACACATTTTCAATAAACAACGATACTTTATGGCCAAATTTATTGCACTGTTTCAGTTACTTGAAGCTGCAATATCCTTTATATTATCAGACAAGGTGAGGTGGCGCTTTTTGCCAGGTGGAGTTCATTCTCTAAGCTTCTGGTAGACAGTGTACAGGCAGTCCCCCCTAACATAGTGATTGAAAATTATTAGAAGCTATTGGAGGTTAAAAATATTTATCATTATGAGAGAGCATTGTGGCTGAACGCTGTGTTTGGGGTTGGCATGCAGACAGGGGTGGCCCGAGGAATGTTGGAGTCCCGGACGAGATAGCATTCCGGCGCCCCCTCCGTAAATGCTTGTTGAGATATTTTCGAAGTACATGTTAATTTATTTATCGCAATGTAAAAATTATTGATGATGAAAAAATATAATGGTCAATATAAATATTATAGCCTGTTTCGCGATATAAATTTGTATCCAATATTTACCTACTTGCAAGTAATGCATAGATATATGAGCGGCATAGCGCCCCCAAGACTTTGGCACCCAGGGCAGTCGCCCTGCTCGCCCGTACCTCGTACATGTACCCCGTACATGTAGAGCACGCAGGGGTGGATCCCCTAGTAGTTACTTCTTGGAGAAACTAAGTCATACGGAACAGTTTCAGGTAACGCGATCTCCACAGATTTGTTTGGAACTGTGCTGTTGCGATGTGAAAAATTCTGCAGTTCTTCTACTCTATTTATGGTAAATTCAGGAATTTTTTTATATTTCACATTACGCGCAGTATTATTCTATTATTTTTTCTTAATTCCACATCAAGAAATAAGGTTGCATGAATTATGTGATGGCATAGATTATGTGAGTAAATACGGTATTATTTTACGTATTTAAATACCGGTCAAATAATTATTCTAAAAAAATGTAGAAAATATGAGATCCAAGAACCTAACTCCCTATTTCCTATTAACTTATTGCTTCATATAATGCGATTTCACAAGATTTCAAAGAATGGAACTACTGTGCTATGTGAGGTTTTACTGTATTGTAGATTTGGGCGTATAACTTGGTACTAAACCCTCTTCGAGTCAGTGTGGTGTTTGTGCATGTAATTTCGTGTACCAAAAGTATGTTCTATTCTCAGATGACATTTTTTGTACAATGTAAATAAAACGAATATTAAAAAGTACATTATTTTCGTTTTTATCAACATCTTTGAAGCAAATGTAAATGTAGACTTTTCATGATTTTTTTTAAAGGGGACCCGTTCTAAATTTTCCCGGGGGCGGGGCAGGAATCATAGTTATGCTACTGCATGTAGTCCACTTTTGCCCTCTTTGCAGTCACACCCATTTGGAAATACAGTCAAAGAATAATTTAAGGAAACTAAAGTGTTACAAATAAAAACAATCACCTCACTTGGCATTTACATACATTAAATAAATATATTTTAAATATGAATTAAACTTAAAAATAAACACTTCCAGTAAAATTATGAATTCCTTTAACTGTAAATTTGGTATCCTCTTCTTTCTTTGATTTTTATGCAATTGCTACCAATCAACAAAGCACAAGTATCATTGTGAATAACATACATCGATAACAGCTACTTTTAGCTACATATGGACATTCACATAAAAAAGTTAGCTACTTCTACCTTATATACAATTTTATAAACTTTTTCACAGAAAGAGAAAGATATTTATGGTTTCCCAATAATGATATTCAGGCAGAATCTGAATATCTTTCGAGAAAAGTTAGTATGTATTTACATATCATCAGAGCTATCTAAATGGATCTTTGGAAGTACATTCCATTTCATGTGTAAATACGATATCCTTAAACATCAGGATCAATATGAATGAAGAAACATCACTTTCAGTCATTCTTCCCACTTTCTTTCTAGAGATCTTCATACAAATCACATATATGCTGATTACAGAATCATTCATGAACTAAAAAAAATGTATAGCATTATATTATATTGGTTTCATGCACTACAATTCATTACTATTTATTCTTCTCAACCTCTCTTTGCCAAGCATCTCATGACAAACTTTTCTAATTAGTAACAAAGTTGTTTTTGCTCAAGTGCACCTCACATCTTTACTCCACATTCTTCATATAAACTCACCAATGACATTTTTCAATATATTAATTTCTAGATAAATTTACAGGATGTGTAATTGCTGAGAAAATTTACCAAGTTGAAACCTGCTGAATGTTCATAAAATTTTCTTCAGCTTCTGAAAATCAAATTCTTTTATCATACTGCAACAATTGCTGCCGCAAAAATTCTAAAAATTACATTTCTTATTTCTTCCATTTTCATATTTCAGCATCAATCGTGGAGTCTATTTTTTTTGCAAATCTCAAGGTCTTTCTACTCCAGTGGACATGCAGCCCTCTAGCTTATACTTAACTTCAATTTTTCACTATATAAACATCTGAGTCGTAAAACCACAATACGGAAGAATGTTCTGCCCTTTCTACATCAATGCTATTTTTTCTCTCACTTCCCAGCAAACTATGAACTTAAAAATCATATGACATAACTAAAAATCAAACATTCTTAACATACAGCAGTTTCGAAGAATAAATGCTTAAGCTAAACCGATTTAGTCTATTTTTTACATTCTGTCATATCAATATTCATTTGCAATGCAGTTTACATAATATTTTGACAAAATTTTCTACTTTCTAATAAAATCATGAACTCCATTTCCAGAAGCTTATCAGTTAAACATGCAGTGCCAAGGCCAATTTATGTCTCAATACCAATATACATACTACTTACATAGCCCAGTGTGCTTTTTCAAGGAGTCCAAGTAAGGAAGCTGTTATAGCACTAATAAAGCCTCCAACTCCAAAAAATACATGCACTGGCAGGTAAGCAGATCTAAGAGACACATGCAGACCAGGATATAAGAAAGACACCAGGCCAGATACCCACTGAAATCAGAATAGTATATGCTACATATAACAGAATACATTATGATCATCGCCCTTTACAACAACATCCTTTTCATCCAATAAATTTCTCTTGACTAATTTTTCAAACTTAAACATTATATTATAATAATCATTGTACAAAATTAAGTAAAAATAATTTTTTTGAACATCTGTTAAGCATTTTGCTTGAGAAAAACCAGTAATAAAAAGGAAAAACTATCAGCAATGCCTATGAGCCATGAAATATCCATCAAACCAGCACTTGTTGCAACTTCATGGAGGGTCACAAAAGGTTTTCATAGAGGTTGCAAACACAGAAGTCTATTTGTAATATTTTCAATGTTTTATTTCTTGATAATTTTAATTGCCTAATTTATTTTATTGTTAATATTGACAAAAATCCTGATTTTTTCAAAATATTTGAGTCATATTTTATATTTATTGATAAATGGATAGACATAGGAGGGTCATACTAAAATCAGCTGCCAAAGTAGGGAGTCGCGACAAGGTTGGCAGCTGTGAGAGAAGGTCGCAGGTGCATCCACTGCATCAAACAATCCTTCATGAAGAGCTTCATATTTTTTTATTTTTATTATCAATACCCACTAAATAATGAATATAATTTAATTTATGTGATTACATACTTAAATGACATTTATGCTAACTTTGTCGTTCCAAGCAGCTGTATAAACAGTCATAAGTCATGACTCACAAGGAAGGTCATTCTCCCCAATTTTAATGAAACTTTGCAGGAATGTAAGGGCTAAAAAATATTAGACATTTTTCCTTATCAGCTGTTAGGTTTTAAGAGGGAGGGGGGAAATTCCAAAATTCCTTTTGGAGGAATAGCCTCCCGAACTATATAGGAATATCAAAAGCATTCAATACAAAAGTTGTTTGGTATTAAACATGCTTTTTTTATATGATGTCAGCAAAATTTAAAGAAAATTTCACCCTTAAAGTGAATTTGGCCATACTTAATTTGAAAGATTTTGAGTATTGTATAGTTAAAAACTGGAGAAAATCTTGCTTAATGCAATAATACCAAAATTTTTATCAAGACATGTTGCAAAGAGTCAGTTTCATAAGTAAGCAGCAAAAATTTCAGATATACAGGAAGTCCTCGCACTTACGACACACTTGGTTCCTGAAAGTAAGTCAGCGTACATTTTTCCATAAGAGCAATTTAAAAAATTTAGGCTACATTCCTGTCCCAAAAGCCAGATAATATATTTTTATAAAATGACCCATAATACTGTACTCAGGCAAAGATAAACATAAATATAACTTATTAAAGACTAGATAAATCTTTTTATTCTAATCGAGACACAATAATGACTTGTAAAATCATCATCGAAAAGTAGAAAAAAGGAATGTACTTATAAATATTATATGTTATAATGTTGCTGTTTTAGGTGATTGTCACCACTGATGTACGAGGGATATCTGAGGCCCGACCAATGTTGGCAGGTGTCTCGCCTTTTTCAGAGCACTTAATTACATCAGTCTTTATTTCCATTGTTATGGTTCTACGTTTCTTAAAACCAGAAACATCTCTAGCACTTGAATTTCTCTTATCAGACATTTTTAAGGGCAAATAAAGTTTTAAAAAATAATACAAACAATATGCAGATTTCCACAACCACACTATGTCACAACATAGGCTAAATGACTCATAAATCGAGGACTGCCACTCTAAAAATAACTTTTCATACTTCGTTTTCCAGGGATTTAACCATTTAGCTGCAGAAATCAGAATGTCCTTGTTTGTCCGAAATATAATAACTCGTGTAGAAGGGATTTAAGAAGACACCAACTTGATGGGTTTTCATGTAAATTACACTGTGGCACATTTTGCGTGGTGTGTTGTTACTTGCCACGTACAATATAACCTAAATCGGCCTTATGGCATCAAACGTTTTGGTCCGGCTGGCTGGCCGAGCGTCGTAACTGTGGAGTGATGCCTTAAGTCCAGAGCATGTTCCTTAATTAGAAAACATTGTGTCTGAAGTGTTGTTAGCTGCAGTTTGGCCACCCCTGTTATAAAGCTTTCATAAGTTGACCATTAACAATAAGCCATATTAACTCAATTTCTTACCATTTAATATCTGATAAGACATATTTGGCTGAAATTTAAATAATACATACCAATCTATAATTAATATTTGAATGTGATGGCTTACCTGACAGGAAAACAGGATGATTGCAATTAGGCCTATCCAGCTGTGCAGAGTGTACAAGTTAGGAATGGGAGGGAGATTAAGATTGTGAGAATCAAACACAGCTTGAAGGCCTATCACCGCTAATACAAAAGCCAGAAGATGTGTAGATGCATGTGCAATCTTCAACTTTCGCTTCCTCCTCACTCGAAATACTCTATACACTAGAATACCTGTATATAATAAAAGGATAACACTTCTTTTTAACCAAAAACATTTAATATGTTAAACCGCATTGCTTCAGTATATTTATAAAATAAAAGGTTCAACAGCATAAACCATGCAATACTTCAATCTCAAAACTCCATGTTTATACATACCTACTACAAATGAAATCAAGAGTGAATAGCAGTAATTTGATTTAGTATGAACAATAATTGCCAGTTTAAACTTGAGATTAACATTCCAGATGATGCAGAAAAATTAAAGGCCTAAGTTACACATAATTCATAAACATCGACTGGAATAAATTTGAAGGCCATGCTATTAGAATTTTTATAATGTTTTAGCTAGATTTTGGTTTAGAATGAAATGTAAAATGGATTTATGTGAGGTCAAAAAATTTAATGTAAAGGCTTACAGAAATCTAACCTATCTCATTTCTGAAATCAAATTGACTCAAGAATTAAATGGAATGTTTTTTATATAATCCAGGATTAGTCATGTAAACACTTATTTTATTTTAAAAAGCTACCATATTTGTTCAACAACATTCAATTTCATGATTTATGTAGAAAATGTGGTAGCAGTTTTGCTTATTTACCATTTCCATAAATGAAGATCATTCCAATTGTCATAAGGAGAGGATGCCAATTGAATTCCAATTTTGGATCTGATCTCCATGCAAAACCGCCACGATACAGCGACGTCCATATTCCCATGAGAATCACCAGTAATATGCCAACACCTTCAGTTAACCATAGGGCAAAGTTAAAACCCTCTAAGTTGGGTTGAGAGCATTCTTGCTCCATTTCTGGAAACAAATGTTTGCCTGAATATTAGGAACTGGAAGAAAAACAAAGAAATCAACCACTCAAAACGATAACTTCAAATTTGATCAGTGTAAAACTTTACTCTTGCTTGCATTTATTATTAATATGTCACTCCATTGCTACATCAGACAATTGCAAAATGTATCCTTACTGATAAAAGAACAAAAATTAAAGCCTAATGTTAACTTGGTATAACACTTGTAAATTCTATGGTAATGTAATTTAGGATATATGTAACCTCTTTCTGGACATTATTATATTTTACTCGTGGAAGACAAATTGCAAAATAATGAATAACATAACTTTTTGATACTGTATGAAAGTATAATATACCAACTCTCAGTAGGTTCATACCTAACCCAAGTTTACCTGCAACTACAGTTTCTTTTATGAATTATTCGATAATGCTCATCTGAAAATCTGTCTTGTCCAACCTTCGTCATACCTATGATATTTTTGGTTTTATTTAGCAAAAATCTAGACGACCAAAGGCAAGATTTTATCGATATCATTAAGTAAAAATACTATGCATACATAAAATATTATAGATTTGATATTAATTCTTGATGCATGGACGATAAACATGAATTTCGAATAAATTATGTGAGGTTTAGAAGTTTCCATAAAGGAAAATGTTAAATGTATACATAAAATATAACCTTTACTTCATTTAAACACATTTTCTAAAAAAATAATCCACTGAATACCTCCACATAATACGGTTTTTAATAATCGACACTGGAATTTAAGATCATTCATTTAATGAATGTAACCAGGTAGAAAGGTTCAAGGGTAACAGTAATAGCTACTTCCACATTTATAATTTACTATCGAACAGCGAATCAAACTGCAGGACGATTAAAGGATGATGTATTACCTGTATTAATGAATCTTCGTGCAAATGCCATTATGCCAAGGTGGGAGGCAAAGATAACATCGATAAAGATTAATTATATTATTGAATCCGATTAGTGTTTCACAAATACTTTAATTACACTGGAGACCAATGTAACGTACCCAGTTATAACACTGAATAAAACCATGTCATCTAAACAAAGCCTAAGCATACATAGATAATTACAATACGTACCTAATTTAAAACGAACCATGGCAAATCAAAAGCGTATACATATTATACATATATCACTTTTCCATAAAACTCAATAATTAAATGTTTTTTTAAATTTAACACGGTAATTCAAGAATCTCATTCCACAATATTTTAAAAACCATTACGATGATCGGATATACCAAAACAAACAGATCACATTTTATATTCGACTGATCGGTCGATACCAACAGAATCGATTCAGATTTTTCCGCTAAATGAAACGTTTTAACTTTTGATAAGATAATGAAATTATCAATTGGATAGAGATAATAGGAACCATTACTCACCAAAATTAGAAAGGTCAATTACCAAACTTTAGTTGAGAACCTAGTTCCAGGGCCAATATGTCTGTTTTTCATACGATTGTGAATCCTAGCGTGTTTTTTTACGTTTAAACGAGCTAATGTAGATCCATCTCGCTCCGTCCTTCGGCTTTGACTTAATTTGCAGCAATTTTCTTCTGAATACGATACCGATATCGATTCTGATATATTCGGCCATACATCGTAGGCAGTGCCGGATCCAAGGGGGGTGGGGGACACCGGAGTACGTGCCCCTCCCCCCCCCCCCCCTGTCGTCAGGCCCGCAAATATGTAATTGAATATCATTAAATTATATAGTAGTATTAATTCACAGCATTCATTCCCAATTCCCAACCACGTAGTATAAATGTTATTTCGACTTCTGTATGGATAACAAAAGATTGATTGAGCTTAACCCTTTCCGCACTGACTTTTAAATGTATGGTTATCCCTCTCCGTACCAAGCTGACCGAAACTGGCTGCTCCACTTCGATCTGATCTGCGTCATCTCTTTGGATTGATGAACTTCTTTGTGCTTACAATTAGATGCATTAGCCTAACGTATATTTGTGGATTTTGTTATTTATTTAATTTACAAATTGCTACATACTAGTAGTTATGGACAGGGCTAAAAAAAATACGGTCGCCCGCTCGACAGTGGCGAGTTGATATTACCAGCTGGCGACAATTCGCAATAACAATTTTTATTTGTATAGCTGTCCGCCGATCAAACCAACTTCCCCGGCTGTTCAAAATAGATTCGCCTGCCGCAATTGTTGTTGAAATGTCTGTGAAGTAGTTAGCTCTCCGCCGTTAAAAAAGCGTCTCGTTCGCTTCGCCTCCATAAAATAAAACGCACTGCGTATTTTAATTTTTTGTTTATTACCTTATTACTCATTTTAAAATAACATTCTTTGCATTTAATTTTTATATTTACTATATTACAACGTGTAATATCATGAAGAGATGGGCTAGGCTTAACTATAGGATTAAGTATATCCCGTAATCCGGCAAATTCCCTAATCCGGCTTCGGCCAGGTCCCAGGGTTGCAGGATGAAGGTGTTTCAACTGTATTCGGGTCAAAATTGGAAATCTTCGGGTTGTCTCTGAGGAAAAGGTGGCAAACCTATTTCCGCACTGTAGAAACTTACAAGAACACATGTTTATTTGTTTATAAGTTTTGTATTATGTGCTCTCCTATCAAATTTTTCTGGATCCGCCAGTGATTGAAGGACCTATAGAAAACGTTTACACATGTGATAAAGTTCTCATAATCATCTATATACAAACATTAATTTACAATTCTCACTTAAGTTGGTAATCCTGTATTAAGTAATCGTTATCATTAAACATAGTTTCTCTCTATCGGCTGCTTTAATTTGTAGCGCATTTTATTTCCTATAGGGTTTTACAAAATCACAGGCCAGTCGCCTGTTTTTATTTTCTCCATATGTAGTAATGGGAAAGTATTGTGATCACGAAAAAAATCGACTTCGAGATTTCAACGGAAATACACTTTTTGAGGTCCCTAGAACACGTTTAGACTATTTTCGGAATGATGTCTGTGTGTGTGTGTGTGTGTGTGTATGTGATTGAAGGCGCTCTAACTCAAAAAGTACTTGCCATATCGTTACCAAACTTCATATATAACACTTTAGCATGAGCACAAAGAACTGATTAGTTTTTGGACAATAACGGTTAAGCGGAAGTCGAGGTTTATTCGAAACCCGATTCGGTTTTTGTGATATTTTTTAGAACTTCAACTACAGGGGCTAATGGTGATTTGATAGTCTGTGGAAATATGTATATTGAATGTTTGGAAATTACAAACACCGTTAAGGGAACATTTAAGAAATTTTCCAGTAAAAAAACAAAAACAAACTGTAGGTGAGAAAGGAAAAATACTGACGAAATTATAGGAATATAATATGCATAGATAAGGATGAAATATTTTCGAAGCATTGCAAAGCATCCATAAAAAATAAATACGAGGAAGAGCCCAGCAGACACATTTGCGTTTATACTAAATCAGACATCCTAGCAGACAGATAAGGTCGCATACGGCCACGCGTTATCGTTTAAGCGAAGGTCGTTAATCCGAATATCCACGGAGCTTCATGGGAATATCCCAGTATGAGAAATTATAAATTTTTGCAGAAATGGTACGATTTGAAGAGAACTACAACGTATCAAGGAAAAATAAAGTATCGGAGCAAAGAAAACAAAAACAAAAAGAGCAAAAAAGGAGAGATAAGCGAAACAAATGCGTGTTGCGAACGAGCATTTGATAGGCACGGAATAATCTCTCGGGAGAGGACGTCCAGTTTGTCGTTTTATTATCATTCCACGCCTTCGCCAATCAAACTCAAATTTCCACGTAAAACCGCATATACCGAGTTATTAGTTGATCCGAGATTTCTAAGCAATTCAAATAGGACAAAGGAGTAATTTCGCGCTTGTCTTTTCCTATGGCGACAAGACCGAAGAGGGAGTTCAGGTTTGATATAAAAAAAAAGGCCACCTTGAAAATATAAACCTAAACTTATAAAATTTTTAGGGTGAAATTAAAAGTTATATTAGATGACTTCTTATTAAGACGTATTGACGACATATGCTATTGCTCTTTCTGTGGTATGTTAGTTTGTACCGTGAACCAATTTATAGCTTGACTCTGTCTGTAATCTGACGGTCTGGTTAGCTGAAAATTTTGCTCAATTTATTTGAATAATTTAGAAAATTTAGACAGACTAAGAACCTGCAGACAAGATAAATTACGGTCATGAGAAATCTGAAACGCAGACAACTGGTAGCGCTTCTTTGTTTTTCTTCTGTATTCTTATCGAAAATACCAAAAAGAAAAGAGTTTTGCTTCAGAAATATCCCTCGGCTGTTTGCAAAGGCAGAAAATAACTGTGACGAAACTCAACGTATCAGAACAATGTTCGTTGATAATAGAAACTATATCCCTCGTCTAACGTCAATAATAAACGGTCATTTGCGCCATCGCAAGAGTTTCTCAGGTTCTCGTCAATCAGACAACGTCGAATAAATGTATAATCGGTAATTAAGTATTTATATATGCACCTGAATAATTAATTTTTCTTTTTCCCCTTTTATGTGGAAAACGACGAAGTCACTTAGATGCTTTGTTGTCCAATGAGACGTACAGTAGAACTTCTATAAGTCAAACCCGTCAAACCTCAAGGGAAACAAAGAATATTCGACTACATATTTCATTTTTTATCTCCTATGGGATAAAATAACGAACATTTTTTATATTAAAAAAAATGATTGATCATATTAATTAAGGAATCATGCTTCCTTCCTTTCGCTGTTAAAGCTACGCACGTAAACAGTAACATCGTAAATTTTTTATTGCTGTGTTGATTCGCAACTTAATGTTGCGAGTGCAATTTCCATTCACGTTAAAAAAAAGGAGGAAGTATACGAATTAGACGGGGGAATACGTGACAGAAATGGATGAATGGAATGGAGGAAAGTTAGGATGAAGGAGAGGGTGGATGTTGCACTCATGGGTGACTTTGCGACGGTCACCTCTCCGAAATTTTGAAACGCTAAACGACTATTAGTCGACGTATATTTTTGTTAATTTTTTCGTTTCACGTTTAAATTTATCGGTATCACACGCGTCTAAGCGACCGGTCTTTTGATTTGCAAGAAAATTACCACCTTATGGCTAAAATCGAACTGCTAAAACGTCTCTCCATTAGTCATCAAAAGGTTGGGAAAAAACCTGATCCGCATTTCGGCTGCGAAGCAGCCGTCTTCATTGGTGATCCACCGATGATAGATTATAAGAATTCTTTTTGCTCACCTGGTTTACACGACCTTTATATGGCTAGTTTGAGAGGCGTACTTTGTCGATATATCTCGAAGTGACAAACTACCTCGACCGTGCTAGTCAAGAGAAATTTAAAAAAAAACGATCACCGGGCCAAATGCTCGAAAAGTTTGAAGGTATGAGATGATGCGGCAATATCGTGCAACGCGGCTAAGGACAAGCGAGATTTCGTTTAATCTTTGGCACTCAATGCAGAACGGCGCATTTTATGCGCGTATTTGATGGGATAAAATAGCATCCGCAGCTGGCGCTTGATTTTATATCCGCCCCTAAAAAATAAACGGCGGAGAGATTTGCGAAAGCGTTTAGCGTAGTAATGGAAGAGTGGAAATGCAAGTAACTCACGAGAAATCAGGAGAGAGCTTTATGGTTTGTTGCACAACGCAACAAATCGTTGCCAAATAAAGAACAGCTGAGAATGAAAATGTGAATTGAGTATTTCTTTTGGGGTAGTACAGGAACCGGCGTCTAAAATCGAATGACTCTCACTAAGGCAGCAATAAATGTTTGTTTACCCGTGGAAGAAAGGAATTTATGAGTGTGGACAGTGAACAATAATAATAGATACTTTTGTTATTGTTACATAAAACTTTACAAAAAGGTCATAATGAATGCCAATAAATGATGTTTAATTACAGTAAAATGTCCGAAGAAAAAGAAATATGATACTAAAATAGAGTCACGTGATATAATTTAAAAGGTGAGCAGTTAAGTGAGGATCATCGACAGAACTCGATTATTTTTTCTAGCGACGGTGTTTTGTCTTTGACGTGAGAGAGAATGGCACGAAAGTCAGTTACGAACACTGCCTAAGCACCGTTTAATGAACTGCACCGAACACCGTTTAATGAACTGCACCGAACATTTTACATTAGTAGTAATATGTAACAGTTCCATTACTTTCATCGCTGCACGAAACTTAAACCTTCAGAGCGAGGAGGGAATTACCACGTAATGCTTGTAATTTCAAACGATTTAACATAATTATAAATATGTTTTATTACTTTGAGGGCAGAAACGAAAAATCCTTGAAATTGTTCAAATCAATTGTTAATTTTATTCGCGTAAATGGTTGACTGCGCCGGAGGATTAATCGAGCGTCCCAATCGATTCACGCACGCCCTACAGGTGAGTCGGTCACTTTAAAAAATCCTTCAAAATGTCGCCGAAGTCAACTCGTCACTTATCCCATCCCCCTCTCCCCTCCCACCTCCCACCGCATTCACAGACCTTGGTAGAGGGGTGGTTATCTTGTCTAGCTTCCAATCCTAGGGTCGCAGGTTCGAATCCTGCCGAGGTAATGCTCGTGTGTGTGTTCGTCCTCGTTATTGTTTAAATGATATTCAGTGTAATTGGCCGAGTGCCCTCTCCGAATTCTTGCAAACAAATAAATAAAAACCGATTACCATATGGAGTGTCACGAACGTGTACCGTCCCCTTTTCTGCGTGTCGCGAAGCTTTGGGAGAAGATGGGACAAAGTCAGGGAACCTTTAACGTCCTCGCCTACCTGTTGATGCCACCTCTTCCAACACAAAATCGGAGCCACATGCGGCTGCACTCGAGGCTGTCCCTTAATGCCGACTGGGCGAGAATTCCATTCGCTCCCGCACCATCCTAAAACCCACTTCCTTTATCCCTTTCCTCTCCCCCACCTTTTCTCTCACCCTCTCTCTCATATTTCTCTCCCTCTCTCTCCCCTCTCCCCCTTAAGCCTCCCACTTCACCTCTCTTCCTTCCTCTCCTCCATCTACCACGCCCGGTCTGTGGCCCGGTATTGATCGCGCATCGCGCCGAGATGCGCGCTCGTCGAGAGCAGCTATTCCACCTTTTATTTTATTTTTCTCCCCTCAACGGCTACCGAAAAAATAAAATGCACGGAAAGAGCGAAAATTAAATTCCGCGAGAAAGGCTTGACGAATTAGGAGATGTGTGATCCGGATTCTTTTGACTGCCTCGGTGACGCGTTGGCACGGATCTTTATGCGTCCGTGAACTTGAACTTGAGAGAGAGAGAGAGAGGGAAAGATGGGTGGTTTGTTTTGGAAAAACTGCGAGTTCGGATATACGGTCGAACTTCTATGAAACGAACGCTTATAACTCGAATTTTCCACAAGTCGAAGTGAATTCTCTTTGCATTAAAAAAATCTTTTTCTTGTTATTTTTCTTCTATAACTCGAATTTGCTATAGGTTGAATTTTTTTTTCTCCCTTGAATTTCGACTAGTAGAAGTTCCACGGTGTTTCCCGTTAGGATGTTGGGATGATGTCACTGCAAGTTTGTTTCTCTGGCATAACTTTAAAATAAACGACAGGACTCTTCGATCTTTACATTAATGAAATAAAAAGGCTATGTTGGTTGGTCCGTCACGCTTGAGGGCTAAGTATAGCCGTGTGGGACGCTCCGTCGCTGGCGTTTTTATTTTGTAAACACAGGCCTTTGCGCTCCATATGGTAAATGTTTTAGTGGAGCAGTCCGACAAGAGTTAATGACGTTTTCTGGGTCGGATTTGTTCGTTTTTTGTTATAATTGATTTGATTATTTTGTGTAGTAAGAAAATACCTTGGACAAACTGTTTGGAGAAATTAGAAGGCATCCGTTCATTCTCGAAGAACTACTTGGATAAAAAAATCTGATGTGGCCAACACATGACTTTCTCCATATTTGGGGTATAAATATTTAAATTATTATGAATAGCATTATAAGGCAAAATTATTATTTCTTATCGTAAAAGAATACAATCTTCCTTATTGCCGTAAATTATATTTTGAATATGTTTACAGAATTCACTGCTCGGTGGTGGCGCTGCATACTGGAAATTTACGAATAAATACTAAATGGAAGGTTCTACGACAATTTGTTTCAAACAAAACTTGGAAGAAATATTATTCTCTACAACTTTGGTCCTCACGAAGATTACCAGTAACGACGTTTTTAAGGAGATATTTGACGGAAATCGAAAAAACCGATTACTTATAAATAACTACCAAACAATAACTGCTATGGAAATTTGTTTGAAACAAAAGATGTAGGAAATCATATTTTCTACATTTTTACTTTCTCCATACGTAGTAAAGGGAAAGTATTGTGATCACGTAAAAAACTGACTTCGAGATTTCAACGGAAATACACGTTTTGAGGTCCATAGAACACGTTTAGACTATTTTCGGAATGATGTGTGTGTGTATTGATGGGTGGATGGATGTATATGATTGTGAGAGTTCTAACTCAAAAACCACTTATCATATTAATACCATATTTCATTTATAACACTTTAGTCTGAGCACAAAGAACTGATTAGTTTTTAGACAATACCGGTTAACCGGAAGTCGAGGTTTATTCGAAACCCGATTCGGTTTTTGCGATATTTCTCCGTTAAAACATGATTATTGTATATACAATTCTATACAAATGTTATAGAGAATGTAATTTTCTACAACTTTCATTTGAAACAATTTTCCATAGCAGTTATTGTTTAGGAATTATTTATAAATAATCGGTTTTTTCGGTTTCCGTCAAATATCTCTTTAAAAACATCGTTATTGGTAATCTTCGTGAGGACCTAAGTTGTAGAGAATAATATTTCTTCCAAGTTTTGTTTGAAACTAATTTTTGTAGAACCATCCATTTCGGATATATTTCGCTTTATCTTAATACCAGTATACAGCGCCAACACCATGTAGCGGTGAATTCTGTAAACATTCAAAATATACGTAATTTACGGGAACAAGGACTTGTCTTCTTTTACGATACGAAATAATAATTTTGCCTCGTAATATTATTCATAATAATTTAAATATCTATACCCCAAATATGGAGAAAGTCATGTGTTGGCCACATCAGTTTTTTTTCATGAATACAATACTTTCTCTATACTACGTATATGGAGAAAGTCAAAAAGATTCCGCAGGAGCTTAACACCTACTTTTACTATTATGTACCTATATGGAAAAATTAGGTTTTGCTATATGTCCTATCATTGTTCTAAGCAATTTTTAGGAGAGCGTCTCCGAAGCAGTGTGGGAACTCGATGTATTCGATTTAGAAATTTTAACCGGAGATAACATGCCATTATTATGTAGGCACTGGTTCTTAGTTACATTGTTGTTTAGGGATGTGCCATGCGTAATACTCTTGTGATTGGACGAATGGAGGGTTAAATCAATTCCGAGTCGACAGAAAACGCAGGGAACGTCGGATTGAAATTTCAGCGCGTGTCCCTGTTTCTCTTTAATTGAACTGCACGCCGTTCTCGTGCTGTGGTTTGTCCCGCGTTCGTGTGTAGGGAGGTTATAGGAGCGGAATAAGGTATTGATACGGTCGAGTTGTAAGGAGTAGAAGTATCTGACAATGGTGGACTCCGTTGAAATCTGTTCTCATAAGTAAATAAGGGGAATACATTTACCTTTTGTCTTTAAATGGAGTAAAGCAAAGTCACGGCTTCATTAGGAAATTATATTAATTTGTTATTTTTTGATAAATATTTTCATCTTATATAAACATTTATTTTATATCTCCGTGCTGGAAAACATGTTACGTAAACGAAACGGATGTCCTCTTAAATGTCGAATAGAAAATGCGTGACCGGAAATACCTTCAAATAAACATCTCCTTCCAACTCAAGCAACACAGTGTGATTTAGGAATTAAAAGGAATAATTTTATTTATTGTTGATGCTATAATACATTGATTTTTAGTCACCATGTCTAATATTAATGAATTATTCAATTTACAACAAAAGTGGAGAGGAATATTAAGCAGAAAGTAAAACAAAATTACATTAGAAAAGCCAAAGAATGACCTCGCATATTTTACTCCGGATACAAAAACTGAACCAAGCGGTTTCATATATGTGTACATGATTCAAATTTAGTATCAGCGATAGCACCGAGGAAGATAACGTTTTGACCGTCCGTTACACTTCTGTGTCCGGTGAACTATTTCTACACTGTTCAAGTTAGAGCAATCAAATTTTAAAGGATTGCTCCTGGCCTCAATTTCTTCCTGCAGTTGAAATTTGGAGACTCCAGGGGCAGCCTAAAGGCAGCGCTATTCAACCTGGGGTACGTGTACACCTGGGGGTACGCGAACACCTTCCGAGGGGTACGCGAGCGCGGAGAGTTCAAAGATTAAATTAAATGTCTTATAATTTACCAGTAAACAAAAAATGGTTGCTACCTATACCTACGTAACCCATATAAATAACTGACTATTAATGATAAAAAAATTTCGGTGTTAACTTTAAAATATATCAGGGGGTACGAGGCAATTCAAAAATCTTCGGATATGCAGGATAGTTTTGGCCAATGACTGTAATGAACCCTATTTATTTTACGGTCCATCCGTATGTGCGTTTGCCTTTTAGCAGGATTAAAAAAAAACCCTATAACTGTCTATATGGGTCCGTTATTGTGGTAAATTTATGTTTTGTTTACATTGCTACAACAATAAAAGCGAAGCGTTAAAACGTCCAATTTCCTTTAGAAAATGGATAAAGATAATATTACAACATATGTTTTAAATTTTGATTATAACGTATATCTATAATTTTTATACATATCTGATTCATCAGTTGTTCCCTTACTAGTTTCATTTATATAATGGAATCTGATAGGTGGTCTCGCTCATTCGTTTTTTTTTAAATCGAGAATACGAGTGTATATTCCCCTGACTTCAAGGTTGCCGTCGAGTTGCCGGTGTGTGACATAACTCCTCGTCGCATTTATTCCTAGTGAATCAAAACTTTCGAAAGTTCCGGTTAAAGTTGCCCGAATTTAAGAGTGTTTGTAGCAAAAAGGTCATTAATAGGTTCAAATTAGGCTACCCATTATCCTTTCAATAATTCATATCGCAAAAACATTCGATTTCACCTCTTATAATTAATAATCGAACACTAGTTAAAATCTTTTTTGTTCTCGTCATAGTTACTTTTTCAAACAAAAAAACAAAGGAAATATTGTTATTAACTTATGTATAATATGTGTAGTACTGATTAATTAGTGAATTTTTATTTAAAGCAAAATAACGTCTTTGAGGAATGGATCGGGACGAAGATCATTCCGTAATAACGAATTGCTAGAAAAGAACAGAAATTGGCAATTTAACCTAAGGATTTTAAAATTTTTTAAGCTTGGTAATATGCTCTATGACTCTATATAAGAAGGTGAAATTATTGATCGAATTTAAGTTACTCAAATCGATTTGAAATTTCGAAATTAATGCCTGAATTCTTTTCACATTACCGAAAAACGCTCATCTTCGCGAATTTAGCTTTAGAACCAATATACAGAGATGATAATTTCCACTGCAAATAATTTGGACGTAATTTTCGGAACTTATATAAAGTTCTTTCATCATCTAACACAGCGGTGCTCAACCTACGGCCCGCCGGCCGAATGTGGCACGCTAAGGATTTTTGTGTGGCCCGCAAAGCCAAGATGAAAAACAATCCGGAAAATTTAACACATAAATTCTTATATTTTTATAAAATCTTTGTTAGTAAATCTTTTAATATGGGAATGTTTACTATAAAAACAACCTTTAGACTATATTTTTGCTTAAATGGCACCTCAGAATATATAGATAGTTTCCGATTTATACTTTAATCCGGCCCCGCAGAAGAATTGGCAACATTCAATGCGGCCCGCCAAAGGATTCGCAACCAGAAAAGATTGGGCCAAAAGCTTTTAGGCACATCAGAATTAGTCACGTTCATTACGTAAAGACGGAATTTCCGTTAAACGACTCTGTAAAAACGGGGTTATACTGTTCTACTTTGATAGGGAACAATTTATCTGTTCGTCTTAAATTTACAAAATTGTAAAAAAAACAGGATAGAGTATATTGAAATTAAGAAATAAGTAAGAAAAGAAGGATGAATCAGATATTAAGGAGGGTTTTTTTTATTTATTTACGCTGCACCTGGAATCTCCAAATTTCAACCGCGGGAAGAACTTATGGCCGTAAACAATCACACAAAATTTCTTTTCTCTAACCTGAACGTCGCGGAAGTAGTTCGCCGGTCACAGAAGTGCGACGGACGGTGGGACAAAACGATTACATTCGCGGATTTAAAAATACAGTGGAACTTCTATAAATCGGACATCAAAGGAAACAAAAATATTCTTATAGAAAATTCGAATTATAGAAGAAAAATAACATGAAAAACTTTTGACCTGTAAAATGAATTCACATCGAGTTATGGAAAATTCGAGTTAGAGACGTTCGACGTACGTAAATTCGACTGTATGTACTGCTAGAAAGAAGCCGATCAAACGGCTGATGAATGTTTATGAACGCGTTTGGATTTTTTATTTACGTAAAATTTAAATAAAACTGAAAGCCGTTATATTATATAAAAGTAATATGTGCTTGCATTGTGCAAGCATTTTATCTCACCTTAATATAAAGAGTAAGAGCCGACAAATAATTTTTAAACGCAAAAGTTTGCACCTCTGCACCGATTTACGTGTTTTACTCTCTGGACAATATTAGGGTAAAAAAAACCCTAAAATTTATAATTATAAAATTTTTATAGTTTTTCCTCATTTGTTACGAATACCTCACAGTTATGCAAAATTTCATCGATGTAGCACCTCTAGAAGTGTATTTATATATATATTTAAGTGTTTAAACTTTATAAATTTTAACAGCCACAATAATAAACTTTTTTGTAATTTTCAACGTTAGTTACCGCTGGAACACTATTCCCTAACTTTCTTAAAAATTTCAGCTTCCTAGCTCGACCGAAAGTACATAAACATTAGTCAATTTGTTTAACATTTTAAAATTTTTAACGGCCGAATAAATAAACATTTTCAAATTTCTATAGTCCCGTTTTCGTTATTTGGCAAATTCTACCGTTAGAAAATATGTCGGCATTGTAGCACATTTAGAAGTACCTAAACCATGAAATGTTTATTTAAACGTTAATATTTTTTAACGGCCAAGAAAATAAGCATTGTTGTAATTTTCAATTTTTTCTGTCGGTTTTGCCACTATTTCAAATTTCAAGTTTCTAGCACATCTGGAAGTGCCTCATAATTCTTCCCTTAAACTCACACACTCCCGACAATACCAAAAAATGTGATGTGTCCAACACATGACTTTCTCCAAATTTGGGGTATAGATATTAAAATTATTATGAATAGCATTATATGGGAAAATTATTATTTCCTATCGTAAAATAATACAGTCGTCCTTATTTCCGTAAATTAGGTATATTTTGAATATGATTACAGAATTCACCGCTACATGGTGTTGGCGCTGTATACTGGTATTAAGATAAAGCGAAATATATCCGAAATGGATGGTTCTACAAAAATTAGTTTCAAACAAAACTTGGAAGAAATATTATTCTCTACAACTTAGGTCCTCACGAAGATTACGAATAACGATGTTTTAAAGGAGATATTTGACGGAAACCGAAAAAACCGATTATTTATAAATAATTCCTAAACAATAACTGTTATGGAAAATTGTTTGAAATAAAAGATGTAGGAAATTATATTTTCTATATTTTTTGTAATGGTCAATGCATACAGTAATGATGTTGTAACGGAGAAATATCGCAAAAACCGAATCGGGTTTCGAATAAACCTCGACTTCCGGTTAACCGTTATTGTCCAAAAACTAATGAGTTCTTTGTGCCCGTGCTAAAGTGTTATATATGAAGTTTGGTAACGATATGGCAAGTACTTTTTGAGTTAGAGCGCCCACAATTACATACATCCATCCATCCATACACACACACATCATTTCGAAAATAGTCTAAACGTGTTCTAGGAACTTCAAAACGTGTATTTTCGTCGAAATCACGAAGTCGATTTTTTTCGTGATCACAGTACTTTCCCTATACTACGTATGGAGAAAGTAAAAACCAATTTTACGCTTACCTGGCTTCGCGTATCCCCTCGAAATCTGTACACTCTCCACGGCCGCCTCTCCGATGCTTGAGTAAGACTGGTACATACTCGGCTGGAGCGGGAGGAACGGTTGCAGACGTTGGTCTCTTTACTACTATAGACGATAAGGCTTGTAGAGGGGATAACGAAATGATTCAAACGGTTACCAACTTGGATATCGTTTAAAGAGGCGCCGTCGTGCGCGCGCGAGAGTTTGATGGGAAATGCGGTACGGGAAGAGAAAATAAAGGGGATCGTAAGGATGCACGGTTAAACCGTTCCAATCGCCGCGGACTTCGCTCTGGTCGAATGAATAATCGTTGCAGACTGCCTCCCCTCTCCCTTTTACCCACCGTAACTCGAGGCGTTACGTAACACGTCTTTTCGAGCGCAACCTTATGCCCGTACGCTGCGCGTGATTTTTTTTTAACGCCGCGATTGGCACGGTGTTGCAATTATGTCGCTAAGGTCAATAACCAAAGTGGTGTCCAAACGGTCAGGTTTTTTTTTCATCCGATGGGCAGGGTCGGATTTATGGATAGTGGGGCCCTACTTCCGCGCGCACTGCGCATACCTATAAATCCGCCGCTGCCGATGGGTCTTTTAGAATAGATTCGAGAGTTTAGAGAATTCGTGTCAGGGAAAAAATAATTGAGCTCTTGACTTGCACTTCCACGTTATATAAATGGAGATTCGTTGTTATGTAACGAAGAAATAGTTATCGCCATCAAATAACCTTCGGTAAATTGTCTAAAAGTGTCCCAGTATGGACGTATGTGTATATTTAGGTTGATATTTGTTTATCTTTATATTTGTGCTTGTTCCTATTTATATTTGTAACTGTATTTATATGAACCCACTCGGATGAATGTCCATATTCCATTTTTCGATTAGTCTCAGAAAATATTTTTCACCGGAGTATTCCTTGCTGGCCCATATTTTATATGAAAAGAAAAATTATCTTTCCATAAGTATTGAGAGGTTCGGATATGTAAGTTGACGTCGAAATGCAAAATTTTAACGAAAGATATCCCGTCATAGGTTGTTAATTAATAAGCTAATTCAAATCGTATAAAGGACTGCACTACAAAGAGTGCATGCATAATTTATGGAGAGTTCTTCTAGCTTTATGACCGTTAACAGGGTCATTGCATGCGCGCTTACACTCGTAGTGCTTACGGCGATGAAAATAGCATTGCGTGCATACAAATAATTCGCAGCTAGAAGTTTTTTTCTTGCTTTTTAGTTTTTACTTCGCCGAGTGTGCAGTAATTTGATAACGGAGAGTTCTGGAAATCAAACTTGAGGATTTTATTAACCAATAAACATCGAATGAAAGAGAACGTTGAATATGAGCCAGTTTTTAGTTACAGGAATTATTTATCGAGCTCAGCAGATATTTTGCATGAAATGGACTTAGGGGTATAACTATAAATATAAATTTATAAATTCCCAATACCAGAATCAGTGTTTGCGGAACATTTCGTCCACTCTTCGTTTTAATTTTAACGTTATTAAATACATCAGAAATTATGCGCGTTGAAGATAAAACTAGAGTTTTGCATTTCACAAAATTGAACGTGCGAGCGCGTTATAAATAATAAATTCGAAATAAAAGTGTTTATGCATAAATTTCAGTTTGCTCACAGTAAAAATAACAGCAATGCAGCATACGAGACTTTTTTTGTAAATTGTTAAACTTCATCTAAAGCCAGATGTCCCTCACAACTGCTGCCATTTTCAGGAACGAATTATCACTCTCAGTCATATTCAAACGACGCGTCATTCTCGCCAACGTCACCTGCATTATTTACGCCGATTTATATAAATTCTTTCACAACCCGAAACCTCTTTTGTTTTTTACTGTCAACCGTTTGCGAAATAGACCGGAAGGAACTGATAACCGACAACTCCGAAATGCGTTCTTATTATAACCGGAAATGACAAGGGAGAAGGTCGACTGAATATGACTGTGACAATGTTAATCGAAAATTTTATTTCGCATCTTGCATCTCTGAATATTCTTAATGCATTCGGGCCATTCCATGGCATTTCGGACAAAAAGAGGTGAAAATTGACCTCGTAATTTTTCAGAATTCTAAAATTTTGCATACCTGTTAACACCCTCGATAAACTAAAATCTGTGAAATTACGGCCTCCCACTATTTTCTTTTTTCGAGTTATTAATTTTTAAATTTGAACAGTTTCGTGAAAATCGGCGTACACGCGACTCTTTGAAAGATCATAACTTTTGAACGAAACAAGATAGAAAGCTCGGTGACCACGCGTTTTAAAGCGAATGAAGTCTAATTTACAATGATGTACAACAAAGACTACCTTTGGTTGAAGAAAAGTTAAGAAATTTGCGTTTAAATGTTTAACTTGAACTTTGATTCTCTTCCCAGAAATTGACCGAAATTTGATACACACCACGAGTTTCTATACACTTTCTACTGCAGGAAATCGTTTTCAGATAAATTTCCAACTTTTTTTATAAACAGTAGATAAACTGTAGGGATATACAGGATGGGCCAAAAAAAGTGTAACAAGCGATTGCATTCGGGTTTAGGGTCAATCATATGAAATACAACATCGCCTATTGGCTAAAATCAAATAAATACAAAATGGCTCCTTAATAAACAAAAATTTTATTAATAAATAAGAACACTAGTAATTTTTTCACTATCGTTATCCTAAAGTGGAAAATTACTAGTGTTCTTAGTTATTAATATGGAATTATTCCACAAAGTTACGCAAGGGTCAGTTGAGATAAAAATGTTAGTTTTCCCTATTCTTTTTTTGTTAATAGTGAGACATATTGTATCATTATAAAATGAGTAAATTAATCACACACACACACACACATATATATATAAACTTATGGAAGAAGAAAGGTAAATGAGGATATTTAGGGCAACTAGGTGTTGAAGGAAAACCAGTGAACACTTACCGGAAGGAGAGCGGCTGGGGTGTTGGAGAGAGACATTTGTAGAAGTTATTGGAGCTTTCGGGATGTTCCCTTCTTCAACACAAGAGAGTGTATATATATATATATATATATATATATATATATACGTGAAGATTCTCTATTAACGTTGAAAATAATTTGAATTTCTAAAAGTCATTTTATATAATTAGTAATAAATGGAAAAATTTATATGTTCGTACTTCGTCTGATTTTAATGTACCGAACCAAGTGTTATGATTTTGTTTTCCGATATGCTTTAGTAAATGCATTGTCACTTTTAATTTGTTATATCGGTCCCATTTACGGATATTTTTAAATAAGTGGGCACTCTTTCAGCGGCGGACGATTCTTACATGTTGAGATTGATTTTGACATGGATTTAAACAAAAATGAATTAGTTTTTGAACATGTTTATTGACCAAATCTTTGAGGAAGGACGCGTATTCAATAAAACAATTTTTTCTACAGCAGTTTCATAAGTTGTCATGAACTTCCTACGAGTAATGAAGACGCATAAAATTGCTCATATTAAATATCATAAATCACTTTTCCACCAAAGCTTCGCCGTCATCGTAGATTTTCCAACTTTTGGTAGGTTTTCGGCTAACGCAACCCTCTTTGTGTCATTCAATGCCTTTCTATTCATCTTCTCATACCCATTTCCTTCTTTTAAAACATCTAATATTCTTTTTCTCTTCCTACCTCTTTGCTTCTTTTCTGGCATCCTCCTATGACTTCTTTCATAGGACGATGGCCCACACATTTCTTGTCTTTACTTTGTTACTCTAACAACCTCCTACTGTATTTAAAACTTCATTTGATGCGCTTATAATGCGTCGAATCCCCAACAGTAAAAATTGTTATTGAAGCTGAATATATTATAATAATATTCATCGAGAAAATTTTTCCATGGAACAGAATTATAGCCACATGTATACGACTTTCATATTGTGGTTGCTTTCTCAGGTCTCACAATCAGAAAATGGATTTCGCCAAGAATAAAGAAATTAGAAGAAAGTTCGATAAATATTCGATTCGAGAAGAAATGATTTCGTTCGAGAAACCAACACAAAATTCCTATTAGATGGGGTTTGGAGAAGCATGTATTGGACGGAAAGAAGATAATATTATTATTCTAAAGAGGGTACTTACTGTAATATTCTGAGAGCTGTTTGTCGGAGAAAAAGCTTGGAAATACTAAGATATTGAAACGACTTGAAATGGCGATCGGAAGTTAAGATATTCCTTTTATTAAGATAATAGGGTGAATGATCTTAGTTTGCTTTATCTAAAATATCCGATGAAGGAAGTATTCCACTGATAAAGTGCGCCTATTCTTGAAGTCTGTTGACTGCAAAACTACCTTTAATGGTAAGAATTCCTCATTAGCAGTAATTGCGGATAAGCTGGAATTCTTTCCATCATTAACTACATAGTAATCTCAGTGTTAATTACCACGTTTGTTGACACCGTTTTATAAGCCATTTCAATTTTGGTTTAAGTATTGAGAACTCGTTTATACTAAGAGCTCTTTATCGCGGTGACTTCTCTATTTCCTTCGAAGAGAGCTTCTATATCAGCGTTGTCCAACAGAATTTCTAGGTTGGTCACACTTATGGCGAAAGAAGCACCATATTCGCCACACAATACCAAATATATAAAATATTAATAAAAATTCTTAGCCTTTTAAATAGGGTTAAGGTTGTATTATTTAATATTTACTAGTATTTTCATATATTATTTATTCTTAAAAAATCATAATTATTTATTTACTGGAAAATAAAAACCTCACAATAGATATTATTTCTACAAATTTAAACTTTCAGTGTGACACTCGGCAATCGTTTTCTTTCATCGATCTCTTAAATGTCTACAGATACTTCCCAGAAACACACCCAACATCAAATAAATCACCATCATTGGTAAACTGTTCCTAGACATCCGTCATTATTCTTGATTAAATTTGATTCTCCAAATACTCCTCTTTTCCGCAATCTTCTCATTTCTTGATAGCTCTCTTTCCCTTTCAAGTCGTCTGTCAGCTGAAACCTGTTTCTTCCTTTTTCTAATTTTTCCTCCTAACATGTCTTTAATCATGATATCTCTCTCTCCAAATAATGTCCGATCCAGCTCACCTTCCTCTTTCTTGTTGCCTATATGATTGTCCGCTTTCCTCCTATTCTTCTCAGTATTTCCTCGTGTTTCATCCTATTTGTCCATTATATCTTATCGATTTGAATCGAATCTTACCAAGCCTGTTTATAAGTAATCACTGTCCCTTGCAAGAAGTTCCTAAATAAACTTTGTTTATTTTTAATTTAAAAAACTGTAAATAAAAAGCCCTACTACGAATCTTCCTGAGTATGAGATCTTTATGAGGATTGATTTAGTTAATTTAATTAACGATTTAAATGGCGAACAATAGAGTTGTTCCCTATCACATAATCTGTTTGGTTCATACAGTCATCTTACTTTTATTCGTGGGTAGATTCATAATTTTTCAAAGCTTTTATAGATGCCGCCATTTGAATCGTTCCAGAACGTGGTTCTATCGAATCCCACCAATTGCCTGAGGCGCCGCGTCACCATCTTTCAACATACAAGTATCTCCATCTGTCAGAAGAAACCAGTAGTGATAGGTGCGGCACTTAAAAAATACTTGCCTCAGGTATCCTTTTACATCTGGTTTTTCACAGTGGCGCACAAAGGGGGGGAAATCGTGCATTTGCCCCCCCCCCCCCCCCCCCCCCCCCCCCCCCCCGACCACTATTTTGCAAAAAAATTGAATTTTTAAAATATTCCGTCGAGAATATTGAGGATTGAACAGGTACAAATTACGATTTATATGTTTATTAATTAAATGTTCTATTACACAGCTAAAATGACAGATATTTAAAACAAACAAAGAATAAAATAGTAAAGTTTGAGGCTTTTGCCCCACCCCCTCCCCAAAGTAAATTTCTGGGTGCACCACTGGTTTTTCATAATCCTGATGTGGCTGTTGAAGATACCTGAGACAAGTGGGACTTAAGTGTTTGTTCTTGAATTTTTAAGTATTGTTTGGTTATATTAATTTTGGTATCTGGAATCCATTTGATGATGAAAATAACTCCGACAGACATAAAATGTTTTAGAAAACCACTTTATGTCTGTCGGAGGAGGTATGTTTTGCAGCGGAAATACGTGTATAGTTTTTCCAACCGCTTTATTGGTTTTTAGAATTATTTTATCTATCAGTTATTTCCTCTACGACCTCTACGTTATCATATTTCAACAGATTAACTCCTCATAACAGGCAGTTACACTTTTTGACTAAACGTGGATTCAGATGCCAGAAATATTTTTTATTCACCTGCGTATTATGTGTCTTTAGCAAGGTTTTGGATGTCTAATGAATAAATAAGAACATTTTAATGTTAATTACATTTTAAAGTTTTCTTCAATATTTATACGCTAGCACTAGAGTAACAGACCAACAATCTACGTTTTAAAAATATTTCACTGTTCAAAAAATTTGTCGAATTTAACGAAGATGTGTCGTAAAATTCCACATTGACATTTGGAAACAACTTGGTCAGTGAGGTTTAGTTATGATCTCCGGGCAGGCACAGACTTTTCTCGAAACAAGGGACTAAACGTTAGCAAGCTACATCTCCGTAAATCTGTGAAAATATGTGCAAAATATTTTACTGAGAAAAACATACCTTTATTTTCTTCAAAAGGATACATTACCGTAGAAATTTAACAACATAGACCGCACAGATAAATTTCATTTACCTTCCATTGAATCCTTCAGTTTTTAGCAGTCAAAGTAGTGAAAAGCCTTCTCGGTTCCTTTGTTAAATAGTGTCGTTCTGTCTAACGCTGTCTCTCTCTCTACCTCTCCCTCCTTCCCTTTTTCTTCCTCCTTCTCTATCTCCCTTCCTCTCTATTTCCTCCCCGCCAGTGGCGGATTAAGGCCCTCTCGGTCCCCTAGGCGCAGGCACTTTGGGGACCCTCCGCTCATCGTGCCATTATGTCGTTGTCTCACATGTGCGGTTCTATCTATCTCCTTCTATCACATATGCGCTATGTTTAATGCAAAGAGTAAAATGGAAAGAAAAATACCTTTGGCAAGATGACTCAAAGAAAAGAAAGGGAAAACGAATTTCTATGATTCACTTTCAAATATCAATTACCTTCTCTTTGTATTCGGGTTCTGAAATAGTTTCCAAGGAAAATAAATAGTAGAATATTGCTGCGATTGGTTAAAATGCACGAAAATGATGTGCCTGACTGAAATGGACTGACCATTGAACCGTAGGCTCTGGAGGTGTTGCCGCGTAACAACATACGGAAGTCAAACACATAGGCGTAGCAGACGAGTAGTGTACGAACCAAATGAACTGCACCGTGTTAGGTCAGATGTCGAAATTACACGAAGAGATTATTATATTATATAATTGCTGTATTTCAATTCTTTACTTTCTTTGGAATAAGAAATACTGGAATTTTGACATTTTAATTGTTAATTCTTTTTTATTAAATTTTCTTTTTGCTTTCGATAATACTGCCTATATAACAGATAACCTACGAGGTGCCCCCCCGTTCCCCTAAGCTTGGGGCCCCTAGGCACGTGCCTACTGTGCCTATTGGGTAATCCGGCATTGCTCCCAGCCTTCTCCTCTCTCCTTCCTTCCTCTCCCAATCCATCGCCTGCCCTCTTTTTTCTCTATCTCATTGCTTAACTCTTTCCTCCTGTCCTTCCAGCGACGAAACAAGTCAGCAACGGACCCTGGGGCAAGAAAGATTGGCGGGCCCCATTAAGTGACCAACCTTACTGATTTTGATGACTTTGTACTGTTTAACTTAACTGACCGGACCCCGGCTGCCCCGACCTAGTTCCGCCATTGTTACCTTCCACCCTCTCTCCCTCAGTCTTTCTTTACATCTATAGATAAGCAAAATAATCCATACTATGCCATTTAAGATTAGATAATTTCGCGATACTACTACAATGAGGGTTGCCATGACGGCGAACGATTTTTCCTTGAAAAAAACGTGATATTTTGGCGTCAAAAACGAATTTAAGGAACGATTCGACGGCAAGAAAATAAATTTTTATTCATTTAGGCGTCCTTTGGCTCAAGTCTCGAGTTTGTACGATGATTGTGTCATTTTTAAATGGTAACGAAAAAAAGCTTGAACGTTACGTTTCAGCTCTTCTTATATTATTCAAATGGAGAGAAGAAACGCTCCTGTCGAACCTGTGATTTTAACGTAGATAGAATGCAGCTTAAAAGTGGCGTTGCATAGTAATTCCTGAAAGTTTGGCCGAAAAAGAATGAGAAGTTTTTGAGTTAACCCTAGAACTACCAAGCGATTTTCACTACCGTGGACTACCGGGGGAGGGGGGGGGGGGGGGGGGGGGGGGGGGGCTCAGAGGCCCACCATCTAAAATACTATAAAATGCCATAGTAATGTTTTGAATGAATTTTTATATATTTAAAAACATCATAGAAATAAAGCTCTGTAATTTTAGTAAAGTATTTGAAATTATATGTACAGTATCTAATATAAAGATAGAAATATTTGCATAAAAACAATTTTTTACATTTTTCCTCATTATGTTTTAAAGATCACATTAATATTGCAGTAAGATTGTATTTACAGTAATAATAACAAATTTATTAGAAAAACAATTTAATCTGCTACATCTGGCACACAAAAATTTAAACAAATAACACGCTTCATGCTGTGTTTTCCACACACATTGTGAGCATGTCATGGTAGTTTTTCCAAGGTTACTATGTATACTTATATTTTTTGGAAAGGGATTCATTGCAACACGTACAACATCTCCCACGAATGAGTTGTTGAGGTTGAGGTGGCAAATCTGTTACTAATTTTCTATCAAGAATACTCCATAGCTATTGTAATTGGTCTCTGGAACCTTGTCATAGTTTTTCCTCGCTCCTCAACTTAGGATTTTATTAGTTCTATTCCCAATTCCTTTAGAAATATGCGGCACCGTTTATTTTTATTCTCACGCCAGTCTGGGAAGTTAAGAATATAAATACATAGTATTATATGAATTGATCCCGGCTATGTCAGTAAAAGTATGGAATATCAAAAGCGGCCATCTCCTCGTTCCTCTCTTTGTGGTATAGTATGTACTTCCTTACCATCTGATCTATAGTATCAACCCCTCCTTTCGTGGAATTATAATAAATATTTATCTCGAATTTATTGGTATCACATGGCATCTTCTGGCTCGCGACGAATTCTTTTTAAATGAAAAAATTACAAATGCAGTATGTTGTCATGTCGGAAAATGCACTATTTTCACCCCCAAGGTCTGTGCCCTGTCTTGGGCCACTATTCTTTCTTTTTCTGGCTCCCTGAACCTGAGGTTTTACGAGACCGCGGGTTTGACCGCCCTTCTTTTCGCTGTCATACTGTCATAAAACGACCACGATGCCATCTTGCTTATCGGTACGGACCAAACAAATGTCACATTCATATTGAAAGAAACAAAACGAAAATCCTCCCACATCCTTGCTTGCATGTAAGGTTTTTCACGCCGATACATTGCTCTATGAGAAAACAAATGAACTGCTAATAAGGAGGGTGTAGAAAAGAATGAAATGCAACATTACTTGATTATAAATAGCAATACTGAGAGGCGGGAGTTGCAGAATAAAATTGCTCAATCAGAAAGCACTATAATTTAGGCCACCCGCTTGTCAAGGCATGCAGCCAATGACGAAATAATTTGCAGAAAATTGAAATATGCGTACATTGATGGTAAACTTCAAGTAATTGTTGTCTATAAGTTTCTACACAATGTAATTAAATATCAAGACGTTACCTTTATTTTTAATAGAGATACAGACGAAAACAAAATTTGTGGGCCTCGGAGCTCCCCCTTGGTAGTTCTAGGGTTAAAAGCGGTTTTCTTATCCTCCCATTGAACTCCATACATGGTAAACGGAAATACATAATTACAAAAACTCGTCATTATTTAATACGTAGATTAAGCATAACAATTCTTTTAAGGAAAAACATTTAAAATTCACACAAATCTGTGTGTGGAAAGGTATGTTCCGTACTGACTCATCATTAGGAAAATGTTCGTGTGAAAGGATCTTTAGAAGAGAAAGTTTGGGGAAAATGGAATGGATTGTAACCTCCTGCTTCGAAAAATCCGCTTTTCGGTTTCGTTTTGCAGATTATAAGCTAAGAGACATAAAGTTTGAATGTGGGTCGAATATCGCTGTGTCACTTGCGGGTGAAAAATAATCGGGCCTCCCGTAGCGCAGTGCTCCACGACCGGTGTGCCGCGGCACATTAATGCGCCGCGACAAAGTACTCGGTGTGCCGCGGTAAATTTTTATATCATAGGCAAGGGAAAAATGCTATTTTATTCTTCTAATGCTAAGACCACAGAAACCAAGTACATACTATATCTTATGGTACGATTTCTTAGACTCTCTCCGATACTGAAACCGAAACCAAGTTGCTTCTTAATTGGAGAATTGGAATTTTTGTCATAGGGTTATTTCGTAATCCGGGCTAAACGATTTGAAAATTGTATATTTTATCAAAAACTGTGGGATAGGCGATTTTGTCTTTCTTGTTGGTTATAGGGTGGTAAAAATGTTCCGCACAGTCTCGATAAATTTGGTTCGGTGTGCAGTGAAGTTCGAGAGCACCAGATAGCGTGCTGTGAAATTTAAATGGTTGCGAAGCACTGCGGTAGCGAGAGGTCGGGCTTTTCAATTTTTTTTCTCAGGGGTCCTGAAAATTGGAAAAAGTCCTCTGGGTCACCATAAATTGGAAAATATTTATAAATAAATATTAATGAAATTGCTGTGTATTGCATTAAAATTAAATGTTCATCAATTGATGGTTACTTTACCATTTAAAATCCAGTTTTTTATATTTAGGTTAAGAGTAAAATCTTAATGAGACTTGCAGAAAAATTTCTTGCGATATATTCGAATAGGGGATCGCATTTTTAATATTTCGCGTAATGTCAATCAGCCCAGACCCGTACTTTGAAAAAAACATGCGCGAGGGCCCCACTTACCTCCTTCCGACGGTGGATACTACGAGAATCGTGTTAGCTAAACGGCCGGTATAATGTAGGCTAGTGCATTTGATCTCTTGAGAAAAATTAAGCATTGATTAATTAAGCAAGATTTAAAAAGATTTCTTCTTTAAAAGGGAACACAATTGATCAAAGTAAGATATGCTACAGGTTCCTTTGGCATGCTAGACTGAATGATAGACAGATAGAAAATAGTTTTCACTTGGACGAAATAGACTGTATAGTTACCTTTTACATTCAATTCTTCGTCATATAAAACGGGTCGTATTTAACATAAATAAATAAATACAAGCTAAGCAAACTATTTTCATTACTCCATCCTTTCCGATGTTAGTTTTTATAAACTGTACCCGAGTCTTTCTATTTAATCTTAAATATTACTATGGGTCATGCTAGCATTATCATAGTCGTACATTGCCTTTCCGTTCGATATTACCAAAGGTTATTTTTTATATATTTTTGTAATATCCTGCTTCGACGCGTTATATCATCGTCCGTTGTTTCCATGCACCTTACGCTCACGGTTTCATATTCCGTCTCATATCCTGGAAACAGCCTCGCTCCCTCACCCCCACCTCTCTCCCACAACCCTCGTTACCATGCAAAGAGGGTGCAGCAGTTGGCCGTCATGTGTCACATATCTCCGTGTTATGAAGGAGAGCAGATTCCCGCTTACATTGTCCTCTCTCTCTCGCCCCTCCGCTTCTATATCTTTCCCCACATTTATGTAACCTCCTTTTCTTCTTCCCTGTCTCTCTCTCTTCCCTTTTATCTCTCCCTCTCCTCTATCTCCCTCTTCTCTTTCTCTCTGTCCCCCTCTTCATTCTCTCTCTCCCTCTCCCCTTTTCCACCCCTCTATCTTCACTCCCTCCTCCTTTTCTCTTCCTCTCCTCCCTCCATTTCCTTCTCTCCTCTTCCGCCCCTCTATCCTCTCTACATCCCCCCTCTCACTCCTTTTCCTCTCTTCTTTTTTCCCTCTTTCCATCTCTCTACTTTCCCTCCCTCTCCTCTTTTTCCCCTCTTTCCCCCTCTCTTCTTTGTTGGTATTCAAATCCTTAGTTTTTATCTCTTAATATTTTTTCTTCTGTATCTGTTTAGGGATTTTTCGCTGTTTTTTTTTACACCTCCCTCCTCTTCGTATGTGTTTTTCCGCAGTGGGACTTTTTTCGGTGCTGAAGTGATTACACAGTTTTTTTTCCAACCCACAAAACTAACATTATTCTTTTGTAATTCTCTATGTTCAACTAACAAAATTTGTAATCAATACGTATAAGAAAATCCGTAATTTAACTTGTACATAATCCTCAATCCTGACGAAAGGGTTAAGTGTAAGAAGGGACTTCACAGTCTCAATTTCGCCCTAAATAAAGTCATTTATCCGTCTGTCTGTCTGTCTCCTCTCTACACTGCCACACTTCCTCCTCTCTCCTCTTCCCATCTTCTCTTTCGCTTTTTCTCCCCTCTCCTCCCTCTAATTTCCTTTATCTCCTTCTATCTTCCGCTCCTCTCTCCCTCCTCTTTTTATCTCCCTCTCCTCATTTCTTTCCCTCTTTCTCTCTCTCTCCTCCCTCACTCTCTTCCTTTTCTCTTACTCTCTCTCTTCCCTTTCTCTTCCTCTCTCTCTTCCCTTTCTCTTCCTCTCTTCCCTTTCTCTTCCTCTCTCTCTTCCCTTTCTTTTCCTCTCTCTCTTCCCTTTCTCTCCCTCATCTCTCTTCTCTTTCCCTCCCTCTCCTCTCTCTTCTCTTTCTACACTCCCTTACCTTATCCTTTACTCCTCTTTCCCTTTCCCTTATATTCTCTCTCACCCTAGTCTCTCCTTTCTCCCCTCTCCCTTCTCCCCGCACCCACCTCTGCTAACCAACCCCATTTCACGCACCCTTTGCCGTAACTCGCAGTCGTTGCATCCCTCCCTCCCTCTTCCCGGCCCCTTCCCTCCTCCCTATGCCTACCTCTTTCTCCCCTTCCCATCATCCCTTCCGCCATACTGACTCACAAACTAATATCGCCAGGGCGTGAGATTCGACACACTCTTCCCTCATTCATCAAAATAATATTTTCTCGCGATCAATTGTTAGCGTCCCTCGCAGTTTTTCATACAAGGGGTCCGAAGACGCGGTTCGGATTTCAGCTGTTGTGACGGATCCCCTTATGACACTACAAAGGGATGCGGTTTACACTTGGCGATGGATGAGGGGGGATACAGTGGCGAACATCTGCCTCGTAAGAATTAATTAACTGAGTCGAGAAGTAATTGCGTCCATCTCCTCAAAGTTTCGATTTTAATCTTCGACCTATTCGCCGCGCCTAAAAATAACTCGGTTTAGCTTTGTAGTCAATAGGTCCATCCGTGAATGTGAAGTATCAATTCCTAAACTTGAGATCTAAATAGTCGGATGATACTTTTGGTTTACTTCACACAGCCGTGCACCTGACAGCCAGTAATCGTGCAATTACTGGTTCTTACTTGACCCAAAGATATCGCGGAGTTCGGCTACTTTTTAGTTGCATTACGACTATGTTTACGTTACTGTTTCATTGTTATTGCGCTCTTCGTTAACAGAAAAATTTACTTTCACCTACGCGAAGTATGCACAAGAGGCATTGTGACCGCGAAAACGTTCGACTTTTATGTTTTTATGAGTATGTACCGTTTTGGGTGCCCCTGAGAACGTAAAAGTTGTTTTTTTTTAATAATGTAAATCTGGAAAATATCTGGGTACAATCCTGATCACAGATGTGACGCACCTATTATGATCTTTGATTGCCGACGACCTTCGCTATCTTACGATTTATCTCGTCTATTTTTTCGTGTTCTCCAAAGTACGTGTTTCAACTATCCCTACAACCTCCTCAAATAAACCTTGCGATCTATATTTCTCCACAAGCCTCAACCTAACACTCAGTATGCGGTCCTCTAGCGATATCCAATCCAAATTCTTTAAGAAAGAGGCAATGCATTTTTTTTTTCATATATATGTTTCTCGTATCTAGATGCTCTGGTAATCTAATTCTAAGGTACATAAATAGGTGTTAATATTCCGCGTTAAACTATTTTTAACATTTGTTTATCATTCGAACGTGAGTTTGGAATTGGCAGCAACATATAAACCCGAAGCGTTTTATGCTTAATTTCTCATTATATTATAAAATCGTTATGATCATCATCATGCTGCGTAACGCTCTAATTTTGCGAATAACTCGGTTAAAAATTTACTTAGTGTCTGAAATTTCTCAGGATTTCAGTTTTAATGAATCTCTACGTTATAACTAAAAAAAATTTGAATGAGGTCACGGGTTTGACCCTCACAGGATGAATGTCGTTTCCTATAAGATAACACGTAAATATTACATTTTTGCTTTGAAGGTTTTCATTCTTTTACTTTTTAAAATATCTTAAAATTAAGTTATCGATACGAAATTTACGCTAAAACACGCCATAATGAATGAGGATTCTTATTCTTATCGTCGAATACTCAATCTGAGTTTTCTCTCATATTTAGAATTTATACTCGAGATTTTGTAATTTTTTTAAAATTTCAATACTAAGATTCCATGGTTACGGGTATTGTTGTCCCCGATAATTTCAGTGCATATGCACTTAAATAGAGGCTTAAAGATCGAAAATATGATTAAAACTTGCTCGAAATGACCGAAGATATGAATTTAATGCAAATAAACCGAACGAGGTATTCATGTTATTTATATTTTTTATCTACATTACTAAAATCCTTTTTCTGGTTTTTCTCTCTCTCTCTCTTTAACGCTGTATACATCAGCCATTTTTAATCTCCGGGAATTTCAGCCCTATAAGTTTATTTTTATCGAGTTATTCAACTAATTTTCTTAATTTGTTATTAAAAACCAAACATCTTTTATAAAATATATTCATTAAACTCATATTCAAAACATATTCCCGATAAGCTAATCTAAATCCACAAGGGAACGAAGAAACAGCGAGCAAGGGGGGGGGGGGGGTAAAATAATAAAATCGTTGTTCGCATAGGCTAGGTTCCCCGGGAACAACACTAGCAAGGCTTTTGTTCACTGAGAAATGGAAGAAATGAACTTATTTTTGTTTGAGATCACTTTTTACGACATGTAATTAATTTACACAAAAACAGATATGCTCATTTCAACTAACATCTCAATATAGTAAGATTCTAGTTTTTCTTTTCCTCTTTCACTTTCCCAAATGTATTAAGAGTTTTCCATGGCTCCTTAGAGTTACTTACGCATCCAAGATTTTAGTCGCATATTGCCGGTAAATACGTCACATCGCGATTTTCAAGCGGACTCCAAAATTTGTTTTTTCACTTCTTATATGAGCGTTTTTATTTACATGAATTATATTTGCTATTAATGTCTTTATATTTATTTATTGCCTATTATTATTATTTATGTTTATTTATTTATTTTATATTTTATAGCTAACTAGCAAAAGTGCCCGTTGAATTTCAACGGATTTAGTGAATCTAAAACTTCGGCCGTGTAACATGTAAACATCGCAAGAATAAGATAGTACACAGTTCTAACCGTCGAATAAAGCAAAAATGGAGAAAACCGCTCCGCATTTACCTATTTAGATGAATGAGGGAAGAAAATCTTGCACTGTGAAAAATCGAAAATTATGTGTACGTATACTTATGGGAAAATAGTTATTGAAGTAAGCACTCCCTCCCCTAAATATTTTATCGCCATATAGCCTATGTTACCCACAGGGTAAAATTATATATGTACCTATCTATGCGAAGTTTCGTGACGATATCTTCAAACCGAAAACTGTAAATAAAACCAGCAAGAACAAATTAATCAACAGAAAATGGATGAACAAAGGAGCAAACGAAATTAATGAATTTAACGAAAGACAAAAAAGTAAATAGATAACGTTTAAAAACACAGAGTGAATATTATCCTCCGACTATTAGTTCGATTCTCTCATCCATGAGTTCCGTTACGAGAAAATCGTTTATAACAACAATACTTTGGAAACAATGAAACGAGTTATCCAATCACAATTTGTGGAAAATCTACCTCTAATTATATTATGTAAGTTACCTACGTAGTTTTAAAAACAGTTTGCTAGGCCACACGAAAATATCGTTAAAAACCATGTACATATTAGTAATATTTCAGTTAAAATCAACAAATATTTTTATTGACATTTAAACAAAGAAAAATCGCACACAGAAATTGAAAAACCATATTACGTTAAAAATTTTCCCATATAAATGTATTGAACTGTCAACTTCGGTGATAATGGGAGTTGTCATTATAGCTTATAGTTGATTTTGTCATTAAATTAATAAAATCGCGAATTTTTCCAATTCTAAACGAATTTTTACGCTAATTCGATCAGGATTCGGATTCTGTCTTCAATAAAAATAAACTTGGTTCTTCCCTGCATAGAATCATCCAAGTCTCAAGTTCGTACCATGTTTCTAAGTAATATTAAAATTCAAATGAAAAATAAGCTGCACTCATCCCTATGTTATTCAAATGGAGAAAATTTAAAAAATAATATATTTTTTAAATTATAAAGATCAATCAGATCGGTATAAAAACCTGATTACACCACTTAACTCTTTATTCCGATTAAAATGACACCTTTCTCTTGTTTCTACGTGCTATAGTTGCTGAGTTATAAAAAAAACATACATACAAACTCTTTATTTTATAGATATCTATAGATAGATAGATAGTCTATAGATACGTTCCCAGTTAAGCCGCGAAACCCTAATATCTACACATCAGTTCTACATTATACATCAGTTGCGTCTCGAGATCATATTATAGCAAATTTTTGAAGTGGCCACTGCCTTCCTTTAAACTATAACTGACGGAGGGACTAAATCAGGGGTCTCAAAGTCACATCGGTGTGCATGATGGCTTTCCGTTTAAATCGCGGACCGCATTAAGATTCTGTAGCAAATCAGTGGGCTGCATTCCACACTTCCCCAGTCTTCGCACCTTATCTTATTCTTTGGAGTTTTATTATCCCCTTCCACAATGGAAGAATCGCGCCATAACGCGGTATTACATACAATCACTACAAAAATACTGGATGCGCCGTTGAGGGTCCTTTGGATACGCGAGAAACATGCTCACAGCGGGAAGAACATTCTTCTGTGCCCCAACTGTGCAAGGTTTTTATAAATGGGGGAATGAGCAATAAACCGCGGATATTTGAAAAGCGCTGATTTATTACACTTCTTAGATTATTTACAAATATGTACGTGAAATATTTTACAAGAAACGCTATTGAGTTGGGTCGTGTAATATAAAATAAAAAGCTTCGCGAGCGGCTAGTTTGAGATACCTTGATTAAGTCCTCCACCGAGCAGTAGTCTCAACCAAAAGACAGGCGTCACATAACATTCAATTATTCTTCATGATGAGAAATCCCTCGCGAGGAAAATAATCCCATCTGTCAGAGGTTTTCCGGAAAACAATTAAACCACGGAATGGAAACACGGTCTTCATGAGATTTCTTCCAGTAAAATAAAATTCTCGCTTCATGGCATTTTTCACGTCTTTATATTAAATTTCACGCACGGAAGTAGAAAAACGTTTTGCCATGGCCGATTCACTACCGAATCTAATCTCCCATTTTCCAGATGGCTGTTTCGATCATTTAACATCCAAGAGCGGCCATTCAGACAGATCTTTTCTAACGATTTATGTGGCAATACAATTCTGTCGTACGGATATACGCTATCATTGCATCAGATCCATTACAAAAATTTGTCCAGAAATCTTACGGAAAATTCGATCTAAAAATTTTCTGTATTATTGCAAAATTTCCGATTTATTGCCATACGCATCCCGCTGATTCAATAAGATCGCTAGATCTTATACTGACTCCTTCTACTCATCTCTTCTTTTAAATTATCTCTTATTAAATTTCGCCAAACAGTTTGAGATTCGGGGAAATATTCCCCTCTTCTTTCATCTGTGATGTGCCATTTTTTAATCCCCATAATTGTTTATCTTATGATATTGATTGTAGCAGATAAATTATTTTTATTGTTATGGATTAATGATAATTTTCTAACGTATCACTGTATTTGATGGACACTATTTTCTAAGCCTGCTTGTAATTCCTTTGATTCAATGTGGTATGTTGCGGATTTTCATGATATAAGTTCCTCTATTTTACCCCATTTCCCGATTCTCTTTGATGCCATGTGTAAAATCGGAATTCTAACTTTATTTATTTAAAGTCTTTTTGGCGAAAAAATATGTACAATTTAAATTGCTACAACAAAAATCAAATGAGTATTGAATAATTTAAGTTGACAATCAATTAAAAATAATCGGTTTATTCCTGTTAAAAGTCTGGTTCATTATTGTAATCTTTTGGACTGAATTATTTTGCCCCTTGTATATTAATATATGTTTTTCAAACTGAAAATGTGATCAAGTTAAAATAATTGTAACTAATATTTCTTGAGCACAAAAATATGACAACAATTTTCAATTCTAAGATTTAACAACTCGTGTCTTCACGCGCTATTTAATTCACTCTTCAGATATTTTAATGATATTTGCTATTTTATCCCTGGTACAAGGTTTCAATTCTTAGCATGAGCGAGCAACTTATCCTGATAAGTCGAGATTGCTTGGCAAAGAAAGGATGACGAATTTATGAGGAACCACAGTTTCAAATCGAAGGAATCAATAATAAACAATAAAAGTCGGCTGATTTACTTGTCGCCTGTGACAGGATAGAAGGGATGAACCTAAATACCGCAAAAAGATTATCCTATAATCTGACGGAGGACAATTAGAGGGTTCCCCGTTCACGCGGACCAAAATAAACGAATCCTTCTGGACGAACCGAAGCGGAAGACATCGGCTCGCACCCCTCCGTCGAATTTCGTTTCCCTTTTTATCCGATTAATCGCATTATGCGCCTTTGAACCGTGAGTGGCGACAGATAGAGGAAATTAGTCTCACTTCCGAGACCCAATAGAAGGGATATTAGGAAAAGAGAGAGATGGAGGGGAGTTATCGAGGGGAGAGGCAAAGAGGGAGAAGCTGAGGGAGTTGGAAAGGGTGACGAAGGTGCAAATGGCGGCCGTGCGTGGGGGAAGGAAAAATAAGGGGAGGAAGTGTAGCGGCAGAATCGATTGTGACGACAGGGGCGAAAAATTACGGCGCGCGCGCGCGCACGAGGGTGATTTTCATTGGCCACGGTCCTGTTCTGACCGCGCCCACCGTATTTGCATAAATGTATCGATTGAAGGTCGCCCCTAGCAACCGAAGTTGTTTGTAGGAGATGTTCGAATTATAACAAATTTTGTTTTGCCCTGTTCCTATTCATTTAATTATAACATATTTCGTATAATTTGTACATATTCGAAAGATTTTAATTCTGAAGAGCATTGTTTTTTTTACTAACGGAGAAATTAATAAATAATTAAAAGTTATTATGAAACGTAAGTCACCGGAGATAAAAATTGAAGAATACCTTGTCGGCCGCAATACATGTTACCGTTGGGCTATTGAAAGAACATCAATGCAACGAATCCTTAAAAAACTTTCGTGACTCATTATTTACGCTTTTATGGCCATTGTTCAAGCATTTCCGAAAGTTAAGACGGAGGAATTGGGGTTCCGTGTAAGAAAATTTCAGATTTTCATAATTAATAATTAATTCACCGAAAATAAATTCTAACTGAATCTATTTTCGGTGAATTACCACTGAAGAAGGCTGCTTTGCTTTGTAACCAAAATGAGCATCTGGTTTTTATAGCCTTGTGGTGATAAGTCAGAGGTAGGCTAATTGGTTAGGACATATACTGAGAAGAGATAATTTGTTGAAGGAAGAAATTGAAGGAATAATAGAAGGAAAAAAGGATGAGGTAGGAGAAGGATTCAAATTATTGATGAATTAAAACAAGGAAGAAGTTACGAACAATTGAAGAGTATTGCTCAGGATAGAGATAGATGGAAAACACGGTGTTATTTGAAATAAAGGACCTGTCCTAGGACAGAGAATTATAATAATTATGATGTGGCTATTGGAAACACCTGAGGCAAGTATTTTTTAAGGGTATGTTCTTGAATTTGTTTCAGCCATACGACGAGCTCGAGTATTCTCTGATGAATTACTATGATATTCTCAAATATAAACAGCTTTGTAACTGAATTGATTTTTTTATCGGATTACTCTCCTTTAAATATATTTATTTTGCGATTCTGGCCATTGCGACTATACCACTGATTGTATGTTTTTGTTTTGCCTGTCACCTTATAGCTATATATTTACTTCAGTTTCATTGCATTTTTATAGTTTTAATAAATATCTAAAATAAATTCTTTCATGGTATATCCTGGAAACCATTTCTTCTTCATGATCACACTCCACTCGTAATAAGTGGTTTTAATCGCTTCGCAGATATTCTTCAATAATCTAATACTGTAAGAAATGTGCATTTGTACCAGTTCTTTCTGAAAAAGGAAAACGGTTTTCATTAGATTCATGAGGTATACGCCTATAATTCTAAATGTTGAGAGTAATTAAGCCCAATTAAAAACAAAATAAAAAGAAGTTAGTTTTATCCTCTTCTTTTTCTTCGGTGCTATGTAATTTCTAAAATATCCAAGATCTATGCCCTAAATGACTCCTCCGACCTGTCATATCCTCAGCTGAATCCTTCATTTGATAATTATTATCAATCCTCATATCGTCTAAGATCTCCATTCTTCTTCTTCTCCCCTTGTGCTTTTCACCTACCCTTCCAGTTAATCTCTTAATAAACATTCCCTTCACAGAAGGTATAGTCTCTATCAAGTTAGCTTTCTTTTCTATATTAGTTTATCAGTTTTATTTCTTCCTTTAGCAGTACATCTTCATTTCTCCTTTTGACTCTCCATTATATTCTCTGCATCTTTCTTCACATATCTACGTTTCAAATCTCTGTAATTTCATACATTTTTCTTCCTGAGAGTCCATGTTTGTGCTCCAGAGGGTGGTATACTCCAAATGCAACACCGCTTGAACATTGTCTTCAATTCTTCGTTCAATTTGCGGGCCAAAATTATGTCAGCGCATAATTCGGAGATTTTATATCTACATCTAGGATATTTATATATTTGGCGTGTTATCTGGTTTCCGAGTTCTTACGGAGTTTTATTCAAATTCTCTATTTTATTATATTGTACGGACTTTTATTAGTCTCTAAAACGGATTTTCAACCTTCTTTTACTCGCGTACCCCTTAGAGCATTTTTTTTAATGATCGCGTACCTCCATGTACATTTGAAATAGTAATTAAATGAATAACACTTGTATTAATACGGATAACTCGTGTTCATAACGTTAACATTCACGGATTTGGCGTATTTTCCTGTTTTATGACGTTATTCTTTGACGTCACATTGCAAAGTTTGATTGTGAAGTTATGGATGAAAGACAAAGTAAGAAGAAAATTATAATCTTTAACACTTTCGCGTACTCCGCCAAAACCCTTGACGTACCCCTGCTCTAAAATTATATTCTTCTTTGTAACTTATTTTGTATTGAATTTGGTGTTTGCCATGATACCCTAAAGAAACTCTCATTATTCCATTGTATTGTTCATTGTGGCCCTGTGGCGCAAAGGATAACGGGTCTGACTACGGATCAGAAGATTCTATGTTCGAATCCTGGCAGGGTTGGTTGTTTTTTTTGCAGGTCATATACGAAGTATATTAAGCAAGTATTGTAATCGCGAAAGAATTCGACCTGGAGATTTTGACGGAAATATACGTTTTAGGTGTACCTGAGTCCGAAAAAGTGGTTTTCGCAATGCCGTCTGTGTGTCTGTTATTGGCTCTAGGGCCTTAACTGTAGATCGAATATGAATGAAATCTCGTACTTAGGCATTTTATCGTACAGAATAGAAGCTATGAAGAAATGGTTGACATTGCTCAATAATTAAGGGAAGTTTACGCATTTTTAACAGCAATGTGATTTTCTCAAAAACGGCTATAACGATTTTGATGAAATTTCGTACAGTTACTTGAGTTTACGTCTTCAATAATACTACATAGTTCATATTTCTCAAAAGATGAATATAAGGGCAGTTTATTCTAGGAAATTTTAACAATAATTTGATTTTCTCAAAGACGACTCTAACGATTTTGATAAAATTTCGTACAGTTACTTGAGTATACGTCTGCAGTAATACTACATACTTCATATTTGCGTGTGGAAAGAATCAAGGAGACGCATTAACTTCTGAATAGTCTCTGTAAAGGGCCCTATACACGATCAGTTAAAATGCGCAAATTAAATGTTCGAAAATAATGTGCAAACTAACTAAACTAAGAAATGAACCTCTGTTGCCCTTACCTGCACGAGATTTAAAAAATTGCGCATTCCTTAGTCATGAAAAATGAGTGATATGAGTGCTTTATTGGCTGGGAGTGAGATTGGGAAAGCAGAAGGACTCTGTATTTAACTGAGAAAATGATGATAGTTATACTCATTTAAAATACTCGTCCTTTTAACTGTACAAACTGCGCAATTTACTCTTTTTCTACCTCAGTTATGATGACACACAGTAAATTTGCGCATTTGAACTGATCGTGTATGGGACCCTTAAGGCTACCCTGGTTTAAACTGTGTGATGTTTCTGTAAAGAAACGGAATCCCCGATTTTATATTTCCAAACCTATGTGAAGTGAGTCACCATGATGTTAACCCTTCTGAAAGCAATATTTGTAATAATATAACGAACAAATCATCTTAGATCCTGCCGAAATAATTTTAAATGACTCAGGGTATAAAAGACGCAGAGATTCAATTAATATTTCCTCCAACAGCATAGAATGTCCAGCGTAAATCGCGTAGCGGACAAGCTATCGGTCGTCAGGACGACTGTTCTCGAAAATAATTGCGGATTTAATAGAAAAAATATGTTTCATCCCACAAAAACAAGTCCAAAAAAGCTCACAGAGGGGAAGAGGGACGGCAAAATGGGAGAGAATCGATGAAGAGATTACGGGAGGCGTGGCATTCTGAGTGTGGTGGAGTGGGGAACAGAGAGAGGGAGGGGGGAACAGAAGAAGGAGGTGTGGGGCGGGGCAAAAGGGGCCCGATGGGGAGAGAGGAAAGGGAACGGTCCATTGCAAGTCCCGAGAAGGAGGATCAGCGATCGGCATGAGATTTAGATTAATATCGTCCCTCACTCAGAAGGAAGATGTGCTCGAAGAGAGTTTGATTTCTCCGCTTTTTCGACTTATCGGCGAAACTCGGTTTAAAAAATACATTTCGGAAAACCCGTACGGAAATTATAGTGCGCGAGAATTTGGCGACGAAAAAAAATCGAAGGAGGTTTACCGCATAAAAGTACCGAATGGTGATTGTTTCCACGAAGACGTCGATTTAGGAAGAGTGTGTGTGTGTATGTGTAGTGACTAAAACTAACGGGAAACGGTACTTGGAAAAACATACGATAGAAACCAATTCATCGATAGAATAGTGTAACGAATGTACATTTAAAAAATCTGTGTGCTTCCTTTTATTACTTGATGCTGCCGAGTTGATTTTTTTTAAAGTGTCCAGGTTTAATACAAGATCGAAATATAAAGATATTAAGTGGAGTTGATCCAATAATAAAATTTCCATCGAAATGGTTTTATACTAATCGTAGACGCAGTAAAAATTTGTGGAACCCCAAATTTCGAACGCTTTTAAAAGTGATTATAAGTCGATAAATTAAAAGATTGACCACCAAAGACTGCGCTGTGCGTGTAGTGGCGATTATAAATTTACGACAAATAATTATGATAAAAGAACAATAATAATTCAGCATTAATACGCTTCTCATAAACATCTATAACTGACATAATCACGTGGGGATAGCTTTAAAAGTGCTTCGTTAAAACTGACCTTTGCTAGACAACCGATCGGCTGCGCCTTTGGGAGAAAAAGGTCGCGATGTGGACACCCTGACTTTCCCTGCTGCCTTCCCCCTTTGTCTCGGGTGCCGTCGTCGCACCCATGACTACCGCGCCGCACCACCTTCCCGCCCTGCCCTGCTCGCCTTCCTCCGCCGTCGGGTGCCGCGGCGAGGGTGCGCCCCCTCACGGTGCAGCCCCTAGGCACCACCACCAGCACGCTTCCGGCGCCCCTTGGGATCAGCCTCCTCCTCCATCCGATATGAGGCGATACGAGATGGCCGCATACCACCACCACGGGGCGGCGGCTTACTTGGGAGGCCCTGGTGGGCTCGGGGCCGGGGGTGGGGCGTCCCTTTGGAACGGGGTAAGGACGGACGCGAAATACGCCGAGAAAAATCTCCCCCTTTTTCTCAAACGTTTACTCAGCGGTTTTGCGTTTTTTTCTTCTTTTTTATGAATCGATGGCGTTAGGGATGCATAACATCAAGGATACGAAGCTAATTCGAATCTTGGTTTCTTCGCGTAAACTTATAGAACTTAAAATCAAAGCGTAGTAAATTTACGTAACTTAAAATCCAATGGAGCATACATAATTCGAGTTTTATAGGAAGAGAAATAATGTGATAAATATTGAGCCAGAAAACTTTGAGCGTCAGAAAATCCGAGTAACCTATTGTTCTACTCATATAAATCCAAGTGAAAATATTGACGGACTGACTAAAATTTGATACATACACTCTACAAATGTTAAACTTCCACCATGAACGTAAAACATTTTCTGAGTGAGCGTGAGCGCGCAAAATCCTCATTCGAGGTTTTCATCGAGGCTGCTTCTTCTTTCAGCAAAACGCTTGCATTTCTTCGTTTGGAGCGATTTCCAAAGAATCCGAGTTCTTTTCCGTTTATTTCGTAAGAAATCACTTCGATGGGACATAAATGTTTCAGTGTTGGATTTCAGTCGATTACATTGTACATTTTGGACCGCTACTAAAAATCGAACGCCAAATAAATATCTGGAGTAATTAGAAATTGTTTCGGGTAATATAATGTGAACCATTTTTAGGACTTCAAAGCTGATTGTTATATTATACGGCATTTAATTTACAAATAGGTCACTTGACTAATTAAAAGCATAAATATGCGTGCTTCCTATGCAAGGGTTCTGGAAAACAATGGAGTGATCTTAAGTTTTCGTCATTTTTATATCTATAACTGTTTCTTCCTCAATATCTTTAGCATGCATCAGTTCCCATCTGAAACTGTTTTTTTGGTTATTACCTAACAAGAATCGGTTAAAAGCTTCAATAGGTTATCGATTCGTGAATTTTTTAACTCCTTCGTTTATTAACACTGTATAACTCTATGCTTTTTATTCCGCCCTTAGTTTTTTCAAAAGAAATCCACGTTCAATATAATATGATCAAATTTTTATCACAACCGGTTTTCCGTCGATAAGTAACCGAAACGTGTATTAAATGGCAACAGTAGCAAAATATTTGTTCTCGGAAAGATTATCGGTTTTAATATTAATAAATCCGACGTTTCGTTCGCATTTTAACGGTCTTCTTCGTCCGTATCGATCATCCGCCATTTTCCCGCCTCCATCTTCCTGACGTATGCAGTTCAACATTCTATCTATAAACACTCCACATAAATAGCGTCATCCATTGCTTTTTCAATCTCCTCGCCGTTTTTTAGTTCCATGAAAATTTCAAAAATTGAGGCAATTCAGTATCTATTCTTAAATATTTTCTTATATCCCTTGAATTTTCCATGCTTGTTATAAATAAGAATTTATTTTAACAGAGAATAAGAGAGTTGCTTACGTGAAATAATCCATCAATTATGTTGGTGCGAGTTTCTTCTGTTGAGCTTTAGCTAAGAGATTCTGACATTATTACTTTTAAACTTAAAACAAAATAAGACACGAAAAATTTCGTAAATACCTCTTTAACGTACACAAACGATATATTAACGACAATTCAAAGCTATACGCATAAGAAATTGAACTTACTGGAAAGTTTGCAAGTTTTTATGCATCAAACCTGACTAATTAACAGAGATTTTGGTCCTATTGCATATTATTTCTTATCGTACATCTCTCGATGAAAATTACTCCGCTTCCTTCACATATAAAAAGCAAAAAACACAACATGTACGTTCTTTTTAGTCACATCGGTAGGTTAATTAACTTAAGGACGGCTACTTCGTTACTGAGGCGCGCTCTTGAGTTAATCAACTGGTTTTTGACTGCAAGAATCATCTTGATCGGAAATCAGTTCTTAAATATGTTACTAATAGCATATCATTTGGAAAGAAACGCTGATAAAATGATGAGGGAAAAGCTTTGAGCGTAAGGATTGGCTTGATTGAAAAATATGGTATAAGTATAAAAGAAATAGCTTCCCGAATTTTCTTTTAATCATATAGCACAGTAATTCTCAACCGGGGTGACATGACACCCAAGGGTGACGCGACGGTTGTTGAGGGATGACGCGAATATTTGATGAAGTCACAGTGTATCATATTCTGACTTATAAACTTAAATAAAACCGGGAGAATATACACTCGTGTTTATTCAAATTCCAGAATTTTATCTTTATGTGGTAGGGAAAGCCCAATTTTTCTTTAAACGTGACTTTAAGATAATGGAACTGTAATCGGGGTGACGCATAACTGAATGAACTGAACATAGGGTGATGCAGACAAAAAAGGTTGAGAACTACTGGTCTAGCATTTCAGTAATACCTCGCTCCTCTATTCCTTATATAATCTCTTAGTGGCCTTCTTTCATATCAATTTTCGATTTCCGCAAGTATAACCGCTACATCATTTTGTTTACGTTTATATTTAGTGAAACAAGTATAAGATTCACATTAATGAAACTAGGTTCGAATTTTTGTGGAAGATACAAAGGTTTTCTTTCTTTATAATACTATAAGTATAAGATTCATTTCTTCTTTCCAGTTCAGATGTGCTTTTCGAATCTGTATGCACTTATCTTCGTTTTTAATAAATTGTCTTATCCTTTCGTTCCAGACATTGAAATTTTGCAGACCTTCTTCAACAGCGGAAGCGGATGCTTATGATTTTATTTTCCCGCATATTTGCTTTAAAAATATAGGTATATTCGAAATTTTTGTAACTTACTTATCAAATGAAACTATTCTTAAAAATCTCTTTAAGTTTCCGTTATTACTGATGAAATGAGTCAGTTATATTTGTTCTTATTATCACATACATTAAATCTTATAACGTCCAGCCTTTCGTTCTCGATCAAATGAGTATTTTTGCACTGTAAAACTACTACTGTTAAATAATTAATGAATTTCAGTAACATTTTCATAACGTACGTTTCACAATAAAAGGTAAGCAAAAAGACGATTTTCGGCTGCGTTGACAACCAGATAAAAGCTTTTCACACCTGATACTGCCTTCGTGCTTCCATTGAAGACGTCTACCTGTCTCCATATTCAGGGCCACGGTGGAGGGCGCGTGGTGGGTGGGGGAGGCGAAGGCGTGGGCGGGGGGAGCCCTCTGGTGCCTTACCACCCGCACCCGGCGCACCTCGGCGCCCCAAATCCCCTCTCCCACGCCGGCCCGCACCACCACCACCACCCCGGAGGTCATCCTCAGCCCCCCGACCTCCTCCTGCAGGGACACTGCGACCTCTGGGCCGCCGCCGCAGCTGCAGCGGCCGCAGCGGCGGCTGCCCACCACCACACGGGAGGCGGCGGGGAGGCCATAGTGGGAGGCGGAAGCGTGGGGGCGGAGTGTCCCAGGGGGACGCAGCAACAGCTCTGTGGCCTCCCGCAGCAACAACCGATACAAAGGTGAGGAATGATGACGAAAATTCTGGGAAATCGTGGTGTTGGCGCTTCGAGCAAACAGTGTCGTAGTTGAACGACTAAAGCAAATTTCACCAAAAATAAAAAAGAATTCGTTGGTATTTACTTTTGAAGGAGTATATTTACCAGGGTGGTATTTTAGATATTTTCCTAGTACAGTAAGTCCTCGTTATTTGTCGTGGACGCGTTCGTTAGGGTGACGACGAAGAACGGGGCTGACTAATCCATTGGCATACATGTAATGCACGGTGGATATCTTCCGACGACAAAAATGTTTCTACATTTAACCATGCGACATAGTTTTACTCATTATTTACAATAATATCTTACAAAAAATATTAATGTATTCCCAACGCAACATCCAGTGTTGAAGAGGAAGGAACACGATTCGATATTTTATTTCCATAGTTAAGGACTCGAGGCTGGTTGGGCGACCAGGAGCATTGTGGAGGAGTAGCGACGCTTTCTTTGTGACTCTTAGAATGCTTCTTGATAGATTTGCAAAAACCGCGACCAAATTAACCTCAAAAAACACACTGAGTAACCCATTCCTTACGACTTGAACGACACATTAAAGACCGGCTAGCCCTGTTGTAGTCCTTCAGCCCTTCCAGATTTTGTGAATATTAAACCAGCAATGGTTTTCATTTCCAATCCCCTGTTGAGTTTCTTTCATGGAGCAGAAGGCTGTCTTTAGTCGGTTTGTCGTTTTTGAGTTCATATTTTTTTTTAAATGCCCATAAAATTTATTTTCAAATGACGAATTCACGAAATGACGAATATCTTCCTTTTGATACATTCTTCATAACATTCCGTAGTATTAGAACTGGCCTAACTCTAAGAAACTTGATAGCCCATGATAGCGACCTTGAGGTTTCATCTAAATCTACGCCCTGCAATTCACTAGAGTTGTGGTTGGAAGGAGATGCAGTGAACCAAAATGTCCCTAACAATGATTGCATGCTGGTCTTATTGCCCTATATAATCTCTGCTTGTCCTAAGACAAAATGAACCTCGATAACGCTCGGTCCTACAATCAATCTTACATATTTTATCATCATGATTCAATCTTCCTATATACTCGTACGTCGGAGTTTCAGTTATTTCTGTAACCTCATTAGCGAAACCTACCGAGCGATCCTCCTCTACAAGCTTCAAAACTAATTATTGTATACTATATATTCATTAATGTTAAATAAAAAGTATTAAAGGATATTTAAATTTATTAAGTAAAGCATAAAACGTAAGATATCGTGCCGCCATTATTTTAAATCTGGAACCGGTGGGCTACGTTCGTAGAGCGAGAGATAACTTTTATAGAAAGGTTTTGGCGCATTGCACCCCTTGCCCCTTAGTTGAATTGCAGGGTAACATGTAGGTTGGAAGCTTTGGCGCGCTGGAAAGGTTTTAGCGTTGAAAGCCACCCAGATATTGTTATATCATATTACAAAAAATCAAATCTAAACCTAAAAATATACCGCTAAATTTTTCACATCGTAATAATGTTTATTAAGGAATATTAAGTTTACTGTGTTAAGTATCACGGATCTATTTTTCGTCGCAGCTTCGGGCACCGCATAAAATGCAATCGTTTCCGCATTAGACCCACGTGCGGTAGACTGCCGACTTCTGGTTTTAAATCTGGAAAAGCTGACGGAGAAGAAGGCGAGGGAGGAAGTTATGTTGTTTGGTTATCAGCTAAACGAATAGTGGAAGCAGAAGAAGGGGGAAATGGCAAGGGGAGGAATGGGAACTTGCTAGAAATGTGAGCAAAATATGTAGTACTGCTGGCTTTCAGCTTTCCAAATTAGCTAGTTAAAAGCGGAATACAAAGGTGGCGAGAATTTGACCGAGCGGTCGTGCATTTCATACAAAATTACCGTTTCGTTTTCTTTTTCGGAATATTAAAATAAAGGAAATTTTATTCCGTTATTCTGATAGTATGTTAGAAAGAAAGAACTATGTAGATACGTAATTTTTCATCTATTAAAGCGGGAATATTTGAAAAGATTTACAAAGTCTCCCAATAGCGGATCTTTACAATCCTTCTGTCGTGAAGATTTTTAAATTAAACCAAAAGACTCGTCGCCACTGTTATGTAATATATCTCGGCTAATATGATTAACAGGGGTTTATTCAGATTCAGATACTCAATCTAGCCCTCAATTAAGACATCCATCTTTCTCACTAGATCCGCCGGAAGGTTCGGGGGAGCCGGTTGCGGGAGCGGCGCCGGGGGCGGCGGCTCCACTCCCTCCTTCTCCTCCGCTTCCGTCACGCCCACCTCCTCCTCCTCTCCCTGCACCAAGAAGCCGAGGCGCAGGGTGGCCACCGTGGCTCAGCGCAGGGCAGCCAACATAAGGGAACGTAGGCGAATGTACAACCTCAACGAGGCTTTCGACCGCCTGAGGCGCAAGGTGCCAACCTTCGCGTACGAGAAGAGGCTTTCCCGCATCGAGACCCTAAGGCTGGCCATTACATACATCTCGTTCATGGACGAGCTTCTGGGAGGGACTCACCCCTCCCCCGGGGGTCCGGGAGGAGGTGGGCTTCCTCCGAGTTCGAAGCGGAGGAAGGTGGGGACGGCGGAGCCGAGGCTCCTCTTACCCGTTCAACACGGGGAATACGTCCCTTACTCTCTGCCGTAACTTCGCGAGAAGGAAGAAGCCCCGGGAAAGAAGAATAGGCGTCTATATTACTTCATTTACGTCATAACCTTCGGGTCAGCCTAATAGCGTATGGCAGGAGGTGCAATGCACCAAACGTCCCTAGCAATTCCCATTTAACGTTTTCCTGTTATAATCCCCTAAACGTCATGGGGAAGAACGATCCTTTGTATCGCTCCGTTTTACAATAGATCTCGCGAATTTTACCGTCATTATCGTGCCTTCCGAAACGTGTAAGATTCTTGATACCATCTGCGACTTAGTTTGCTAGCTTCCCCGGCATATACTTTTCTATCAGCTGTCTAATCTTTAATCTGCGTTCTTCTAACGAAGTTCTACTATTAGTAACGTAACGCTCTGTTTATTATCATAATTTATTTTTTACAAATCTAGATGCCCTGCGCTGCTTTATTCTTGTCTCCTTTATTCTATGCAGCTGGTGCATATTCGACCTGCGGACCTACAAAAGATTAAAAAAACTCGATTCTCTCGCTGTTTCGGTGTTATTCCGGATCATCCTATATACGAGGGCTGTTCAATAAAGAGTGATCATGATTTTTTTATGGGCCAACCTTTTGTGAGCAGCGACTATCACCCGCCGAAAGTCAGTGTCCCACGAGAGGTCGCGATGAATTGTAACTCCTAGCTGTTTGGCGGTATCTGAAACGGGAGCATCCTTTCCGTCGTCTTCATAGTTATCAAACTTTTAATTTTAAAATAGATGACGACGTACCTTTTTCACTGGTTAATTTCCAGCTGCCATTCTTTACACCACACGGAAATAGTTATTTGATACTGAATTACGCTGCTTGGTTTATTTACCGACAAAATATTTTCGGAATATAAAATTAAAGGAAATTTTATTAATTTCCTTAGAGATTACGTTAGGAAGAAATAAGAGCTCGGTTGATACATAATATTTCATCTCATATATGTATTAGGAATAATCTGAAAAAATTTACAAAATCTCCTAATTTCGGATTTTTACAGCACTTCGATCGCGAAAAATTTTAAAAATCGTCACTGTTATGTAATATATCTCCACTAATATGATTATCAAGGGCGTACTCAATACTAGCCCTCAATTAAGACATCCATCTTTCTCACTAGATCCGCCGGAAGGTTCGGGGGAGCCGGTTGCGGGAGCAGCACCGGGGGCGGCTCCACTCCCTCCTTCTCCTCCGCTTCCGTCACGCCCACCTCCTCCTCCTCTCCCTGCACCAAGAAGCTGAGGCGCAGGGTGGCCACCGTGGCTCAGCGCAGGGCTGCCAACATAAGGGAACGTAGGCGAATGTACAACCTCAACGAGGCTTTCGACCGCTTGAGACCCAAGGTGCCAACCTTCGCGTACGAGAAGAGGCTTTCCCGCATCGAGACCCTAAGGCTGGCCATTACATACATCTCGTTCATGGATGAGCTACTGGGAGGGACCCACCAATCCTCCGGGGGGACGGGAGGAGGTGGACATCCTCCGGGGTCGAAGCGGAGGAAGGGAGGGGCAGCGGAGCCAGGGCTCCACTTGCCCGTTCAACATGGGGAATACGCTCCTTATCCACTGCCATAAGGAAGAAACATGCAGAAAGAAGGCTAGGCGTCAATATTATGTCAAGGTGTAATTATTGTATTTATGTATAAAGTGTCATGGTGTGTAAAACGTGTTGTTTTGAATCGTTTGAGTAGAATTTTTTTTATATAAATGTTGTTTCTTTCGTATTGGAGGTTTTCAAACGCATCTACAAGATATCCTGCAATGCATCTTAATGGTGGATAGCATATCCAAGTATTCTGCAATTCACCGTGTTGACGGGTGGCAGATGGTGTAAAAAAACTATGCTGTCTTTACTGACATTTGCTTGGATGCTCGGATTTCCTATCCTCATCTATTCATTATCCTGCTATTCAACTTGATGGTGAGTGGCAGGGGGTGCAACGTAGTAAAATATTTCGGTTGTAGAAGTTCTCGGTTATATGTTCAACTATCAATCCACGGTTGTCCCATAAAAATTGATCTCTATATTGCTGTCTCATACAATCGGGCTAATATATTTACCATTGCTATCGACACGATGTAGTTGGTGTCTTAGATATTCCTAAATCCTCCGACTTCTACCTCTCTACAAGTTTCAAACTAATATTCATGCGGTGTTCCTCTAGCGATTCACTAAGCAAATTGTTCAGTAATAAATTGCGCTTTTATTTCAGTCATTAACTAGCTGACCTTTGCTGATATTTTTAGAGCTCTTTCGCGAGAGCTTCCAAGATATGTCGATCGTAGTCACATCCACATCACACGATGCATCTTACAATTAGCTTACAGGCAGACATGGATTATTGAGAACACAAAAATTATCTATTTTGATATCTGTTTAAGTGCAAAGACCAATGAAATCTGCCACCTGTGGCAAAAAGACAAAATACCACCCTAATTCACGACACAGGTGCAGATCGGCGTTGAAACAACTACATCTACATAATACCCTGTAAATCACTAGATTGGTTGGTGGCAGGGGGACTAAAAGAGCTGTCTGAGGCGATCGATTCTCAAACTCACCTCACGCGTCGGCCCTTTTGGGTATATATACACACATACATCCATTTATAAATGTTACTAAATGAACAAGGTAATCGAAATTTGTTATGATAATGAATTGTTCTTTTTATTGTTACATTTGCACGATTGACCTCAAAGAGAAGTTATTAGGTAGGCTTTGGTGCCCTGCATCCCCTGCCACCCGCAAATCCGGTGATTTGCAGGGTATTATGTAGATGTAGAAAAGAGTTTGGCTGGGGATGTCGTTGCATTAAACCTACATTAAATTAAAATCTCTGAAATATTTTCTTATCGCATCTGGGAAAAATAATCTTTCGCTCTAACAGTCGTTTCTACGTACTTAATTAAGCACTGTGGTTTACCCTTACGCTCTATGAATTGGGGTCTAACAAAAATTTCGAAGATTTTCAGTTTGTATTTAATCCTTCTATACTTCATTTTCCTCCTATTCAACTCATTCAACATCTTTGTTACACCAGTATAGTAAAATATATAGTCAACCTTGGCGATTCGAGCCGCTACCGCTGTTAACTTGACCAAATGCATTAATTCTTTATTTCGCTTTAAAATAAAAATACTACAGGGATTCAGAACTATGAATGGAGAGGAAACAGAGCTTGGAACGTTTTCAGCAAGCCGCATAATTTCTTTCCGCAAAGGCAAAGATAACAAATGAAATCCCCTGTTCATTCCGTCATGCTAAACCAATTGATTAAGGATATTTCGCTGCTTCTCCGGAAACGCATAAGAGACGGACGAGAAGGAAAGGAACAAAAAACTTATAAGCTTTTCGGCGAGATTGATCACATCCTGGAAGAACGGATTGTGTGAGAACGGAAGTTAACGGAACGCCAGTATTAGTATATAAATGTGAAGGCGATTTCGTTGAACTCAGCATTTCACAGAAACTGTACGTCGTCGGTTACATCACCGTCTTTGCGATGGCCATATCACTGAATTTAATTCTCCTGCTGATTTCGCTGTACGCGTTAGCAGATCAAGTGAAACCGACAGCAGAGGTCATTTGTGACACCGCGGTTTTAAACAGAACGATTGATTTGAGTTTCACCGTTCGGAAAAACCAAACGGGCCATTACGTCGCCAAGTGGTTGGTGAAGAAAGAGTCGTCCAAACTACCCAACAATATGAAGATTGACCTGAAAAGCAGCATGACCGAATTTGGAGGAATTCAGTCTTTCCAACTTCATGGGATAGTAAGAGGTATTTTAACAAAAGCGATACAGATATTTGAGAATTCAACAAAACTAATTTGCCGCTTTAATTAGAGTGTTATTTTTATCACCAATAACAATCATATCCATCCTTTTAGTTCCACCTCCAAGGCCTGCTGATTATGAATTATTTCCTGGTATTGGATACTACAAATTCTACCCAGAAGGAGCTATGACTTTTTACCAAGCGTCTGCGACATGTACTAATGATGGATCTCATCTTGCGATCATAAATTCAGAGGCTGAGGCTAACGTTATAAAGACGCTCTTTGCCAGCTACCCTAAAGCCAAAGAGTGGGCCTATATTGGATTCAATGATATAGCAGTCGAAGGAAAATTTGTTACAGTATTCGGTAAGAACATGATATATAATAAGTGGAGTTATTTAATATATTTACCCAGTGGCGTGGTTAGAACCTCCCCTGGTCCCTTGCAATTTCACTCGCTCGTGCCCCACTATCACTAAAATTCCTTTTGCATATGGTATTTCACTCGTCTCTCGTTTTGAACCGTACCTGCGTTCCTCAAGAAGTACTTACGTGTAAAGAGAAATTGCGCAAAGTAAGGTAGGTTTTCCCATAGAAAGCGGAGTCTTCAGCTCAACATGGAATAATTTAATTATATATTATTCAGAATTGCTTCCTTTATCTTTTATTTCTTGAGTCGAGCTAAACGTTTTATGTTGTTAATATCTACTCGTTTCAAATCGACATTATGCAAAACGGAAGACTGCAATGTGAGGTAGTACTCGAAGAGAAAACCCTGTTTCATCTAAAACGTGTAAAGCGGGATGAAATTTGAGGGATGTGTACTAATTAAATACAAAATTGTGCGAGTCATTCTCTATTATTTTCTTTATAGTCAATAATTTTTATCATTCTTAAATACGATAATATAAAAGCTGAAATGCAGACAAACGGAATAATCAAATGATTTTTTTTCGCAATTATTAATATTACAGGCGAACCTTTAGAGAGAACAGGTTACATACAATGGTATCCAGAGCAGCCAAACCAAGGTGAAGGTAACGAGGACTGTGGGTCAGTGCATCGAACAGGAACGCTTAATGATCTTTGGTGTGACAAAAAAGGACCTTGGCCTTTTATATGCGAATATGATCTTTCTTGGGAGGTATTTTGAAGGTAATGATGAGAATAGTAACATAAACGCCTTAATAAATTCTGTCGGTCAAACATAATAATAATAAAAAACAATGCATTCTCCCAACATTTCAAAATGAGATTGTGTACTAAATTTACTTAGTAAATATTCCACGTGTTATATTAGCTAGGTGATGTAAATGTACAAGTGTATGCTTTTTAAAATTTCAAAATATAACTCAATTTTAATTAATTGTTGTAAAATATGTTTGTTTATTCACCAATAACATATTTATCCTAATTTAAAGTAACGCTTCCTATTATTAGTTAATCTCAGGATATTATAAATGTGACTTTTTAAAGTTAACTATTTCATATAACTTGAGAGATGTTCGACGCAAGTGTACACGCCTTGTATAGATTGAGTCCACGTTCACGTTGATTATCTACAGATTCCTTTTTCCAAATTTGGTAATATTCAATATTATATTAAAAAATTAAACATTTTATCCTGGCTCAAAACTAAAATTTAAGGCTACATCTGCATGTTATCCTACAAATCACCAGATTGGTGGATGGCAGGGGAAAAGCGAATTAGGCTACATTGGCGCTTTAAAAATTCGCGTTAAAAAACTAAACTAAATTAATAGATGTACTTTTTAAAATGCATACTAAATATTACCATAGAGAGGTATGTTTTTACTTTCTCATATACGAAGTATATTGAGAAAGTATTGTAATCGCGAAACAATTCGACCGAGATTTTTACGGAAATATATATTTTAGGTGTTGGCTAATCCGAAAAAGTGGTTTTCGCGATGCCGTATATCTGTCTCTTACTGGCTCTAGAGCCTAAACGGTAGAGCAAAAATGAATGAAATCTCGTACTTATTATAGGCATTTTATCATACTGTGCAGAAGTTAGGAAGAAATTGTTGACATTGCTCAATAATTAAGGGAAGTTTATTCTACGCATTTTAACAATTAGATTTTCTCAAAAACGGCTCTAACGATTTTGATGAAATTTCGTTCAGTTACTTGAGTTTACGTCTTCGATAATACTACATAGTTCATATTTCTCAAAAGATGAATATGAGGGCAGTTTATTCTAGGCAACTTGAACAATAATTAGATTTTCTCAAAAAACGGCTCTAGCGATTTTGATCAAATTTTGTACCGAGTATACGTCTGAAATAATACTACATATTTCATTTTTCTCAATGAATGAATATAAGGCTAGTTTATTCTTGGGCAACTTTAACAAAAATTGGATTTTCTTAAAACCGGCTAATACGATTTTCATTTTCTAAAGATTACTAAACGACGCATTAATATATGAGAAAGTTTGTACAATGTATGTTGTATCGATTTTTTATTTTAGCTTGCTGTTTGCTCTGAGTTCTCCGGCGAATATCCTACGGAAGAAACACAATAACCTCAGGTATTTCAGCGGTAGGGAAGGTAATTACACATTTCTCAAATGGCAAGTCCAGAAATATAACCATAACTTGGATAAGCGCTACAGGAGGTCTTACCTCTAGCAGCGAGGGAGGTTGGAGGTTTGGCTTGCCGGAAAATATGGTGCCCGAAAATAGTTTGAATACAGCTTATTTTATTTAGCGGGGATAAAATATAATAAAATGTTATTCGTATAAATTAAATTTTAGGGGTTAAAAATTAAAGATAAGCTTCTTCGAGGGTAAAAAAAAAACGACAACAAATATATAAATACTATTATGGATGTTCTCAAGGATAGCACAGGGGTCTGTGGTGGAAAGATTGGCTTCTCGACGTCTGAGGGTCTTTTACCTACCACCTCCTCCTCCCTTCTAGCCACCCAATACGAACCAAAACTGCGCGGTTGACAAACTCCAACCAATCACAAAACATGTCAGGTATATTTTGCGATTAGTGCAGGGAATTCCACTCCGTTTCGAAATCGAAGAAGAGTTGGCGAGAAGCAGTTAACGTTCACATTTAGTCTCATAAATACACCGAACCCTGTAGCGGGATTGACTGAAACACGGCAAAATTGTTTACGACTGTGGAAGGCCATTGGAAGCAGACATTTATATACAGAGGTAGAAATTTCGGAGAAGTCATTCTGGGCATCTTGGAAGTCTCATCGTCCTCCCGGATATGGCCACATACCCGTATTTAATTTTCCTCATAGTATCGCTGCAACAATTAGCTGGTCAAGCACAACTTATAAGGAAGGATGTGGAAACGCCGATAAAGAGGAAGATCGATTTATGTTTAACCATTAGAAAAAACGAAACGGGTCACCATATCACCAAATGGGTGGTGAACAAGGAGATAACCGAAGAACCAAACTTGAGGATTGTCACGAAAAACAGTTTGACCAAAAACGGAGGAGAATACATAATCCAAATTGAAGAAGAAATAACAGGTATTTATATTCGTAATGAAGTGTCAGCATTGAATGGCAAATGGAAATATGCAGTAGCGTGCTAAGGAAAGAGTTTGGTAGCATGATGGCTTCAACCCTTCGCATCTCTCAAAGAAATCTCCTCGCGAAGTTAAAAATGATCTAGAAAAAAATCGTGCGAGGTTTTACGTATTGCGTTAATATTCTAAGTACATAGTGGTCTAGAAAACGTTTTAATAAAAATGCAGCAGTGTTAATGTAATTTTTTAAAGTTTAAAAGTTATTAAGCGGAGCCGGTAATGAAAATCGCGGTGATCGGTGCAATGCCAAATATTTTTATGGTAAATTTTAATAAATAAATCAACCTCTCTCACAATGACAGTGTTCGATTTAAAAAATTTATGTACTTTATGAGCATAGGAAATATTTTATATAGAGAGCGGGGTCTGGTGCAGTTGCAACGCTTTCGCTGCCGGCCTTGATGATGAGCCACCCAAATTATCCCTGAGTGCGACGCTGCAATATATAATTGATAATCCATTTTATGCATTTATGAGAATATTATGTATCATAAAGAAAATTAATATTACTATTATTATAGTTCCACCTGAAATGTCCTTCGATTATGAATACTTTCCTGGAGTTGGATATTATAAGTTCGACCCAGTAGGTGCTATGACTTATCAGCAGGCAGCTGCCACATGTTCCATTGAAGGTGGTCATCTGGTGATCATAAATTCAGAGGCTGAGCTTAATGTGATAAAAATGATGCATGCCAGGCATCCTACAGCTAGGGAGTGGGCATATGTTGGCTTCAATGATATAGAAACAGATGGAAAATATGTCACAATATTTGGTAAGTATAGCTTAAAGGCACAATATTACACTTTCTTTTAGACTCAGAACTTTCTTGCAACAGCTGATTGCATCATTTCCAAAACTTTGTTTAATAACTTGCACTACATTAATCACTTTAGTCCCATAGTTCATTAAAAAAATCATAAGAAACTTTATCTTAATTAGAGATCAGAGGTTCCAAACTTAATATGACACAGAAGTCTATGAATATGTAAATCTTTTGGTGCAATCACTGCCAAAGAAAATAAAATCAAATATTTTCTCTTCAATGCTCATTTTTAAGGTCAACCTTTAGAAGAAACTGGTTATTCTCAATGGCACCAAGGACAACCCGACAATGGTGAAGGTAATGAAGACTGTGGATCAGTGCACAGAGAAGGAGGTCTTAATGATTTGTGGTGCAATAAAAAAGGACCTTGGCCCTTTGTTTGTGAATATGATCTTTCTTGGTCTGAATCATGAGAAATCTTCATTGCAGAACAAAAATAGTTTTTCTTCTTCACACTATGTGTCATTTAAGTATTTTTCTCAGCTTATGTATGATGTTGCAGGTATGTACTGCAATATATGCATCAGTATATTTACCATATCTTTCCAGAATTGCATTGCAATCATAACTTGAATATATTACAATAATATGATAATATTATTATGCTCAAATGCTCTTAATTGATTTTTAATTCTTTTTAAGTTTTTAACCCCTTCAGTGACCGTGTCCATTTTGATAGAAAGTCATTTACATTATTTTAATAACTTCTGATTCATATTATACACACAATGATATTATTTCTCAGGTTTAACTGATTTTTTTGTTTCTAATTTGAGAAAATATTTTGAAGAAGGTTCTTGATTTAATATTAATCATAATAATTTTATTCAAGGGCAGTGCCCTTTTTCAATTTCATACAAAGGTATTTTATAATTATTTAACATATATGAAGAAGTTTTTCAAATTAATATACAAGATATAAAATAATACAATATAATAAGATAAAATGTATACAGTTATATAATAAGTTATATCATAAAATTAAGCAATCACATTTAAAATTGCACTTTTGGGTTATTACATATAATGATTATTAATGTTTTCTTAGTGGAGTAATTATAATATTTTTTTATTTTACGCTTAAATGCTTGAAGAGAAAGGTTATGGAAATCTATTTCCTCTTGGATATTGTTTGCATCCCTCATCATTCTATGGAGTGTCAGATTATAGGTATAATTTCTGCTAAGTTGAGGAATGGCAATATTGCCTTATACCTGGTCCTTACATTGGGTACATGGAAATTAATCATATTTAAAAACTCAGTACAGTGAATATAATTGTTTAGTAAGCAGCATTTTTCCTCTGTGAAGCAAGTGTGAGCATATTTAGTATTATAGTTTATCTCATCTCTATCAATACCAGGTACATAATATATTATTAGAAGAAATTTGTGCTGAACCCTTTCCAGTACTGTCTCATGGACTTCATAATGAGGGGACCAAACAGGTGAACAGTATTCCGGTATTGGCCAATGAAACATACAATAATTTAATAGTAAAAATATTCTTAAAATCCTTTGCAAATCAATAAATAAACCCTAACATGTTATAAACTTTAGTAGTTAGTAGTTCAATATGTTGTTTAAAAGTCAGAGAGGTGTCCATTACAACCCCTAAATCCTTAATAGTATTAACACTAGTGAGTGAACTACCACTCATATTATATTCAAAAGTACAGTGAAACCTCCCTAAGACGACCACCCAGAGAATTTGGTCGCCTTGGGAGGTGGTTGCCTTAGGGAAGAATGTTAATGAAGAGCTGTCATAGGTATTTTTAAATGGAAGTACTAAAACAAAACTGCTATTGTAGAATTTTTTTTCACCAGATCTTGAACATTTTCTGCAGAGTCCATTTTTGTAACCAATGTAGTTAAAATCTGTCATCTATAAAACAATTGGAACGTTTGAATTATTCCCTGGTCTAGGGGCTGTAATTTGCTGGATGTACTGTAAGGTAAAAACAATAAGCTTACATTAGACAACATTAACCCTCTCGGATGGCATGAAGCATTATCCAACATCAATTGAAGCTTTCTATTTTCTTTTTTTCATTAAACATTTCAAACCACTCTGTAAAAATCTTAGTCATCATCCATGCCTTTTTATTCGCATACCAATGAACACCCATAGCTGCCACATTCATGTTTTTAAAACATTGTGGTTTCATGGCAGTATTAATTATTAAAGGTTTTTCTTTATGACCTTAAAAACTTGTACAAAGCAATATAGTCAGCCTTTGTTTCGCTTCCTTAAATCCAGAACACTGAGAACCTTTCACTGCCAATGTTTTGTTCGATACATCACGATAGAAAAGTCCTGTTTCATCGACATTGTAAATGTCTCTCAGTTCATATTTATCAATTATCGATTGTAAACATGAAATCCACTCCGTCACATCTGCATCATTCACTGTTCCACTATCGCCATTGATTTCAATAAGATGCTGTTACGATTGCAAAATTTTTCTAGCCATCCAATGCTGGCAAGAAAATTTTTTATTTGTAAATTTTTTGCAAAGAATTGAGCTTCTTCCTGTAATATTGGGCCACTAACAGGTAATCCTCTAGCATGAGCACCATCAAATCACGACTGAGTCAATTCGCTGATTTCTTGGAATGGTTGTTGAGATCACGACGTACACTTCTATTTGCATTTTGCAACATCTTCTGTTTAATAAAGTCTTTGTCCTTCAATATTTTTTAAATGTGCGTTTTCCTACAATTGTATTTTTCTGCTAGTCTCCTTTGCGACAAAGCTTTTTTGGAATCTTTTATCATTTTGATTTGCACCGATAAATTCAAAACTGTCATTTTTACCTTAACTTCTGTCATAGCGTCCGTATTGTTCGAAGGGCTAGTACAAACTGAAAGGGAGCATGATGATTTTTTTGGAGAGATCTATTTTGCCAATTTATGGGATATTCGTTTGAGGGAAAATGATTTTCCGAGAAGAGATACTTTTTAGAGATAGAAAAACATCTTTTGAAATCATTCCACGAAAATGTTGTCACCTAAAAATTTGGTCAAAGAAGACACATAAGGGAGTAGTCAGAACAGAGGATGGTAAAAATAAGTGCCTTGAAATCCATTAAGAATGATTACTGCTGAAAGAATAAAAAGATTAAGCAGGGTCAAGGAAGACATTACCAGATAAGCTGGTGGTAAGTGTGGGGAGTGGTCGAGATCAGAGGGTGTTCGGGTTGGAAAGTGGTCGGGACAGAGATTGGTCGAGATCAGAGGGTGGTCGAGTTGGATAGAGGTCGTCTGAGGGAAGAAAACTGTAATATAAAGGATAGACCTTAAAACTGTTCCGCTAAATAGTGGTCACCTCCAGAGGTGTAATAGGAGATTTTTTCTGGTGATATGATATTGAAAAGCATTTATTTACATTCAAGTCCATAAGATTTTCATTACACCATATAATTAACCTATCTAAATAGTCTTGTAATATTATGCAGTTGCCAATTGATTCTATGATATGAAAAAATTTCAAGTCATCAGCATAAAGGAGGTATGTAATTGGTTTAATATAAGACCCAATGTCATTCGTGAATATAATAAAAAGCAGCACCCCGAGGTGGGATCCCTGAAGCACTCCAGATAAAGCTACAAAAACATTTGATTGAGATGAATACATTTTTACAGTCAGTCTTCTATTAGATAAATAACATTGAAACCACTTAAACATTATACCCTGCACTCCATAAGCCTCTAATTTAGCTAATAAAATAGAGTGGTTAGCTTTATCAAAAGCCTAGGAAAAGTCTATGTAGATGGTGTCAACCTGTTTATTATTTTCTATGGCCTTTGTAACAGTGTGCTGGAAAAGTAATAGATTGGTCAGTGTTGACCTTCCTGATCTGAATCCATGTTGTTCAGTTTCAATTATATTATTTACAAGTGGACTTGATTTGTCCACGGCCAAACTTTCTAAAATCTTTGCTAATACATATTGAATAACAATTGGATGGTAATTACTAATATCACGTGTATCCCCATTTTTATGAATGGGTACCAGGGGTGGATTGGGCTGCCGGGACACCGGGCAAAGTCCTGGTGGGCCGGTGTGACAGGTAAGGTGTACTCTAGGCAAGACAGACAGAGTACGCCTTACCTAGGTACCACATACTCTAGAGTGTGTACTCAAGAGTTCGGCATGCCTAAACACAAACCCAGGCATAACGTACTCTGGCAGGTGATTTGGACTCTTAGAGTCCACGCTACCTGAGACCCTTGGTAGGTAAGATGTACTCTATGTTTAAATAAATTTTTAATTGTAATATATTGATGTACATATCAAACCATACATGTTGACTGCCAATTTACAATTACTTATTGACAATTTCCTCAGTATATTTATGGAAAGTCACAGCATTGACCCTGAAGCATTTTCTTACTAACGTTTTGGATTCAAATGAAATTGGATGGTTGAATGATTAGAACACCACTGACGGATGAATGATTGGAATTGCCCAACTGATAGTACTTAATTCGATTAAATGTTACTTTTAAAATAGGTAAGAAAAATACTTTCATTCCAAACATATAGGCTAAATCATGCAATCAAATTTAAATTCTCTGGTATATAAATGATGGTATGCGGAAGATTCAACGCTATCAACTCACCGCCGGAAAATTTGCCACCAGCAATTCACAGCCACGGAAAATTCACCTCCAAGTGAAACTAATAGAACTTTATGGATTATCTATGGCATATATGGATGCTTCTTATGTATAGGATACAGGAGAATATAAATATTTTGGTACTTCTAGATGTGCTAGAAATCTGAAAGCGATGAGTGAAACGGGATAGCTAATAGCAACGCTCAGATTTAAAGGCCCATAAAAAAAACAATGGTACTTATGAAAAGGGAAAAAACTTAATCCTTAAACTTTTTTACTTTCACCTAAAGATTTTAGTTTAATTTATAAATAGCAATTATACCCGGTGTGACTTGTGTTCTTAAATCAATGCAAAAAATTGGTACAACATACATAGTACAAACTTTCTCATATACTAATGCATCGTTTAGTTATCTTTAGAAAATGAAAATCGTATCAGCCAGTTTTTAGAAAATCCTATTTTTATTAAAGTTGCCCAATAATAAACTAGCCTTATATTCATTCATTGAGAAAAATGAAATATGTAGTATTATTGCAGACGCATACTCAAGTAACAGTACGAAATTTTATCAAAATCGTTCCAGCCGTTTTTGAGAAAATCAAATTATTGTTCAAGTTGCCTAGAATAAACTAGCCTTATATTCATTTTTAGAGAAATATGAACTATTTGGTATTATTGAAGAATGGCGAAAACCACTTTTTCGGACTCGGCTACACCTAAAACGCATATTTCCGTCAAAATCTCGAGGTCGAATTTTTTCGCGATAACAATACTTTCTAAATATACCCCCTTACGACCGCTCTACAGGAATTTTAGTGAACTACAAGCTCGGATCGGACAGTCATATGAATTGGCAACGCTGCTGCAACAGGAAGGGGGAAAGGGTTCTTTCTTTCTCCCTCCCTCCCCTTCTATCTCGCTCTCTCTCTCACTCTTATTACGGTTGTCACACGAAACATTTTCCTCCACGGATTTCGCGATTTTGAGTGAACGAAAATACACATTTTAAAATTAATTAAAATGGAGACACGAACTCGGGCGTTACCCATTCGGACGTCAAAAAGAACGAAGTTTATTTTTCCAATCAAAATTGAATTGAATAAATTCCGATTTAGAATAAAAATCTATTAAGCCGCGTTTACATGGGTCGAGAAAGTGGTCGTGATTTCACGCACATTATCGGTTTATAAACTGGTCGTGAAATCTCGTACGCAATGACGCTCGAGAAAATTGCTGCATGGGTTTATAAAATAACCATTCAGCCGTTCAGTAGACGTTGAATAAGATGGACTGTTTAAAAGACGGTGTTAATATTGTCATTGCGTTGCTGTGTAATGAACTTTGTGAAGTTTTGAGAAATCTTAAAAAGAAGAGGCGGGAGAGTTTGGGTAAAGAATTGGGTAATGCAGCGGAGAGCTTTGGAAGCGTCAAACACCATTTGCAAAGAAATGAAGGAAGAGGACCCAATGCCTTATCGTAATTTTTTTACACTATCAAAGGTTCAATTTCATTTGTTACGTCACATAAAACGCATTCATTTTCATATAACAAAACAAATTTCATTATAATTACGGTTAGCTTTAGTTTATGCGAACCTGCTGCATTTGTGCACGCAGGCACCGACAGCCTCTCCTTTGACCCCTTCACTCCATATGCCATATCCTCACCTGCTGCAAGTGTGCTGCGAGGAAGACATCGCCAAAATAACCCCTTTTCGTCCGCATTATATATTTGCTCGGCAGTTAGATTTTCTTCCGAAACGAGTTTAGCAAACTCTATGAATTTTTCGGCAGCATCCGAGTCGGCGCTAAGTTTTTCACCAGACACAGCTGATTTTCGCCCTCCATGACGAAGCTTGAAGCGATGAAGCCAACCTTGCGAGTAATCACAAGTTTAATAATTTTGAAGTCGTGGAATTTCTTCCCTTTGCTGAATCAGCATTAAGCCTGACACCGGTACACCTTCGTTTCTTCGTTGCCGAAACCACTCAAAGAGTACCCTACCCACATCATTGACCCTGGACGGATGTAATATTTTTCGGTTACTCATAGATTTAGGAGTGTCACTGTCTTCATAAAATTTCAGCAACTCACTTTTTTGATTCTTCAAGTCATACACAGTAGAACTGCTTAGGTTACATTCTTCACAAAGTCTTAACTGAAGCACCCTTAATAGGTCTACTTTTTTCAGTCAAAAGTGTTTTATGTTTACGCTTCATAATGCTACTTAAGAGGTTTTCTGCTTTGTTTGAAGCCATTCTAATAGGAATTTTAGCACTGTCACTCTATTGGCGGAACAGTCACACTTATTGAAAACGTGGTCGCTTCGAATGTCAGCAAGTAATTGTCTATCACTGTTTTACTCCTCGGTCCGCTTTAAAAAATCAGAGCGCCTATCCACTCAAACTATAGCGTGTCTGAAATTTTGTTATGAAATGCAACGTGGTGCTTAGCTGAGAAAGGGATGTGTCATCGTGAAAGGAGGATTGAGAGAGAGAAATTGTTTACTCGATACGGCGCCATAATCTTTCGATGCCTTGACAATGGTTCTCTGGTTCGCTTAATTTGTTGCGTTTGCAATTTTAGGTAGCGCAATAGCTCAGATCCGTAAACTCCACAGAGCGATAACCCCCTACATTAACCCAAAATGTGAACCCGTATTGTTACTATTGAAAATAGTAATAATGACATACAATCTAGCATATATGTATGAGAAATACAGGAAAAATTGGTGATTTGAAAATTATTTCTTGAACATAACGTATAAACCCGACACCTGCGGAGCTTTCAGTTAGTCCGGCCAACCTATTTTCCCTATGCCCCTGTATGATCGACTACCCCGCGCAAAAATTTTCAAAAAGTGCCGGATTTTTTATAATTCCGGATTTTTGAATGCCGGATTTATGAGGTTCTACTGTACCTTTAAAATAAAACTTGTAGAACTAGTAAAGTATTTTTTTTCCTATACTTTTTATCGTAAGAGTAGCCGCTATCAAGAAAATCAAACAAGAATGTCTTATTGTTAGTCCGAGTTGAACTTAGAATATTTCTTGCATGGTTACTTATTAATTGTTTCTAACATAAAAAATCTCAGAAAAATACGTTTAATTTCCTTAAGTGTGCATGCAGCAGCATGCAGTACTTTCAAATAGGAAGAAAATGGAGTACTCATGTCGAAGAAAAGAACTTGAAAGCGCTATTTCCCTTACAAGTATAGGTATCATTTCTTTCAAATATGTACTACATTGTATGAAGCGCGCCTATTTGTGATAGGCTGTACACTTTCCTAACTTGTTAAAAGCTATAGTCGGCGATTAATGTTTTTCACTTTTTTTCCAAATAACTTTTAAAGAACGCCTTTGCTTGTATATACGCATGCTCTCTTGTGCAAACCAATTAGATGTGTCAAGGTAATAAAAGATAAATAAATACGAAAGAATATACAGCATAATATGATACAATACGCATTACTGTTAAAAATGCTGTACGTGTCTGACGCCCCCGTTGTTTGGTCGCCCGTGTGCCGCACCAGGGCCGGCTAAAGGGGGGATGCGAGGCATCCGGGCCCCCAAATAATGGGGGCCACAGAAGTTTCGAATGTCGAGTGTAAATTTCGCGAAAACTGAAAATCACTTTGAAAATGATCTCCAATAAAGAAACTATCCGTAAAAGTTATAATGCTAAACTGGAACTCCATAAATAGTTCGTTATTGCTATTAGTATTAATAGCTTGGGGGCCCCATTGATATTCGCATCCGGGCCCCCTTCAGAGCTTGGCCGACTCTGCATCGCACATATATAGTGCAGCCGAGCATCAAAATCCATCACCGTAACAGGAAAGTTAGCGCTCCGGGCAAGACCTGCCAAAACTTTTTATAATTATAAAATAGCACTTAAATTACGTTGTAATTAAGCGAGAAATATATTGATTTCCATGAATTCAAAATATTCATAAGGAAATATCGACTCCCGACTCACTTGTCGCCGTCCCCCCTCGCCCCTCCTTTTATACGGTACTGCCTGTTGGATACCGCGGTGTCATCCAAAAAAAAGTAAATGTCTTACCCGCCAAACGAGAAAATTGTAGAAGGTCGCCCATCCATTGAAGCAACCTTGGGAAAACCCCGCTTTCCTGAACATTTGTTCTGTTCCTCCTTCAAAACTCGTCTCGATCGTAAGACATTCTCCATGTGAACGCATCAATTCACGATATTTTTACACGTTGCTAATTTTGCCAGAAAATAACGCAAAACTTGTGTTTCCTTTCTCAGTGCGAACGTGTGCTCTCTCATTTCATTCTTCCTTCATTGCTGTCTGGCTGGTAAGTCCCTCAATAATCGTAAATCACTCTTGGAGATTTCTATGCCCGGAGGATACTGATGAAGTGGAGAGATGTTTAGGAAGGAAGAATGAAAAGATATGGGGAGATGTATAGGATGAAGATGGTAATGAAGCAACAGTGGAAGAGAATTTTCAAGCACATATTTCCAAAATTCAAAAGCAGTTTGGAGGAGAAAATAGGAGTATGAAAATTTGGAGAGATGGAAAAAATGAACAAGAGAAGGGAGGAGATAGAAATCTCCAGGACATTGGGGAAACTTGGCTAATTCCATGATATTAAGAATAACTTCTAATATTTTTTATTCAAAATGAAAAGATGAGTACGTAAATTTCATGGGAGAACTGTTAAGCAAGAGACGAATTCCTAATTCTGAACCCTTCTGCAATGTTTTAATTAAATAATATATTGCTTACCTTGTTAATACGTTCTCACAAATCGACAGAAACTTAAAGACTATTGAAACACGTAAATATTTTGCCGTTGCTAGGGTGTGTTATCATTAAATTACACCAGCACATTCTATTATACCTACCCTACAAGTATCAAACCTCTTCCATATACTGGTTTAATTTTGTGAATCAGCTTTATTTAAACTATCATGGAATTTGCTGTATCTCAGAATTAGCCAAGTTTCCCCTATCCACAATTTTCTCTAGGAGGTCTAGAAACTCTCTTTCAAGCCAAATATTATAAATGAGTAAAAGTAAAGTTTTAAATTAATGAAATCAGAAATACTTCAAATAACCTATTAGTTTCTCCTTCACGACTAAAGTCAGTATTTAATAAATCTCATTATATAATCTTTTTGCCTTGCATGGATTTTCTAAACAGATCACAGTTCTGACAATGAGATATAGGACCAGTGATGGAACTTAAAATTGGGCAAAAAATTTTTGACCCCCCTCAGTTTATCTAAAAAGTCATTACGACTTGGGTGCCACGAGTAGCACTGGTTCACTTATACTTTTGCTCGGTCATGGTATGTTTCAATACTTTCAATTGTTAATGTTTTTTTAAAAGTTGTTTTAAAACCAATTAAGTGTTTTTTACTACCTGGTGCCTGAATTTCATTATGTTAATTATATATTTTATTGAAATAAGTGAAAGAAAAATAATATTTTTTGTACAGTTTGGGAGCCCCTAAGTTCTGGAGGCCTCTAAGCATTGCTTTGCCTGCTTATGCCAAGTTCTGCAGCTGTATAGGACCTCTCCCCTTGAAAAAAACCTGTCTACTCTACTGAAATGAACAAGAGTAGGAAGAGGATGTTTGATAGAGATTTTATGGAAAAATGTAGAGCCACTATAAATTTCTCAATCTCTACTTGGGTTAAGGATGACATGTATGTATTAAAAGTTTCAAATTTAGGTGGTGGATGCCATGTGAGATTAATCACTAAAATTAAATTATATCCATTCTTTCATTATATATTACTGGAGTCTTATTTCATTTCCTGTATTACTTTATTTCTTACATTTGTTAAATATTTATTGTTTATAACAGTTGGTCCTTGCATATGGCTTGCTATTTTTTTTATTAAAAAAATTTATTTTTGCATCTTCAACATCCTATATTTGGTTCAATTTCCTCGATGTGTATTATTAATTTTTTTTTTTTAAGATATCCATTTCTTTTTAAGTACGGTGACAATTCAAATCACACGTGAGGGGTTACTGTAATTTTCCGATTATAATAAGCACCCATGATTTTATGAGTGAAATGTGAAAATTGTCTTATCACCATATATAGTACACAACTCATTTTTAGGCGCGTTTCGCTTACAGCGTGAGCGCCTATTATCGTCGGTCGGTCCGTCCGTCCGTCCGTCTGTCCGTCCGTCCGTCCGTCCGTCCGTCCGTCCGCATGTTCGTTCTCGGCTTCTACCGAACGGATTTTTATGAAATTTGATATTAAGTACTTTCAATCAAATATAATAAGAAAATCGCAAAAATGAATCACGTACGCCAATCAGGGGTACCACTTTACTAGAGACAAAAAATTAAATTTTCGTCATATCTCGTAAACTATTGTTCATATCAAAATATTTTTCAAATAAAAGTTGTAGAACTAGTAAAGTAGAGTATTTCCTTTTCTATACATTTTCATCGTAGGAGTAGCCGTTATCGATAAAATCAAACAAGAAAGTCTTATATGGAGTTGAACTTAGAAAATTTCTTGCATGGTTACTTCATTGTTGCTAACATAAACATTCTCCCAAACAAACGTTTAATTTCCTTACGTGTGCATGTAATACTATTAAATAGGAAGAAAATGGATTATTTATGTTGAAGAAAAGGACTTTAAAACGCTATTTCACTTACGTACAGGTATATAATTGCTTTCTAATACTCCATTGCACGAAACGCGCCCCATTTGTGATACGTTGTACGCTTTCCTAACTTGTTTGTAAAAAGATCACTGTAATTTTTCACTTGGTTATTAGAAGTATCGAGACAGTTCTCGCCTTGCCGCAAAGTGAAGGTTAGGGTTAGCATTAGAAGAGAGAGAGAGCGTGCGAGAAAGCAGAGATTTAATGGATTACAAGCATTAATGTGCATTTTACTTATGTTTTTATACATCAAATGTAATAACCAATACAGTGTAAATACAATACAATGCATAAACAATGCACATAAGACGTAAATAAAGTGTAAACCTGGCAAAATGTGCTAGTTCCGCAGATTCTTTAGAATCTCAATACTATAAATTATCTAGTATTTTACGAATAAATATAAATTAATATATACATTCTATTAATGGCAATATTTTTTATTTTTTCACGTAATGGACCGAGTTGCAACCCATGTTAAAATGGGAGTGTCTTTCTGTAAATTGAACAGGTTCCCACATTGGTAAATCGTGCTAAAGTGAATTTCGTGTTAAGCGAACTCTTGTTATGTGGGGACTGCCTGTAGTCATATAATGTATATAAAAATATTTTAATTTAAAAATAAATTGGTGGTTTTTAAGCTTTTAAGTAATGAAGTTGAGGAATGCACTCTTTTAGAAAATAAATAATCATTTGTTCATGGACTAAATTAAATTATTAATGTGTTTTATCAATTTTAATTCACTGAGCGATTTAAATGAGTAAAAGGAATTAAAAATAAATTGAGATCATTTTGACATATTACAATTATTGTGTTATTTAATTCATTAAAGTTATGTTTACAATACCATAGTGAAATGATATAGTAAACATCCTGATACATGTGTTTCAGTATAAACATGCAATTCCATATATAGTACCAATGAGAAATACTTAAATAAGACATAGAGCAAGTTAGAACTTTGAAATTCCTAAGAAAAATTTATCTAATGAAGTTTTATGTGTTTAAATGATTGCATATATAGTAGAAATTACTTAATCATAAACTTTTATTACTCTGCTATGAAGAGCTCTCATAATTAAGCCCAAGAAAGTTCATATTCACAAACAAAGGGCCAAGGTCCATTTCTATCACACCACAAATCATTAAGGCCTCCTTCTCGGTGCACTGATCCACAGTCTTCATTGCCTTCACCATTGTCGGGTTGTCCTTGGCGCCATTCATAATAACCAGTTTCTTCTAAAGGTTGACCTTAAAAATTAATATTTCTCTTTATTTTCCTTCTGATTTTATTTAAGATAATGTTTTTATGATTCCTTTAATGAACTATGAAACTTAAGTGGTGAATGTAGTGCAAGTTATTCAACAAAGTTTTGGAAATGATGTAATCAGATGTTGCAAGAAAGTTCTGAGTCTAAAATAAAGTGTAATATTGTGCCTTTAAGCTATACTTACCAAATATTGTGACATATTTTCCATCTATTACTTTATCATTGAAGCCAATGTATGCCCACTCCTTAGCTGTAGGATGCCTGGCATACATTAATTTTATGACATTAAGCTCATCCTTTGAATTTATGATCGCCAGATGACCACCTTCAACGGAACATGTAGCAGCTGCATGCTCATAATTCATAGCTCCTATTGCGTGGAACTTATAATATCCAACTCCAGGAAAGTATTCATAATCCAAGGGCCTTTTAGGTGGAGCTATAGTAATAATATTTTTTCTTTATGAGGAGTACATTCTCATTTAGTTTTCAAATAGATTGTCAATACAATTAATACGGTGGGTTAGAAGTGGTTTACAACATTGAAAATTAAAATTTATAATAAATACGTTAACACTTGTTTGTTTACATTAAAGCAGGGCTGCCCCTAGGGGGTGCGGGGCCCGGGGCGATCAGCATTTGCGGGGCCCCTTAACAATCTAAAATTATCAAGGTATAATTCGCGCACTAAAAAATAATTGTGAAAATATTTAATATTTTTAGATATGTATATTCCCGTATTATAGATATTGTTATTATTATATGTGTATTCCCGTATTATAGATATTATTTGATTAGATATGTATATTCTCGCATTATAGACGTAGAACGCACTCAAGATATCAAGAGAGAAACATTAAATTCAGCAAGGATATTTTGGTTTTTACGTCTGATAAGAAGATCGAAATATTTTACTTGTCTACGATGTCGACACTATAAGTTTTCGAATGCAGCTGACTGATAGCATCAGCAATTACGCCACATTTTGTATGTGGCAATGTATGAAATTTATCCTACGCGACAATGTATTAAAACAACAGTATACACTGTAATTTGAACCGATGTATGACGGCTAACATGGAGCGAGGGCGATATTTGTAAGAGCGCTTAGCGATTCGCTCAATTTTCAAGTGTGATTATTTGTGAAAATTCAAGGCAAGCGGAACAAATTGCACGAATGCGAAACATTTACCGGGACTCCTCACCATGCGGGACAAACTATCGAAATCCGGGCTTAAGATAACTCCGTTCTTCAGGAAAGTACTCCTTATGTTTACATAGGTTGCTTATTTTGTGCAATAAACTGTAATAATTAGGTGTCTTCAGACGTTATACGTTTCATTCCTGTTTCATACAAGATACAGTAATATACGCTTGGTTGTGGATATCGTTCATATAATTATTATATTTCATTTTATCTCTTACTTAATACACGTATATTTTGTTTGTGACATGTGCGAACCGCCAAAGCGCGGGGCCCGGGGCAGAGGCCCCGCTTGCCCGGGTCAAAGGCCGCCACTGCATTAAAGCATATGTTCTAAATTGCTAAATTATTTTTAGAATCGTTTAAAAAAATTTTATGTAATAAATAAAATTTTCGTGTTTTCGCTAATTCGTTTTAAATTTTACAAGCGTATACGATTGAAAAGTTCAATCCCTTGAATGCTAATACTTTTAAAAGCATAAATACCTGATGTTTCTTCTTCGATTTGGATTGTGTATTCCCCTCCGTTTTTGGTCAAACCTCTTTTCGTCTCAACCTTCACTTTCACGTTTGCTGCTTCGCGCATCTCCTTGTTCACAATCCACTTGGTTATATGGTGGCCCGTTTCGTTTTTTCGAATGCTTAAAAATAGATCGACCTTTCTCCTTATCGGAGATTCGCCACTATCAGTTTTGATTATTTCTAATTGACCCGCTATGAGGTGTAGCGAGACTACGAGGAAAATCACCTGGGGATATGTAGCCATATCCTTTAGAGGTTAGCGAATGCCAAGTTACAAATCTTACGGAGCGATAAGAAAACCGGTTTGAAAATATATTAAACGCGTCCAATGGTCCTGCGAGGTAGTCGCTCGCAGCTTTCCGACTACACTGCTGTTGGTCTTTCTCATTGATGACGTCACTAACGGATACGAAACCAGAATGAAAAGATGCGATATAAGGTTGAAGGTGGGTCGGTTTTATAGCGGCGTAGATCAGGTTAGAGATGGAGGTTAGACGATTTTTAGGCGCTTTCGTAAGATCAGGATTTTTCTCGGTAGTAGTTTTTCCCGTAATGGATGTCGCGGCACGCTCTGGTTTACCAGCTGATGGCTAACGGTGCCGCGAGCAACAAAGTGTTTTTGCTTGAGACATCAGTAAACAAAACGTTTTGTCGAAAGACGTTTTTGTCTGATAAGTATGCGTTGACCTTTGACACATCAATACATCTTTGTTGACGATTTATCGTGTCGAAAGCAGAAACACGGCACTTTGTTTTGAGGCGAAACATTCTGCGTGAGTTCAGTCTTTATTGAGAAATAATAGGAGTAGGGTGGAGGGAAAGTTGTGCGTGCTTCTGTTAACATGGATGTGGATGCTGAAAAATTACTTGTTTTAATAGAAGAAAGGCCTCCTATTTTTAATTATACCTTGAAAGAACACCACGAAAAAGATTTGCTGGAAAATCCCTTTTCCTGATTCCATCTTCGATTATATTTAAAACATAATAGAAGGAACTCAAACTTAATCTCGTAAAATTTCGGAATTTATTTTCACCTCCTTGTAGTTCATTTATAAATTCCTAAAGTGTATTCTTCTCGGTCCTCTTTTGATTAATCGGGTGGATCCATAAACGTCTTTCACTATCTTCCATGGAAGCGAGTTGAATCCACTGCCACAAAATGAGAGCACAAACTTCGTCATCGGACGACATTCTCGCAGCTAGACCAGGCCGAGACTGCGCCGAACAGGAATGATTTAAATGTATACAAAATGTCTTGTCCCAAAACGTGTTTTGCAAAGACGTTTTGTCTTATCAGTAGGCGTTGGAGCCCAACAAAAATGTTTTACCATTCGAGAGAAAGATTTGTTCAACGACAGAACATTTTGTGTAAAGACATTTTGTATGACCAGTGTGCGTTGAATCCCAACAAAATGTTTTACCTTTCGACAAAACGTTTTTCCTCGAGACGTTTCGTCTGATAAGTGTGCGGTCAGCCTTACTTAAGTTTACATCCTCAATAATACTGTATAGTTCATATTTCTTTAAAAATGAATATAAGGCTAGTTTATTCTAGGCAACTTTAACAATAATTCCATTTTCTCAGAAACGGCTCCAACAATTTTGATCAAATTTCGTACAGTTACTTGAGTATACGTCTTCAATAATACTACATATTTCATTTTTCCCAACGAATGAATATTAGGCTAGTTTATTCTTGGGCATCTTTAACAAAAATTGGATTTTCTAAAAACAGGCTCATACGATTTTCATTTTCTAAAGATAACTAAACGACGCATTAGTACGTATATGAGAAAGTTTGTACAATGTATGTTGTACCGATTTTTTAGAAGAGGGGTATTTGTAAACTATGTTTTGGGGTAAATGTAAACATACTTAGTTTTCTAACAATTAGTTAAATTTCCTATCAGGGCTGTCAATTTAGTTGTTAACTAATGATCTTTGGGTTGTTGTAGAGTTGAAATGCAGCGTACATATAAACGGAAGAGAAGTGGCCTTCCACCGCTCGCTGAATGTTTGGCTGCTAGAGCGAAATTCGGCTATCCGTGCGACAAGGCAGAGCTACTATAAATCATACAAGAGTATATCATTGCAAACAATCTACCTAATAAGTTTTAAAAAAAGCCTGGCAGTGATTGGTATTACGGCTTGATGAAGCCAGAGCACCTGCAAAAGGTCAGATTAGATGCCAAAGTGCCAGATGTTATAATTCATTTTATCAAACGTTGGCCAAGACTCCAAGATTTAGATCTCAGTTTGGGGAAAGAGGCTTTTATATTCGACGCTGACGAGAATGGATTTTCCCATCTTATACAATTGGTTCGTTGACGGATTTCTCCTGCACGTGAAGAGAGCTTGAGAGAGACTAGAATTGTCTGGACATGCAGCATTGCTGTTTTTTGACGGGCATGCAAGCCATATAAGTTTTCAGACAATGGAGGCAGCCATTCAGAACAATATCTCGCTGCTGAGGCTGCCTAGCCACCTAACAGATATACTGCAGCCGCTATACAAGACTATAGGTTGTACCTACTAGATATGTTACCAGCCTAATTATATTTTTTGTTTTTGATTAAAAATAATTTTACACCTTGTACATTGTGATTTTTTACGATTTTTTTACTATTCTTTATCCCTAGTTATCTACTTCATCTCAAAATATATTTAATTGGGGGGGGGGGGGGGGGTTTCCTATGTCATGACATGTGGGTTTCATGTAGGGCAAATGTAAACCACAACGTTGGGGTGAATGTGAACATAGCGTAAAAGAGCATTTAACGCCATATCATGTTCAGTATATCCCATCGTTCACATTTGCCCAAGTCAGAACTCAGCTCATCTAGTGTTACAAATAACTGTTCACAATTACCCGCAAAAATGATCGATTCACCCTCAATCCTCTTTTCATAGTGGGGTAATTGTAAACGCAAAACTGCGCACTTATTTTGATAGTAAATTACGGATAAAAGACGTAATTGTCTTCCATATATAATGATAGAGATCAGAAAAACGGCTGGTAAGAAAATATAAGCTCGATAAAGAAGATATATAAAAAAGATAAGAACTTACTTTGGAAAGTACAAAATTTGTCTCCAATTACCCCACTTGACCCTATTCCCATTAACAGGAAAGTACCACAGTTTTTAATGATATTTTCGTGTAACATAGAGTTCTCCAAAGCAAGCTTTTTTTTAAAACTACGTAAGTAACTTCAATAATTAGACGCAGATTTTCCACAAATTGTGATTGGATAAATCGTTTCATTGTTTCCAAAGTATTGTTGATATAGACAATTTTCTCGTAACAGAACTCATGGACGAGAGAATCGAGCTAATAGTCAGAGGATAATATTCACTCTGTGATTCTTAAACGTTCTGTATTTACTTTTTTGTCTTTCGTTAAATTAATTAATTTCGTTTGCTCCTATGTTTATCCATTTTCTGTGATTAATTTGTTCTTGCTGGTTTTATTAACAGTTTTCGGTTTGAAGATATCGTCACGAAACTTCGCATAGATATATAATTTTACCCTTATGGGTAACATAGGCTATATGGCGATAGAACATTTAGGGGAGGGAGAGCTTAATTCAATAACTATTTTTCCATACGTATACGAGTAATTTTCGATTTTTCACAGTGACAGATTTTCTTCCTTCATTCATGTAAATAGGTAAATGCGGAGCGCTATTCTTCATTTTTCCTTTATTCGACGGTTAAAATTGGAATGTTTCCATGTTACGCGGTCGAAGTTTTAGGTTCACTAAACCCGTTGAAATTAAATGGGCACTTCTGCTAATATGATATAAAAATTTTATTATTCACAAATTTCAGGGAGAAAGAACAACGTAAAATCAGGTACAATTATTTCATTAAATCCGTTGAAATTAAACGGAACTTATGCTAATATGATATAAAGAATTTTATTATTCACAAATTTCAGGGATAAAGAACAAAATGAAATCAGGTACAGTTATTTAAGAATAGGTTGGAAATTTAGTTGGTAGTATGAGCACAAAACGGGGTTTGGTGAGCAAAGCGAAATTTTGAAAAAACGATAATGAAAATGCATTTAATAGGAATTTAAAAAATTTGTTTACATTGTTGCTATCCATTTTATTTTATTCTTTGGATTAGTTCATTGTCAATTGCGGTCAATTGCTTGATTGATTTCTGCGAGAAAGGATTTGCTGTAGTAGACTGGAAACTACCATAATGTGTTACGCGTGAAAACAACAAGGAACGTACATGCTTAATGTCTTTCTTCATGGTTTTCATTACTCATATAAACCAACATAGACCAATTTTTGGACATGGACAACTTTATGTAGCTATATCCAGAACAAAGTCATGTCAGGGTGTGAAAATACAAATAACTGGAAGTGTTAATAAACCAGAAAATAACATAATGATATAGTTTATAATGAAGTGTTGAGTTATTTTTCTTTATATTTATCATTTTTGTTAATTTGTCATTAAAAATTAAACACACATTCCGTATTAAATACATTTATTTAATTAATTTTCAAAATATATTTCCACTATACTTATCAAAATCCAGGGGTGGTCAGTCAAAGCAATGATTTTCACGTGTTAGCTTATGGGAAAATAAAGAATATTTTAATTGAAAAATATTTTATCATTTTGGAGATAGATTTTATGGGTTAATCATAGCATACAGAATATTCTTATTTTTTATACACCATAGTCAACTTGTTTATAACTTTTATTACTTTCTGTATTTTCAGTATTTCCTGTAAGAAGTTTTGCAGTGAAAAAACACCTGTACTCAATGTAAATACAGTAATACCTCGATATACAAAGTAGATGCATTCCTGAAACTTTGTTCGTATATTGAAACTGTATATCAAATGACATTAATATAATAGGATGCGATACCAACCTTAATAATTTAAAATCTTGTAACGTAAACCTTTTAATAAGTACCAATCGCATTTTTCAAAGATTTTATTTTGAAATAGTATTATACTATTTATTGTACATACATACATTGTAATCACGATAACTTACACTATTAGAAGTAAAAAGTGTACGTAAAATTTCACTTACAACACTGCTTTTGTGCTAACAAGATAACTTTTCATGATTTTATGACTGCTCCAACAACATCTGCACATGGTTTTATTAGTTTCGGCGTATTGAGGTAAAATAACATTCTTCTGTTAACAACAGTCACTTCTTTGCAAATTAAACACTTTATCCTGACGAAAAACAACACAATGTCAGAATTCTTATAACGAAGATGACGTTACGAAGGTAACTTGAAAACAGTCAATACCTATAGAATGCTTGATGAAACGAACGAAACTGGAGAAAAGTAGATGTACTACATTACATTGAATCTGATATTCACTGCCTAACTAAGATCATGTATTTATTAGTTCTGAGCCAGAAGTTATTCCATAATCATGTACACTAATATTGTAGGCATTGATTGAATCGGATCGATTGTCATAAGTTCATTATAGCAATACTTCGTATATCGAGGTATTGCTGTACCCATTATAAGCAGGTTATTATTCTACATTTGGTATTTAAAATTGTGTCATTTCTGATTGGGATAGCCACACAAACTCTGGTAGCAAATGAAATTATATGACTTTTGATTTGTTTCAAATAAGATTGCTGTGATAGAATCAAGTGCATGTCATTTTTCAAATGTTATGTTACATTCGGCTATCCATGTAAAAATAAGGTAATTCTAATTAATGAGCTAAGGCATTCATCTATATATATATATATATATATAAGTGGAACTCAGATTATGTTTGTTCTTCATACAAATCCACACTTTTGAAGATATCAGCATGAAACTTCGCATAGGTATATTATTTTACCCTGCGGGTAACATAGGCCAGGGGTGCCCATTACGTCGCCCTTTAGGAAGATAGGAGTCACTTGCAGAGTCAGCAGAATGCTAGGAAAATTTAAAAAAAACTGAATTCGAAGGACGTTTTCTAGATTTTAAAGACCTCTAGCTCATTGTAACATTTTTGCTGAAATTGGCATTGAAGAATTTTCTAGCAAAATAGGAGATGTTCGACATGGATGCAACAGATCTGTAAAATGAAATATTAATTATGTTGCAAAATGATATAGAGTTGAACGTAAGATATAACGATTCAAATTTTTGGAAACTTGTTTCATCTGAAAAATTTTCAAATATGAAAACGCATTTATTTTGAAAGCATATTTTCCTTCCACTTATATTATGTGAATCGATATTTTAAAATATAAACCTAATTTATTCTAAAACCAGAAATGCACTCACCAACGAATATCTTAGAGATTGTTTACATCTCGCGGTTTTGAGTTACAAGCCCAATTACCAATCACTGGCGGAGGATATGCAGTAGAAAGTGCCCATAATTGTTTAAATGAAGAATAAATTGGGCAGTTATTTATTTTGTCAATTTTATAAATGGTATATACCGTATATACCTGAATATAAGTCGAGGTGTTTTTCCAATTTTTATTACCGAAAAATCGCTAGTCGTCTTATAATCGCGCGGTGCGTAATAGTTTGACTGACTGACTGAGGAACCGAAGCCAGAGATAGCTACAGATGGTAAGAATCGAATAGCTATAATCGAAATATTCGATTCAAATGTATTCGAATACAAATACTTTTTTGAGTTTTATCCTATATATTATGCGCGTAGTGAAGCTGCGTGCGTTCGTGCGTATTTAATAACATCGGCGTATTTCTCGATAACCGTTCGTCGTAAAGATATGCGGTAATCGGCGTTTTGTTTCTACTGGCTATGAGGTCCCTGGAGAAATATTTCCGTTCGCTAAACTATCCCGGGTTCGAATCCAGGAGACAATTATATTTTCCCATAAATTTACACGGGATTTTCGATTTTTCAGAGTGCAAGGTTTTTTCCTTTATTTATTAAAATACGTAAATACGGACCCATTTTCTTCTTTTTTACTTTATTCGACGGCTAAAGCTCTATACTATCTTATTCTTGCGATGTTTTCATGTTACGCGGTCTAATTTTTCAGAAATACGCATTCTTTTTCGAAATTTTGGGGATTTTTCGTACTCATTCCGGGCGTTGCCATGGAGACTCATTGTTGCCTCAGATTCATTTAAGGCCAATTAAACCTTCAAATAGACGAAAGAAAAGTGTTATTGTTATCTTCTCTTCATTGATAATCTAAATAAACGCTTGCATTAACGTCGCCTTTACAGTAGGTCCTGTAAGAAGTTAAAAGCAGTCGTTGATAGACACTTGTAGGAAAGCAACTGTATATGCCAACTAACACTACAGTTGATAACAAAGGGGCGAAGTCAGTGATAGTTAAAACCACTGGAAATGAAAAACTAAGGGTAACAGTAATGTTATCGGTATTAGCTGATGGGACAAAATTGCGACCCTTCGTAATATTCAAGAGGAAGAATCTACCAAAAGAAAAACTACCACCTGGTATCATTTACAGATGCAATGAAAAAGGCTGGATGACTAGTGACTTGATGATTCAGTGGCTGAGTGAAGTGTGGGATAAACGACCTGATGCTCTTTTAAAGATGAGATGAATGCTAGTTCTTGATGGTTTTCGAGGGCATCTTACGGATGATGTGAAATCCAAAATATCACACCTTAACACTGATCTGGTGATCATACCAGGAGGCTTGACCTCCCAACTACAAGTGCTCGATGTGGTCATCTACGGCGCGTTTATGGGGAATGGTTGCTGTCAGGGAATTGCCCTCTGACTCCAGCAGGTAAAATGAAAAAACCAACAGAGGCTCTACAGGGAAAATGGATTAAAACTGCTTGGGACAGTATCTCACAAGCAGCAATAGTCCATGGATTTAAGAAGTGTTTTGTTTCTAACAGTTTGGATGGATCAGAAGATGACATTCTGTGGGAGTAGGAAGATGATGCAGCTATTGGAGATTCATCCAGTAGTGAAAGTGAAAATAACAATTAAAATGTGCTAATGAGAAATAATCTGCATGAGAGATTCTAATGTTCCAAAATGTTCAGTTGAAAATTCCAATCAAAGTTGCTTATTTCAATTGGTTCTAAGTACATTAGTCAATGGTATAATAAACCTCTGTCATTGTGTGCATAATAAATTTTTTCCTTTAATTAGGGGAATTCCAGAGTCGTCTTATATTCAGGTGTATACGGTAGTAAATGCTTTATTCAAAGTTATGTATTTTATTTAATATATTTTATTTAGTTATAATAGCATGAAGTATATGTTTGAAAAATTTAGTAGCCCGCAAGACAATTTACAGAATGAAAGTAGCCCTTGGCATAAAAAAAATTTGGGCCCCATTGCTTTATGATGATTCGCAAGTTCATAGGTCGCTTCCCTCTGCCTGTCTCCTATTCCTCATCTCAACTCTTTACAATTCGCATCAAAATTTCACCACTACGAATACCTTGAAGTGGATGAGAGAAAAGGACCAAATTTGCACCTACCTATTCTCGAGCTGGCAAACCCTCAGTTGTCATTGAACTATAGCTATCAGTTAGTTGACGTATTCTCTCTGCCTACTTTTGTGAGTTTTTTCCCACCCAATTATTTATTGTGGATTACGATCAAGGTAAGAGTGCTGCCGATTATGTTGAGAAGAAAGTTTCGTCTAAAAGTTTTGCGGTTATTATTATTATGCATTATTTAATGCTTTCAAATGAATGACAAAGGCTTCAGAAGGGAGAGTAATTATAAGTGTGGGATTACCCTAAATAATATTATTAATTTGTTTATTAATTATTAAGGGTGAAACAGAAAAATTTTCACGTTTTTACATGAAGAAAAACACGGAGATTGAATTTGCGTATTGTATAAATTCAATTCTCATTATAAAATCTCCAAAAATTACATTACAAGGTGATTTTTTGCATTTTTATATTTAATCAGTTTAATACATATAAAGAATTTTTTATTCACAAATTTCTGAGCAAAAGAACAAAGCAAATACAGGTACAATAATTTATGAATTTTATATATTTAATCAATGTAATACATATAGTATCAATAGGAAATTTTTTCAGTCCCAAGAGGAAGGCACACCAGTGTAAATTCACCGGTTCTAGATGGTCGTGATTCTCGTGAAAATTTGACAGCTGATCTGGATGTAGAAGAAGTTGTAATGAAAAACGTTAATTCCAATTGTGTATACTCTCTCCCCATCAATTCAAAATCCTTAACCCCAAATAGTGACACTCTCACCTCTAGTATCACCACGAGAAGTCAGAACAGTACGTTAAAGTCGAAAATCAAGTGACTGTAGGACAATGAATCTAAAATGATTGTGGAATCTCAATCACAATTTAAATTGCTATTTCAGAATATTCAATGTCTAATTGTAAGTAATAAAATAACTGAATTAGAATTTCTGGCAATAGAACAGAAGCCTGAATTTATATGTATATTTGCGAGCACTGGATGAAAGCTATGTCTGTCAATTCCAGGTTAGATTGTGCATCATCTTACTGCAGAGTCTTTCATGTGGATGGTGCTTTTGTGATTTTTGTAAAAAGTGATAGTTCTTACGATAATATATCCTTTGATATTAATCATATTTATACTGATAAAATCCTCGAATGTGTTGACTTGAGTTTTTCATGGCAGGATGAATTATTTAATCTTTTTGTCAAGTATCAATCCACCACCACTCTCGATCGAGTATACATAGTTGCATGATTATTTTTTTGACTGGCAGTGTCAGTCTGGCGCTTTCGGAATGAGAGTTGTGCCGGCATAGCGGCTCCAGTAAATGCTGGGCAGAGCTTGTATTAACACACGTGTGTTCGTTCTTCGCTTCTCTACCTGTGAAACATTACAATCACAGTTGGTTCTAGCATATGGCTTGCCATTTTTTTATTAAAATAATTTATTTTTGCATCTTGAACATCCTATATTTGGTTCAATTTCTTCGATGTGTATTAATGATTTATTTTTTTTTAAGTTATCCATTTCTTTTTAAGTACGGTGGCAATTCAATTCACACTTGAGGGGTTACTGTAATTTTCCCATTATAATACGCACCCTATATAATACGCACCCATGATTTTACGAGTGAATTGTGAAAATTGTCTTGTCACCATATATAATACACAACTCATTTTTTGTAAAAAGATCACTGTAATTTTTCACTTGGTTATTAGCAGTATCAAGACAGTTCTCGCCTTGCCACAAAGTGAAGGTTAGGGTTAGCATTAGAAGAGAGAGAGAGCATGCGAAAAAGCAGAGATTTAATGGATTACAAGCATTAATGTGCATTTTACTTATGTTTTATACATCAAATGTAATAACCAATACAGTGTAAATACAATACAATGCATAAACAATGCACATAGGATGTAAATAAAGTGTAAACCTGGCAACGTGTGCTAGTTCCGCAGATTCTTTAGAATCTCAATACTATAAATTATCTAGTATTCTTCGAATAAATATAAATTAATATATACATTCTATTAATGGCAATATTTTTCATTTTTTCACCTAATGCACCGTGTCTCAACCCATGTTAAAATGGGAGCGTCTTTGTGTAAATTGAACAGGTTCCCCAATTGGTAAATCGTGCTAAAGTGAATTTCGTGTTAAGCGAACTCTTGTTAAGTGGGGACTGCCTGTAGTCATATAATGTATAAAAAAATATTTTAATTTAAAAATAAATTGGTGTGTTTAAATCTTTTAAGTAATAAAGTTGCAGAATGCAGTCTTTTAGAAAATAAATAATCATTTGTTCATGGACTAAATTAAATTATTAATGTGTTTTATCAATTTTAATTCATTGAGCGATTTAAATGAGTAAAAGGAATAAAAAATAAATTGAGGTCATTTTGACATATTAAAATTATTGTGTTATTTAATTCATTAAAGTTATGTTTACAATACCATAGTGAAATGATATAGTAAACATCCTGATACATGTGTTTCAGTATAAACATGCAATTCCATATATAGTACCAGTGAGAAATACTTAAATAAGACATTGAGCAAGTTAGAACTTTGAAATTGCTGAGAAGAATTTATCTAATGAAGTTTTTTAAGTCTTTAAATGATTGCATATTTAGTAGAAATGATTTAATGATAAACTTCTATTACTCTGCTATGAAGAGCTCTCATAATTAAGCCCAAGAAAGTTCATATTCACAAACAAAGGGCCAAGGTCCATTTCTATCACACCACAAATCATTAAGGCCTCCTTCTCGGTGCACTGATCCACAGTCTTCATTGCCTTCACCATTGTCAGGTTGTCCTTGGCGCCATTCATAATAACCAGTTTCTTCTAAAGGTTGACCTTAAAAATTAATATTTCTCTTTATTTTCCTTCTGATTTTATTTAAGACAATGTTTTTATGATTCCTTTAATGAACTATGAAACTTAAGTGGTGAATGTAGTGCAACTTATTCAACAAAGTTTTGGAAATGATGTAATCAGATGTTGCAAGAAAGTTCTGAGTCTAACATAAAGTGTAATATTGTGCCTTTAAGCTATACTTACCAAATATTGTGACATATTTTCCATCTATTACTTTATCATTGAAACCAATGTATGCCCACTCCTTAGCTGTAGGATGCCTGGCATACATTAATTTTATGACATTAAGCTCAGCCTTTGAATTTATGATCGCCAGATGACCACCTTCAACGGAACATGTAGCAGCTGCATGCTCAAAATTCATAGCTCCTATTGCGTGGAACTTATAATATCCAACTCCAGGAAAGTATTCATAATCCAAGGGCCTTTTAGGTGGAGCTATAGTAATAATATTTTTTCTTTATGAGGAGTACATTCTCATTTAGTTTTCAAATAGATTGTCAATACAATTAATAAGACGTGTTAGGAGTGGTTTACAACATTGAAAATTAAAATTTCTAATAAATACATTAACACTTTTTTGTTTACATGAAAGCATGCGTTCTAAATTGCTAAATTATTTTTAGGATCATTTTAAAAAAATTTTGTAATAAATAAAATTTTCGTCTTTTCGCTAATTCGTTTTAAATTTTACAAGCATATACGATTGAAAAGTTCAATCCCTTGAATGCGGATACTTTTAAAAGCATAAATACCTGATGTTTCTTCTTCGATTTGGATTGTGTATTCCCCTCCGTTTTTGGTCAAGCCGCTTTTCGTCTCAACCTTCACTTTCACGTTTGCTGCTTCGCGCATCTCCTTGTTCACAATCCACTTGGTTATATGGTGTCCCGTTTCGTTTTTTCGAATGCTTAACCATAGATCAACCTTTCTCCTTATCGGAGATTCGCCACTATCAGTTTTGATTATTTCTAATTGACCCGCTATGAGGTGTAGCGAGACTACGAGGAAAATCACCTGGGGATATGTAGCCATATCCTTTAGAGGTTAGCGAATGCCAAGTTACAAATCTTACGGAGCGATAAGAAAACCGATTTGAAAATATTTCACTGCTTCCAACGGTCCAGCGAGGCAGTCTCTTGCAGTTTTCCGGCTGCGCTGCTATTGGTCTCTCTTAATTGATGACGTCATTAACGTATACGAAACCAGAATGAAAAGATGCTATATATAATCTTGAAGGTGGGTCGGTTTTAGAGGCGTAGGACAGGTTAGAGGTGGAGGTCAAGATGGAGGTCAGACGATTTTTAGGCGCTTTCATAAGATCAGGATTTTTCTCCGTGTAGTAGTTTTTCCCGTAATGGATGTCGCGGCACGCTCTGGTTTATCAGCTGATTGCTAACGGTGCCGCGAGCAACTTTGTTAAGCAAATATGAGACAATATAAATGTTAATTTTTATAAGCAATTCTCAAATTACAAAACACCCATATTTACATGGTCCATATGATGCAATGCAAAGTAGGTAATTTTGCGAAATCAACAGCTAGGTATAACTACCGTTTCCCTTGAGATAAAAAAACGTGTTCAAGTCAAATTCATGCGTCAAATCGACGCGTATATGAAAGTCGACGGAAGGAAAATGCGTTTTCATTCTTATGACATCTCTCTCCCTAGTTCTCCGAATCTTGTCCCTGCTACAGAATTTAAATTTCTTTGTACTTTTGTTGACCCTAATCTCAACTGGAATTCGCATATCGATCACCTTTAAAAAAAATTAATTCTCTTTCTTACCTTGACTCTGCCCTAAAAAAAGCATTTGTTTTCAAGTTCTGCTTATGTTTTATTATGCTTACTTTTATTCTATATTAAAGTACTAGTAGTGAATGTGTGCTTGCATTCGCTAGCATTTTCTCCCACCTTAAAGTAAAAATAAAACCCAAAAAATAATTTCAACGCATAAGTTTGCATCTCAGCTCCGAATTACGTGTTTTTCTGTTTTGAAAATATTAGGGTAAAAACAACCCCTAAAATTTATAATTATAAAACATTTATAGGTTTTTAGCATTTGTTACGGATACCTCACATTTATACAAAATTTCATGAATGTAGCACCTCTAGAAGTGCATTTGTATGAATTTCATTGTTTAAATTTTATGAATTTTTAACGGCCACAATATAAAACTTTTATGAAATTTTCACTGTTATCTTCCACCGGAACATTATTTCCTAACTTGGTTAAAAATTTCAGCTTCCTGGCTCTAACTAAAGTACATAAACATTAGTGAATTTGTTTAACGTTTGAGAATTTATTACGTCCGAACGAACAAAAATTTTCAAATTTCTATATTCCCGTTTTCATTATTTGGCAAATTCTACCTCTTGAAAAAATTTCAGCTTCATAGCCCATTTGAAAGTACCTAAACCATGAAATGTTAGTAAAATTGTTTATAATTTTTACCGGCCAGGAAAATAAACATTGTTGCAATTTTGCATTTATTCCTGTGATTATTTTTTTTGATTCACCTGTGTATTAAATTTCAGCTCTCCAACTATAGTAGTTTGGGCCAGACATTAGTATCCTCCTATATCCTATATATATCCTATCATTCTATAAGCACTCTTCTTACAGAGGAGGATATACGATACTATGTAATTAATTGTGCTTGCATTCTGCAAGCATTTTCTCTCACCTTAAAGTGAAAGTAAAATACGAAAAATAATTTTGAATGCATAAGTTCACATCTCGGCTCCGAATTACGTGTTTTTCTGTTTTGAAAATATTGGGGTGAAAACAACCCCTAAAATTTATAATTATAAAACATTTATAGGTTTTTATCATTTGTTACGGATACCTCACATTTATGCGAAATTTCATCAATGTAGCATCTCTAGAAGTGCATTTATATGAATTTAATTATTTAAATTTTATTAATTTTTAACAGCCACAGCAATAAATATTTCTAAAATCTTCAATGTTATTTACCATCGGGACATTATTTCCTAACTCTGTTAAAATTTTCAGCTTCCTGGATCTACAGAAAGTACATAAACATTAGTCAATTTGTTAAACATTTGAGAATTTATTACGCCCGAACGAATAAAATTTTTCAAATTTCTATTTTCCCGTTTTCATTAATTGGCAAATTCTACCTCTTGAAAAAATTTCAGCTTCATAGCCCATTTGGAAGTACCTAAACCATGAAATGTTAGTAAAACAAAACACAAAAACTTTAACGTAGTAATTTAATCATATATCTTCAGTAATTTTCACTTAACATATGAAATAAAATAAGACAAAAGCATATAAAAACAATTTAACTTATATCCAAACATACCTATAATGCGAATGACACGATTACAGAAAAAGAAACAGTTCACTAATGTTTATTCGCAGAATTAACCTGTGTATAGAAAACCATAGATAATGAAAGAAAAACATACACTCAAATCAGAAGATATTAAATAAGTATTTCATCAACTATTTCTACGTTTACGATATGTTTATAGTTCAAACGTAATTTGTTTACATCGGTTGCTAAGTATATCCTAATGCTGAGCAATAATGAAAAATAAGATTTTCCCTTCAATTCGTCGTATTTGATCCGTAAGCCCCTCTTTTAAAAAATTATTCCAAAAGAGGAGATAATTTACCACAAAAAAGTCTGCGAGAGCATATGTCTGCGATATATATGTAAGGAGTTAAAAATTCGAGAAATTTACGAAAAAATTTTAAATGGAAATCCCATATAAAGGAAAATATTTTATTATAATTAAATAGTACACCGAATCGGTTTAAAAACCTTACTACACCACCGTACACATGATAACGGTTAATATGACACCTTCCTCTTTTTTCTGCGTGTTGTAGTTTCTGAGCCTTAGCAGAACATACATACATACATACGAAATCTTACTTTATAGATATGTATAGAAGATGTATAAATAGATAGGAAGATACTAATGTCTGGCCCAAACTACAATAGCTGGGGAGTTGAAATTTAATACATAGGTGAACCGAAAAAATTAATCGGAGGAATAATTGGAAAATTGCAACAATGTTTATTTTCTTGGCCGGTGAAAATTATAAACAATTTTACTAACATTTCATGGTTTAGGTATTTCTAAATGCGCTATCAAGCTGAAATTTTTTCTACCTGTAGAATTCGCCAAATAATGAAAACCGGAGTACATATAGAAATTTGAAAATTTTTATTCATTCGGATGTAATAAATTCTCAAATGTTTAACAAATTGACTAATGTTTATGTACTTTCTATAGATCCAGGAAGCTGAAAATTTTAACAGAGTTAGGAAATAATGTCCCGGTGGTAAATAACATTGAAGATTTTAGAAATATTTATTGCTGTGGCTGTTAAAATTTAATAAAATTTAAACAATTAAATTCATATAAATGCACTTCTAGAGATGTTACATTGATGAAATTTCGCATAAATATGAGGTATTCGTAACAAATGATAAAAATCTATAAATGTTTTATAATTATAAAATTTAGGGGTTGTTTTTACCCCAATATTTTCAAAACAGAAAAACACGTAATTCGGAGCCAAGATGTGAACTTATATCCTCCTCTGTAAGAAGAGTGCTTATAGAATGATAATACTATTCTCTGGAGTTTCTCTCCCTGCCTGAAAGAAATCTTAATCATTCATAAGAAATTACTATTATCTGGAGTTTCTCCCCCTGTCTGAAGGAAACCTTAATCATTCATAAGAAATTACTTGGAATCATCACCGGTAGAAGCTATTATGCCAGCTGTTGGCCATTATTTACGGAATTTAATATCCTCACCATCCCATCATAATAAATTTTCTGCTTAGTCGTATTGACCAAGAAAAATATTAATAAAATGGAGAAAAACAGCATGGTCCACAATTACTGTGCCCGATCAGCTGATGATCTACATCTATAGCTCAACCCTAGCAAAATTACCGTAGAAGCCCAAAAGTAATGGGTATAAACCTGTATGATAAATTATCCAAAAACCTTAAGAGCATGGCATGTTTTAAGAATTAAAAAAGAAATTATTTCTTTACCTTGTTGGTAGATGTGTATATAGTGTTTCTGAGTTTCTAAATGATGCATAATTCTTTTTGTTATCTTTTTGTTTTCCTTTGTGTATCTTATGCTTGTATTTTGTAAGGGTATTTCATATTATTCATATTTGATGTGTCTTATACCTGCCTATAGTACAATCTTTGGACAAATAAACTTCATCTATAAAGAAAAGTGTTTGTATTCATGTATGTATGATTTTTATAGCTCTGCAACTTCAGCACGTAGAAACAAGAGAAAAGTGTCATTTTAAGTGGAATAATGAGTTAAGTGGTGTAGCCAGGTTTTTATACCGATTTGATAGTCCTTTCTAATTTTTTTAAATATTTTCTTTTTTCATTCTCTCCATTTGAATAACATAGGGATGAGTGCAGCTTAATTTTCATTTGATTTTTAAAATTACTTAGAAACGTTATACGAACGTTAGACTTAGATGGTTCTACGAAGGAAAGAACAAAGTTTATTTTTATTAAAGACAGAACCCGAATCTTGATCGAATTAGCGTAAAAATGCGTTTTGAATCAGAAAAATAGATGATTTTATCAGTTTTATGACAATACCAATTATAAGCTACCATGACAACTCCTAGTGTCGCCGAAGTTGAAAGTCCAATGCATTTATAGGGGGAAAATTTTAACGTAAGATCGTTTTTTGAATTTCTGTGTGCGATTTTTCTTTTTTTACATGGCAACAAAATATTTGTTGATCGTAATTGAAATATTTCTAATGAAGAGTTTTGGTACTTTCCTTTTAACGGGAATTCCTTAAAATAAACATGTATTGCTATGATTGTTTGAGAGGATATAACATTGAAAAGATTAAATTATTAAAGAAAGGTACTGTTGCTAACCCTTGACTGATTGGCCGGTCTCTACATTTACAAACAATCTCCGGACAACGTGGAGGGTATCTTTGGTTCCGGGCGAGGCGAAGGGCACGGTAGCGCCCGGAGACGGTTACCCATTACACAAAGCGAGCCGAAGGCTTGTCGATATAACCTCTCAATTTGCGGCGTAGCAGTCAAGAGGATATAACATTGAAAGGATATATTGACGAGCCTTCGGCTCGCTTTGTTGTAATGGGTAGTCGTCTCCGGGCGCTACCGCGCCCTTCGCCTCGCCCGGAACCAAAGAAACCCTCCACATTGCCTGGAGATTGGGTTTGTAAATGTCGAGACTGGCCAATCAGTTTCTTGTCCGGTGGTTGGGTTTGTAAATGTCGAGACAGTCCAATCACCAATGTTGTCGTTAGAATGATATTTCTCGTATTTGTACTTACATTGCAATTAATAATAAATAAATTTAAAAAAAGTTTATATTTTAAGGTATTCCCGTTAACAGGAAAGTACCACAGTTTTTAATGATATTTTCGTGTAACATAGAGTTCTCCAAAGCAAGCTTTTTTTTAAAACTACGTAAGTAACTTCAATAATTAGATGCAGATTTTCCACAAATTGTGATTGGATAAATCGTTTCATTGTTTCCAAAGTATTGTTGATATAGACAATTTTCTCGTAACAGAACTCATGGACGAGAGAATCGAGCTAATAGTCAGAGGATAATATTCACTCTGTGATTCTTAAACGTTCTGTATTTACTTTTTTGTCTTTCGTTAAATTAATTAATTTCGTTTGCTCCTTTGTTCATCCATTTTCTGTTGATTAATTTGTTCTTGCTGGTTTTATTTACAGTTTTCGGTTTGAAGATATCGTCACGAAACTTCGCATAGATATATAATTTTACCCTTTGGGTAACATAGGCTATATGGCGATAGAACATTTAGGAGAGGGAGAGCTTAATTCGATAACTATTTTCCCATAAGTATACACGTAATTTTCGATTTTTCATAGTGCAAGATTTTCTTCCTTCATTCGTGTAAATAGGTAAATGTGGAGCGCTATTCTTCAATTTTGCTTTATTCGACGGTTAAAACTGCAATGTTTTCATGTTACGCGGTCGAAGTTTTAGGTTCACTAAACCCGTTGAAATTAAATGGGCACTTCTGCTAATATGATATAAAAATTTTATTATTCACAAATTTCAGGGAGAAAGAACAAAGTAAAATCAGGTACAATTATTTCACTAAATCCGTTGAAATTAAACGGGAACTTATGCTAATATGAAATAAAGAATTTTATTATTCACAAATTTCAGGGATAAAGAAAAAATGAAATCAGGTACAGTTACTTAAGAATAGGTTGGAAATTAAATTGGTAGTTTGAGCACAAAACGGGGTTTGGTGAGCAAAGCGATATTTTGAAAAATCGATAATGAAAATTCATTTAATATGAATTTAAAAAATTTGTTTACATTGTTGCTATCCATTTTATTTTATTCTTTGGATTAGTTCATTGTCAATGCAGTCAATTGCTGGATTGATTTCTGCGAGAAAGGATTTGCTGTAGTAGACTGGAAACTACCATAATGTGTTACGCGTGAAAACATCAAGGAACGTACATGCTTAATGTCTTTCTTCATGGTTTTCATTACTCATATAAACCAACATAGACCAATTTTTGGACATGGACAACTTTATGTAGCTATATCCAGAGCAAAGTCATGTCAGGGTGTGAAAATACAAATAACTGGAAGTGTTAATACACCAGAAAATAACATAATGATATAGTTTATAATGAAGTGTTAAGTTAATTTTCTTTAACTTTATCATTTTTGTTAGTTTGTCATTAAAAATTAAACATACATTCCGTATTAGATACATTTATTTAATTAATTTTCAAAATATATTTCTACTATACTTATCAAAATCCAGCGGTGGTCAGTCAAAGCAATGATTTTCACGTGTTAGCTTATGGGAAAATAAAGAATATTTTAATTGAAAAATATTTTATCATTTTGGAGATAGATTTTATGGGTTAATCATAGCATACAGAATATTCTTATTTTTTATGCACCATAGTCAAACTTGTTTATAACTTTTATTACTTACTGTATTTTCAGTATTTCCTGTAAGAAGTTTTGCAGTGAAAAAACACCTGTACTCAATGTAAATACAGTAATACCTCGATATACGAAGTAGATGCATTCCTGAAACTTTGTTCGTATATTGAAACTTTGTATATTGAATGACATTAATATAATAGGATGCGATACCAACCTTAATAATTTAAAATCTTGTAACGTAAACCTTTTAATAAGTACCAATCGCATTTTTCAAAGATTTTATTTTGAAATAGTATTATACTATTTATTGTACATACATACATTGTAATCACGATAACTTACACTATTAGAAGTAAAAAGTGTACGTAAAATTTCACTTACAACACTGCTTTTGTGCTAACAATATAACTTTTCATGATTTTATGACTGCTCCAACAACATCTGCACATGGTTTTATTAGTTTCGGCGTATTGAGGTAAAATAACATTCTTCTGTTAACAACAGTCACTTCTTTGCAAATTAAACACTTTATCCTGACGAAAAACAACACAATGTCAGAATTCTTACAACGAAGAAGACGTTATGAAGATAACTTGAAAACAGTCAATACCTATGAAATGCTTGATGAAACGAACGAAACTGGAGAAAAGTAGATGTATTGCATTACATTGAATCTGATATTCACTGCCTAACTAAGATCATGTATTTATTAGTTCTGAGCCAGAAGTTATTCCATAATCATGTACACTAATATTGTAGGCATTGATTGAATCGGATCGATTGTCATAAGTTCATTATAGCAATACTTCGTATATCGAGGTATTGCTGTGCCCATTATAAGCAGGTTATTATTCTACATTTGGTATTTAAAATTGTGTCATTTCTGATTGGGATAGCCACACAAACTCCGGTAGCAAATGAAATTATATGACTTTTGATTTGTTTCAAATAAGATTCCTGTGATAGAATCAAGTGCATGTCATTTTTCAAATGTAATGTTACATCCAGCTATCCATGTAAAAATAAGGTACCGTATATACTCGTGTATAGTACGAGTTTTTACGACCAAATTTTTATTGCAAAAATTGGGTTTTCGTACTATACACGAGTAATGCATTTGAGGATTTAAAATTCATGTATCTTTACGGGCATTTTCGTGAAGTTATGCCACCCGCACGCATTCTAATGGTAGGCTAACCTTAACAGTGAGGTCCTTTATCGATGTTATGTTGCTTCGTGAAGAGTAGAATCTTTTTCATATATACAGCTTCAAATTCACAAATACTTGATAGAAGTGACGATTTACGGGCACTACCTTTCTTGACTTTTATGTATGTACATCTTTGTTTGCGTCTTTTTATAAGGGATGGATTGAAACGAGTTGTACTAAAAGTATCATAGACGGCGTAACTTTATGGAATTTCGACATCTTGGAAAAAAGAAATTACTATTCAACAGTCTTTATTGTGTCTTCAATCACACACCGACCGGTTTCCACTACAAAATCATTCTAATGGTGTTACTAACCGACGTAACACCTTTAGAATGACATTGTAGTGGAAACCGATCGGTGTGTGATTGAAGAAACAATAAAGACTGTTGAATATTACAAAGTAATTTCTTTTTATCCGTTATCCCTACCTATTAAATAGATGAGCGAGTGGAACTATTACGTACGCGGAACGTAATCCAGCCGTAGTAGAATTGAAACGATTTTATTTCATCTTGTGCAGTCATGGCTTATATCACTTTTTATTAAATGTTTTAGGAGTAAGATACTTAACTTATCCGAATTTTAGTGTACTCGCAAGAAATACTATTTACATTTACGGTCTATTCTATAATGGTGTGGAAAATCAGGGTTGTTCGATATATCTCGCTCGTAACCATCGAGCTATCGAAACGAAATATATCGACCCTGGTGGAAAGCTGGGGTCGTACTATAAACGAGATATATGAAAAAATCAGGTTTGTTCACCAAAAAATCAGGGGTCGTACTATACATGGAGTCAGCATATGCACGAGTATACACGGTAATTCTAATTAATGAGCAAAGGCATTCATCTATATATAAGTGAAACTCAGATTATGTTTATTCTTCATACAAATCCACACTTTTGAAGATTTCAGCATGAAACTTCGCATAGGTATATTATTTTACTCTGCATGTGCCAATTACGTCGCCCTTTAGGAAGATAGGAGTCACTTGCAGAGTCAGCAAGATGCTAGGAAAATTTTAAAAAACTGAATTCGAAGGACGTTTTCTAGATTTTAAAGACCTCTAGCTCATTGTAACATTTTTGCTGAAATTGACATTGAAGAATTTTCTAGCAAAAAGGAGATGTTCGACATGGATGCAACGGATCTGTAAAATGAAATATTAATTATGTTGCAAAATGATGTAGAGTTGCACGTAAGATATAACGATTCAAAATTTTGGAAACTTGTTTCATCTGAAAAATTTTCAAATATGAAAGATGCATATATTTTGAAAGCATATTTTCCTTCCACTTATATTATGTGAATCGATATTTTTAAATATAAATCTAATCTAATTCTAAAACCAGAAATGCATTCACCAATGAATATCTTAGAGATTGTTTACATCTCGCGGTCTTGAGTTACAAGCCCAATTACCAATCACTGGCTGAAGATATGCAGTATAAAGTGCCCATAATTGTTTAAATGAAGAATAAATTTGGCAGTTATTTATTTTGTCAATTTTATAAATGGTATATACCGTATATACCTGAATATAAGACGAGGTGTTGTTCCAATTTTTATGACCGAAATACGGTAATCGTCTTATAATCGTGTGGTGCGTAATAGTTTGACTGACTGAGGAACCGAATTTGACAGCTGATCTGGATGTAGAAGAAGTTGTAATGAAAAATGTTAATTCCAATTGTGTATACTCTCTCCCCATCAATTCAAAACCTCTAACCCCAAATAGTGATACTCTCACCTCTAGTATCACCACGAGAAGTCAGAACAGTACGTTAAAGTCGAAAATCAAGTGACTGTAGGCAGCACCGGCTTCAGACGGTAAGCAAGTGAGGCAATCGCCTCAGGGCGCACTCTCGAGGGGGGCGGCCTGATGCCGTTTGTGATCACAATGACGCCCCTCCCTCTCCCAACTTCGGTCTTACAGCAGGAGCGGCCACCCAGATCATAGAGACATATTTGCGAAAAATGGAGGGAAGTATAAAGCTAAACAAAGGCAACATGTGCGGGTCGGATCCGCGAGGTAGTTTTTACAAGCTTTCCGTCTCCTTTGTCTCAGAGGGTGAAGGAAAAAGGGGATGTTTTCAAGAAAGTGGGGGAGGGGGGGATTTTCCACATTGGTCCCATCGGCATATTTGACCTAAAAGGGCATACGGCATACCTGATTCCAACGATTCTGTTTCCCTCTTATTTATATTATGAAGAACCCTTTCCACTCTCTGAGAATCCAGGAAACGTGAGTTGAGAAAATATTTTAAAACACTCTTTCGGACGTTTCTAAAGGAAAAGAATAATTGGAGGACAGGAACCGATGTACCGTCTTTGACGGTTTATTTCTGTATGGAAATTCCAGGACCACCCGCATGCGCCTTTCTTCTGAATGGGAGGAGACGTATGCGAAGATCATAAATGCTACTACTGTACTACTGGCAGTCTTTCCTTCTTTTTGAAGGTTTTAGATTTTATGACCTTACGGGTGGCTAGAAAGAAATCTTACCAACGCGTCGGCAAACGTCGCGATGTTCCCAAGAAAACTTTCTGACACGTGTTTTACACATTGGTCTCTTCACACTCTCCTTTTTCTCCTAAAATTTCTCGAAAAAGGAATTACTTCAAGACCCTCAGATTTTCTTAGTTTGTGGAAGAAGTAACATCGCAGAGAGAGCGAGTCGTGTCGTATTTTTGCAGTAACAGTGTGCATTTTGCGTATAAATTAATAGGACTAGTTGGTATTTTAACTCGTGAAATATTTTTATTATTTGTTTTTAATTTCTTTTGTTTCGCTTTTGGAGTTTTTGTGAGAGAAACTGTTTTAATTTTGGTAGAAGGATATCCTAACGATCCAGATCTTCTCATCACTACGTGGGACATCTTCACTCACAACATTGTCAGTACATTGTCTTCCATTGGAGAGGTTAGTTTGAATTTAATGAATTGTTACTGTTTATATTAAACTTCTTTTAGTACCTAATCCGATTTATTTCGAGAGATTTACTTCAATTATTTCTCGGTGTACTGTGACATTTCTCGGAATAATTAGTATCATTAATATTAGCCGATGTCGGAATTTTCGACCTGTCATAATGACCCCTATGTTATTAATGATTCCTATAATAACTTGCAAGTCCAAATCAGTTATTCAAGTAAAAATCTCAAAAGTTGAAAAAATAAACCCTAATATTTAGGATGATCGTTTTTCGGATAAATTTCCCACCCCGTTATTCGCTAAACCCTTTGTTGTGAGGAAACCCTACCCTAACTGGAAAGACCTTACTGAATATAAATATCGTTGCTCTCAGCTTCAGAGCAACTCCCACGAATTCTCCTCCATACTACCCCTACTAAATTACACCTTTTCATTGCTTTACTTTTTGGTTTGCCAAAACAAAGGGGGAAGGTGTGAGTCTAATTTTTATATAATTCTTATATCGAAAGTGAATTCTTATAGTTGCGTAGTTATGTTATAGTCGGAATTAATAATGTTACTATTTCTTGATTCTTCGAATTAAGTACGGTTGTTAGTAAAATTAAAATTTTTAACTTATTATAATTTTCTTGTTGGATTTTATTCGTTTATCTAGCCCTTAGATAATAATCATTACTTGTATTTAGTATCCTTCCATTATTATACGATAAATTCTATAAATCTTTTCCCCAGTACTCACAGTAGCTAGTTCTTTCCTCCTGTAAGGATTTTCACGAAGGCAGGTATAATTAAATAAGTGAGAAAATTTCAAATTTTCAGATCAATCTAAGATATCAAAATAGTGAATAACATTTTGTTTTTGAGGATATTACTATTAGTTGCTGTGCCTATGACCATAACTTAAGAATTCTCGAAGAGTGAATTGTTTCTCTTTAACTTTGTTAAAATGATAGAAATGACAAACGTGCGACGCACATTTCCTACAGAAACTTCAATCAAGTGTCTTGTTCCTAGCGTCTCTAATTCGGAATGGCTTAAATCTGACATCTGTAGTAGTTTTTTGTTTCATCTCATTTTAACGTGATGTCCCCACTGCGATTTGCGTTGTTGGATTGTACTGTCTCACTCGATTCAAATCGACTCGAAAAAACACCTAAATTGCATTTCACATTTAAACACTAGCGGATATTTTCTTATGAGAAATAGTTCAACATAGTGCTTACATTTCATTCTATTTAATGAAGCAGTTAGTTTTCTATGTATGCATTTAAAAACTTTTCATTTTTATGTCTTAATTTTAAAATGAGTTTTACATATTCCGACCTAATTTTGTGGCTCGATGTATTAACCTTTTCTTTAAGAGTACGCAATTTTGTAATTTGATATATTTTTTCTACTGGATATTAAATATGTTCAAAGCATCATTAACTTACACGAGATTTATATTAAATTTTTCATTGGCAAAATAAGATTATATTTTCTTCCCTCTGTCTGTCTGTTCTTTCTTATTCACTTTTGATCCAATGGATGAATACGAATCCACTGTAAATTTAAATATGAGGTAGCCTTACAAATATTGTTGTTTAATGTACACTCGCACAATAATGAATTTTGTTTAATATAAAATTAGCATTATTATATTATAAACTAGCAGAATTTCCCATTGAATTTCAACGGATTTAGTGAAGCTACTACAGCACAACATACAAACTCTTTAAAATACCTATATATTATGTGATAATTTTAGATATTAATGGTTCAAAAAAGTGTGAATTCTTGATCATTACGGGACATGAGGGTGGGAGGGGGGCGGCCAAAAACTTCCCGCCTCAGGGCGGCCAAAAGTCTGAAGCCGGCCCTGACTGTAGGACAATGAATCTAAAATGATTGTGGAATCTCAATCACAATTTAAATTGCTATTTCAGAATATTCAATGTCTAAGTAATAAAATAATTGAATTAGAATTTCTGGCAATAGAAGAGAAGCCTGAATTTATATGTATATTTGCTAGCACTTGATGAAAGCTGTGTCTGTCAATTCCAGGTTAGATTGTGCATCATCTTACTGCAGAGTCTTTCATGTGGATGGTGCTTTTGTGATTTTTGTAAAAAGTGATAGTTCTTACGATAATATATCCTTTGATATTAATCATATTTATACTGATAAAATCTTCGAATGTGTTGCCTTGAGTTTTTCATAGCAGGATGAATTATTTAATCTTTTTGTCATGTATCACTCTCCTTCAGCAAGCTTTGCATCATTTATTAATAAACTTGAATATCTTCTTGTCTCCATTACCTTGCAATCCCTGCTATCTCACATCATTGTGGCTGGAGATCTAAACCGCAACTTCCTTAGTAAGGGACCTGAGCAAAGCAAACATGAGTCTCTCTTTGATACCTACAATTTTAATGGTCTGGTCTAATATCCAACTAGAACTACACCTCACTCTTCATTGCTAGATGTTATTTTTATCAATTATTGTATTTCTAAAATAGATACAGGGCAGTACTTATAAACAGGTGCATGAGGCGCTAGCTGGTGGCCTCGCGAGGCCTTTTTCCTTGCTAATTTTTATTTTTTCAAAAATTTGAAATTTTTTTCTTGTTATCCTTAGGCCGGAGACACACTGGATAGAAAGTGCACAACACTGTAAGCGCGGCGCTTTTATTCTGCTACAAAGTAAGTGACACTATGTGTTTATTTTGCCTGGCCACCACTCTCGATCGAGTATACATAGTTGCATGATTATTTTTTTGACTGGCGGTGCCAGTCTGGCGCTTTCGGGATGAGAGTTGTGCCGGCATAGCAGCTCCGAGAAATGCTGGGCAGAGCTTGTGTTAACACACGTGTGTTCGTTCTTCGCTTCTCTACCTGTCTCTACCTGTGAAACATTACAATCACAGTTGGTTCTTGCATATGGCTTGCCATTTTTTTATTAAAAAAATTTATTTTTGCATCTTGAACATCCTATATTTGGTTCAATTTCTTCGATGTGTATTAATGATTTATTTTTTTTTAAGTTATCCATTTCCTTTTCAGTACGGTGGCAATTCAATTCACACTTGAGGGGTTACTGTAATTTTCCCATTATAATACGCACCCTATATAATACGCACCCATGATTTTACGAGTGAATTGTGAAAATTGTCTTGTCACCATATATAATACACAACTCATTTTTTGTAAAAAGATCACTGTAATTTTTCACTTGGTTATTAGCAGTATCAAGACAGTTCTCGCCTTGCCGCAAAGTGAAGGTTAGGGTTAGCATTAGAAGAGAGAGAGAGCGTGCGAAAAAGCAGAGATTTAATGGATTACAAGCATTAATGTGCATTTTACTTATGTTTTTATACATCAAATGTAATAACCAATACAGTGTAAATACAATACAATGCATAAACAATGCACATAGGATGTAAATAAAGTGTAAACCTGGCAACGTGTGCTAGTTCCACAGATTCTTTAGAATCTCAATACTATAAATTATCTAGTATTCTTCGAATAAATATAAATTAATATATACATTCTATTAATGGCAATATTTTTCATTTTTTCACCTAATGCACCGTGTCTCAACCCATGTTAAAATGGGAGCGTCTTTGTGTAAATTGAACAGGTTCCCCAATTGGTAAATCGTGCTAAAGTGAATTTCGTGTTAAGCGAACTCTTGTTAAGTGGGGACTGCCTGTAGTCATATAATGTATAAAAAAATATTTTAATTTAAAAATAAATTGGTGTGTTTAAATCTTTTAAGTAATAAAGTTGCAGAATGCAGTCTTTTAGAAAATAAATAATCATTTGTTCATGGACTAAATTAAATTATTAATGTGTTTTATCAATTTTAATTCATTGAGTGATTTAAATGAGTAAAAGGAATTAAAAATAAAATGAGGTCGTTTTGACATATTAAAATTATTGTGTTATTTAATTCATTAAAGTTATGTTTACAATACCATAGTGAAATGATATAGTAAACATCCTGATACATGTGTTTCAGTATAAACATGCAATTCCATATATAGTACCGGTGAGAAATACTTAAATAAGACATATAGAGCAAGTTAGAACTTTGAAATTCCTAAACAAAATTGATCTAATGAAGTTTTATAAGTTTTTAAATGATTGCATATAAGGTAGAAATGATTTAATGATAAACTTTTATTACTCTGCTATGAAGAGATCTCATAATTAAGCCCAAGAAAGTTCATATTCACAAACAAAGGGCCAAGGTCCTTTTCTATCACACCACAAATCATTAAGGCCTCCTTCTCGGTGCACTGATCCACAATCTTCATTGCCTTCACCATTGTCAGGTTGGCCTTGGCGCCATTCATAATAACCAGTTTCTTCTAAAGGTTGACCTTAAAAATTAATATTTGACTTTATTTTCCTTCTGATTTTATTTAAGACAATGTTTTTATGATTCCTTTAATGAACTATGAAACTTAAGTGGTGAATATAGTGCAACTTATTCAACAAAGTTTTGGAAATGAAGCAATCAGTTGTTGCAAGAAAGTTCTGTCTAACAGAAAGTGTAATATTGTGCCTTTAAGCTATACTTACCAAATATTGTGACATATTTTCCATCTATTACTTTATCATTGAAACCAATGTATGCCCACTCCTTAGCTGTAGGATGCCTGGCATACATTAATTTTATGACATTAAGCTCATCCTTTGAATTTATGATCGCCAGATGAGCACCTTCAACGGAACATGTAGCAGCTGCCTGCTCAAAATTCATAGCTCCTACTGCGTCAAACTTATAATATCCAACTCCAGGAAAGTATTCATAATCCAAGGGCCTTTTAGGTGGAGCTATAGTAATAATATTTTTTCTTTATGAGGAGTACAGTCTCATTTAGTTTTCAAATAGATTGTCAATACAATTAATAAGGTGGGTTAGAAGTGGTTTACAACATTGAAAATTAAAATTTCTAATAAATACCTTAACACTTTTTTGTTTACATGAAAGCATACGTTCTAAATTGCTGAATTATTTTTAGAATCATTTTTAAAAAATTTTGTAATAAATAAAATTATCGTTTTTTTGCTAATTCGTTTTAAATTTTACAAGCGTATACGATTGAAAAGTTCAATCCCTTGAATGCTAATACTTTTAAAAGCATAAATACCTGATGTTTCTTCTTCGATTTGGATTGTGTATTCCCCTCCGTTTTTGGTCAAGCCGCTTTTCGTCTCAACCTTCACTTTCACGTTTGCTGCTTCGCGCATCTCCTTGTTCACAATCCACTTGGTTATATGGTGGCCCGTTTCGTTTTTTCGAATGCTTAAACATAGATCGACCTTTCTCCTTATCGGAGATTCGCCACTATCAGTTTTGATTATTTCTAATTGACCCGCTATGAGGTGTAGCGAGACTACGAGGAAAATCACCTGGGGATATGTAGCCATATCCTTTAGAGGTTAGCGAATGCCAAGTTACAAATCTTACGGAGCGATAAGAAAACCGGTTTGAAAATATTTCACTGCGTCCAATGGTCCTGCGAGGCAGTCTCTTTAGTTTTCCGGCTGCACTGCTATTGGTCTGTCTTAATTGATGACGTCACTGACGGATACGAAACCAGAATGAAAAGATGCGATATAAGGTTGAAGGTGGGTCGGTTTTAGCGGGTTAGATCAGGTTAGAGATGGAGGTCAGACGATTTTTAGGCGCTTTCGTAAGATCAGGATTTTTCTCGGTGTAGTAGTTTTTCCCGTAATGGATGTCGCGGCACGCCCTGGATTATCAGCTGATTGCTAACGGTGCCGCGAGCAACTTTGTTAAGCAAATAAGAGACAATATAAAAGTTAATTTTTATAAGCAATTTTTAAATTACAAAACGCCCGTATTTACATGGTCCATATGATGCAATGCAAGGTACGTAATTTTGCGAAATCAACAGCTAGGTATACCTAGCGTTTCCCTTGAGATAAAAAAACGTAAATATTCCTGTTCGAGACAAATTCATGCGTCAAATCGACGCGTATGTGAATGTCGACGGTAGGAAAATGCGTTTTCATTCTATTGGGCGTTCTTCGGTTCATGTCCCATGGATTTATATTAATTTTAAAATGCAAATAAAAAATATCTGCACCCATTCCCACGTTATTCAAATGGAGGAATATGCGGCACTATAATCTAACTCGGAACCTTGTATTACACGAAGATTACTCGAAAAGTCTCGGTCTCTTCAAATCTGAAATAATGGTGAAAATAGGCTCCGATGTTTTCGATTTATTCTACATCCTTGAGTACTTAAATATCTGTATGTGCGTATTACACACACACGCATCACCAACTATACTAATTTCCGCCGTTTGATCCTACTGCAAATTTTCAAATCAATTCGAAAGTTAGTTAATGCCTGTACGGCTTCCGTTATTAGTACTGAAGATGCTATGATATTACTTAGTTCTAATATTAGTCTAATACGCAGTTGTGAAAACGTCCCTTCAGTGTTTTCCTGTGCAGACGCAGTCTGCTCAGACGTACTTTGCGTCTGGGCAGAAGGGGGAAGACCTCTGATCTATCCGTGCGTACTTCACATACGTCTATCGTGCGCCCTTATGACATCTCTCGCCCTAGTTCTCCAAATCTTGTCCCTGCTACAGAATTTAAATTTCTTTGTAGTTTTGTTGACCCTAATCTCAACTGGAATTCGCATATCGATCACCTTTCAAAAAATCTGATGTGGCCAACACATGACTTTCTCCATATTTGGGGTATAGATATTTAAATTATTATGAATAATATTACAAGGCAAAATTATTATTTCGTATCGTAAATGAAGACACGTCCTTGTTGCTGTAAATTACGTATATTTTGAATGTTTACAGAATTCACCGCTACATGGTGTTGGCGCTGTATACTGGTATTAAGATAAAGCGAAATATATCCGAAATGGATGGTTCTACGAAAATTAGTTTCAAACAAAACTTGGAAGAAATATTATTCTCTACAACTTTGGTCCTCAAGAAGATTACCAATAACGATGTTTTTAAGTAGAAAACCGAAAAACCGGTTATTTGTGAATACCTCCTAAACAATAACTACAATAGAAAATTGTTTCAAATGAAAGTTGTAGGAAATTACATTCTCTATAACTTTTGTTTAGAATTGTAAATACAATAATGATATTTTAACCAAGAAATATCGCAAAAACCTAATCGGGTTTCGAATAAACCTCGACTTCCGGTTACCCGTTATTGTCGAAAAACTAATCAGTTCTTTATGCTAATATTAAAGTGTTATATATGAAGTTTGGTAACGATATGGCACGTACTTTTTGAGTTAGAGCGCCCACACTAACATACACACACAGACATCATTCCGAAAATAGTCTAAACGTGTTCTAGGGACCTCAAAACATGTATTTCCGTTGAAATCTCGAAGTCGATTTTTTTCATTAATACAATACTTTCCCATTACTACGTATGGAGAAAGTAAAAAACTTAATTTTCTCAATTACCTTGACCCTGCCCAAAAAAAAGCATTTGTTTTCAAGTTCTGCTTATGTTTTATTATGCTTACTTTTATTCTATAGTAAAGTATAATACTATTCTCTGGAGTTTCTATCCCTGCCTGAAGGAAATCTTAATCATTCATAAGAAATTACTATTATCTGGAGTTTCTCCCCCTGCCTGAAGGAAACCTTAATCATTCATAAGAAATTACTTGGAATCATCACCGGTAGAAGCTATTATGCCAGCTGTTGGCCATTATTTACGGAATTTAATATCCTCACCATCCCATCATATTGACCAAGGAAAATATTAATAAAATGGAGAAAAACTGTCGGTGCCAGTCTGGCGCTTTCGGGATGAGAGTTGTGCCGGCATAGCGGCTCCGGTAAATGCTGGGCAGAGCTTGTGTTAACACACGTGCGTTCGTTCTTCGCTTCTCTACCTGTCTCTACCTGTGAAACATTACAATCACAGTATTTCGCAGCGGGCGTGGACGTTCATGTTCATGTAATTAGTATAATATACAGTAATATACATGCTTATTTAATGAATATGAAATGTTCTTTCTGTTTTATATATTAAGTTAATTTCATGAAATACTAAATCAAGGATTCGTACAACCCAAAATGAAAAGAAGATTCGAATCAGGAGCAGCGAAACGAAAGAAGCAAAATGAGAAATAAAAACAAGAAATAGCTTAGAAAAATCTTATTACATTGTTTTTACTTCCCTCCGGATCTGCGAATAATAATATGGGAAAAATAGGAACGGCAGAACAACTTGAAAAAACAGAACCAGAAGGCGATGCAAGCCAGAATCCAGAAACGCCAGTGAAACAAGACCAACTTACTGAAGAAAATACTGCAGAAGAAGAAGACAGCGTATGCCAGAATACAGATAAACTGGCAGAACAAGACCAAATCATTGAAGAAAATGTGGAACAAAAACAAGGACGAGAAGACAGTGTAAACCAGAATACTGGTATTAATTTATGTAAAGGTAGGCCTACTGAGATTTATCCTAAAGATATTGCAAAATGGCCAGTAAATACAAACACAAGCCTAAGTGATAACTCTATGGAATACTATTTTATAAATAACCCTCAAAATTTTGGTAGAATTGAAAATTTGAAAGTAAGAAATACAGAACGTGGCCGAATATATTATAGAAATGTTCAAGAATCTAATTTTTACTGTGAGAAAACTAATGGAACCAAAGAAAAGCGCGAATGATTAATTTTTTCTGAGACTAGTAAATCAGTATATTGTTTCATTTGCAAATTATTTTCAAAGTCATCAAATAAGTTTATAAATGTATTCAACGACTGGAAAAATGTCTGTAGAGCTTTGACTGAACATGAACGCTCAAAGGATCATATCCAATCTATGTGCATGTATAAGAAAATATTTCAACAATGGGACGTATTGATACGGAGTTAATGAAACAAATACAGCCCGAGGAAAATTATTGGCGTGATGTTTTAAAAAGAGTCATTGCTACAGTTAAGTTATTAGGTAACCTTGTCTTAGCATTTAGAGGTAGTAATGATAATATATACACCAGCCCTTCAACATTCGCGAGGGATACGTTCCCAATAACCTCGCAAATGTTGAAATTCGCGAATAAGCATTTTGCTCTGATTATACTACCCAAACATAATATTCAACATTCACACTGCTTTGTGCCTAACACTAAACCTAAAATTAAAGTTCGTAGGCTAAAAATAAACTTACGAAAAAACTAGAAAACATTTAAACCAAAATGAAAACGTGAATAAAAAGAAAAATATATGTATATGTAAATCAATATGTACATGTATATGTAAATCAAAGTGCAAAAGCTGATGAAAAGTATGTAAGAGAGACACAGTCTGAGCGAAATGCAGGCAAGAATGAAAATGCCCGGGAGGTGGGGAATGGTGGTGCGTAGCGTTCGACTCCGTGGCGCGGTTTTGTAACTTTGTATGTATGTACATACATAGTACATACTATGTAACAGAATGATTCCAACTTTCGGAATTATAGCTTTTGTAGGTAGGACGTTATGAGTTGCATTTTTGAAAGGTTAACATCTACTGTCCTCAAGTATTTATACGGTTAACACCAACTACTTAGATTCTACTTGCATCAATTAATACCTTATTGATTACAAAAATCCTAAGCGCTTTTATCGCAAGATTAGTAATATTTTGGATAGTCACACAGCTTATGGGATTGTTGACTGTCTAATTTTAATTTTATAACCTGAGAATAGTTGCCTTTTTGAAATAATGAAATTTTATGGCTACCTCGCAAATACCTGAACTCGCGAATGCTGAACTTGCGGATGTTGAGGGGCTGGTGTATTCTGAACATAAGGGAAATTTTTTGAGTTGTTTAGAATATCTTAGTCAATTTGACATATTTTTAAAATGCCATATAGAAACGTACACAAATTGTGGACCTGGTAAGACAAATTATCTTTCTCACTAAACCTGAGATGAATTTATAAATTTGATGGGAAATAAGACAAAAGAAACATTAATATCTGAAATAAAAGAAGTTATATACTTTTCAATGATTATCAACTGTACTCCTGACATATGTAAGTCACATCGATCAGTTAGTATTAACAATCAGATATGTTGCAAATAATGGAGAAATAAAGAAAGGTTCTTAGGTTTTCTTCCCATAGAACATCATAATGCAGAATACCTTGAAAATATCATTTTAAACATATTATCTGATTTATCCATAGACATTCAAAAATGTATAGGGCAAAGCTATGACAATGCTTCCAATATGGCCGGGAAATATTTGGGTTTACCAGCTAGTACCACAGCATTTTATATACCGTGCACTAGTCATTCATTAAATTTAGTTGGAAACTATGCAGCAGAGTCTTGTTCTGCTGGACTACATTATTTCAATTTTGTTCAAAATTAGTACAATTTTTTTCTGCGTCAACGCAACAATGGAACATATTAAAAAACTGTCTACCTACCAATTCAGTTACGTTAAAATGGATAAGTGATACGCAATGGTCAGCTAGAGCAGATGCTGTATCAGCATTGAAAATAGGATATAAACAAATTAAAGAAGTTCTGATCAAGATATCAGCATCTGAACACGAGAAACCAATTACCCGATTAGAGTCTTCAAAATTAGCCAAACATTTTGATGAATATGAAACAACTTTATTAACAACAATTTGGGACAAAATGTTGGAAAGACTAAATGCTAGTAGCAAATCCCTTCAGGACCCAAAATTAAACTTGCTAAAAAGTGCGAATCTTTTGAAATCGTTGAAAGAATTTATTTTAGAAACTAGAAACTTAAAAGGAAGCTAAGCTATTAACTGACAAGACTCAATATAAAGATGAACGAAGCTGAATAAAGAAACGAAAAATTATGTATGATGAAGTAAAAGACCATGATGTAACTTTAACTGGCAAAGAATTATTTATAATAAACACTGCTAATGCTATTTTCGATACACTTATTGCAGAATTAAATTAACGAACTGAAATATATAATGAAAGATTAAATATGTTTAGTGTTTTTTTTAATACTGCCATGACGGAAAACGATTTTAATTCGTGCATTGAAACATTAGTGGATGTTTATAAAAATGACATTGATGTTAATCAATTTAAAGCAGAAGTAGTGCAATTCTTAAACTATACCAAAGAGGAAAATGTTACAAGTATAACGGATATGTACAATATTATTAATGATGGATTAAGATCAACGTTCCCAAATGTTGAAACAATTCTTAAAATATTTCTTACAATGCCTGTAATTAATGCAAGTGGTGAACAGTGTTTTCAGTATTAAAAAGAGTCAAAAACTATTTACGAAATAATTTAATGCAAAATAAATTACCCGATTTGTCATTATTTATCGAGTGTGAGGCAACCAACTCGATAAATTATGACAACATCGTTGATACCTTTGCTAAATCAAAAGTCAGGAAAAAATTGCATTAACTTGGTTTAGTGTCTGGTGTTATCAAAAATGATTGTATTCAAATAATTTAATCTTATAAATTTTATTTATCTGTATTTTTTTAAATTAATGTTTGTGATAATTCTTATGTTCCTATGCAATAATGTTATTGTTTTTGGTGCAGGCAATGCATTTTTTATATTTTTAGAAGTCAGTAACCTATTGTTATGTATTTAAACGATTTAATCATATAATTTATATTTATTTCTTATATTAATTTTTGTAGCAATTCTGTTCCTGTGTTTTTGTACAAAATGTTCCTATTTAATGATGTGATTGTTTTTTGTAGGAACTCAAAGGTATTACCTAATGTAGGTATTATTTATATTTTCAGAAGTCATAAAACTATTATTGTATTAAACTCATACATAGTGTGGATTTTATACATATAATATTTTCATAATGATAAGAATAACAGAGTTTTCTTTAATTTGTTAATTTTTACAATTATTTATATTTAGTATGCATGTATTTTTAAATAAATTATCACAAAAATTACTTTGGTAATAAAAAAAACTTTTTATATCGTACCTTAGAAATAAAAAGATGAGGGGGGCCTCAAAATAATTTTGCACCTCGGGCCTTAAAATACATAAGTACAGCTCTGAATAGATACCAAAGTTTTTGATCCATTAATCTCAGATCAGTGTTGTCCCGTCAACTTTTAAAACAAGACCATCCCAAAACATTCCCCCTGTTCCCAGATTACCGTATATACTCGTGTATATGCCGACTCCATGTATAGTACGACCCCTGATTTTTTGGTGAACAAACCTGATTTTTTCATATATCTCGTTTATAGTACGACCCCAGTTTTCCACCAGGGTCGATATATTTCGTTTCAATAGCTCGATGGTTACGAGCGAGATATATCGAACGATCTTGATTTTCCACACCACCATAGAATAAATAGACCTTAAATGTCGTAAATAGTATTTCCTGCGAGTACACTAAAATTCGGATAAGTATCTTAATCCTAAAACATTTAATAAAAAGTGATATGAATAATGATTGCACAAGATGAAATAAAATCGTTTCAATTCTAGTACGTCTTGATTACGTTCCACGTACGTAATGGTTCCACTCGCTCATCTATTTAATAGGTAGGGATAATGGATAAAATTAAATTACTTTGTAATATTCCACAGTCTTTATTGTTTCTTCAATCACACACCGACCGGTTTCCACTACAAAATCATTCTAATGGTGTTACTAACCGACGTAACACCTTTAGAATGACTTTGTAGTGGAACCGATCGGTGTGTGATTGAAGAAACAATAAAGACTGTTGAATATTACAAAGTAATTTCTTTTTTCCAAGATGTCAAAATTCCATAAAGTTACGCCGTCTACAATACTTTTAGTCCAACTCGTTCCAATCCATCCCTTGTAAAAAGACGCAAACAAAGATGTACATACATAAAATTCAAGAAAGGAAGTGCCCGTAAATCTTCACTTATATCAAGTATTTGTGAATTTGAAGCTGTATATATGAAAAAGATTCTGCTCTTCACGAAGCAACATAACATCGATAAAGGACCTCACTGTTAAGGTTAACCTACAATTAGAATGCGTGCGGGTGGCATAACTTCACCGAAAATGCCCGTGAAGATACATGAATTTTAAATCCTCAAATGCATTACTCGTGTATAGTACGATCCCCCATTTTTGGAATAAAAATTTGGTCGTAAAAACTCGTACTATACATGAGTATATACGGTAATTAGGTTTTTTACACCACAAAATACCCAAAATTTTTGTAATTTACTTACTAAACATGATTGGTTAAACATTTATCATGCCTTGTCATTTAATGACAATTTTAATAATTTCTACTCAGCCTACATTTTTTTGTTTAACTGTACAATCCCTTTATCTAAATGTATGCATCACAAATGAAATAAATGTAGGAACTGGGTCACCAATGAAATTAGGTCCTTCTCAAGGCAAATAAAAATGTTTGCTTGATTACTATCAAACATCAGTATAGGTCCCTCATTAAAAATGCCAAAAAGTCTGATCATCAGTTAAAAAACAACTACTGTATATCTTTGAGTATAAGGCGATTCGAGTATAAGTCGAAGTGTACTTTTTAGCCTAAAAAAGCATCTAAAATCCAAGACTCGAGTATAAGTCGAAGCAAAGAAAACGAAAACAAGATAATTTCGAAATTTACAAAAAATTAATAGATTTATATATATAGGTGAACCTCTACTTACGAACATTCAAGAAGCAAACAATTCGTATTTACGAACATTCCACATACCAATGAATTGCCCTCGCACTTCATTTACGGACACACACAAACATTGGTCACAGTAAGAAGATGTACACTTGTCAAGACTTGTCATTTGCTGTTTATGTACTTATTGTTTTTTATTACCCTTGAAATATGGAAAACAATGGTAAATGTAATGTTTGTGAAAGTGCTAAGAGTGGTAAAAAAACAGGTGAACCTCTACTAATGAACATTCCACATACCAATGAATTGCACCTCACACTTCATTTACGAACATACCCTCTCGCACTTACAAACATTGGTCGCAGTAAGAACATGTAAACTTGTCAACACTTGTCATTTGCCACTTGTATTTGAAACTGTACGGGCACGTGTTTATGCACGTATTGTTTTTTATTACTCATGAAATATGGAAAACAGTCGTAAACGTAGTGTTTGTGAAAGTGCTAAGACTGGTAAAAAATGTTGAGTGCTTTCGATGGAAACTAAAATGGACATAATAAATAGATCAGAAAAAGGTGAGTCACTTGCTTCGATTGGTCGTGTTTATGATTCCAATCGTTGAACAATTGCAACCATTTCAAAAGACAAAGGAAAAATTACTGATCATATTCACATTGCAGGCTCTGTTCATTCTGTGATTATAAGTAAAAAACAAAATGCTGTCGTTGAAGAAATGGAACGGTGTTTAACAATTTGGATTCAGGATCAAAATAAAAAACCAATGCTTGAGTACTGAATTGGTTTTTCTCTTCAATCCACTCATTTGGTCAAGTTTTTTAAAGATGAAATATAAATTTTAAGTTTTCCTTTCAAACTACCTAAGTACGACGAAGCTGTATTATTTTATCATTAGCCTTCGCATTTTCCACTATTTAGTATGAATTTTTCATACTAATGTGCTTTAAGTCAGTCAAACGTTGTTTTTTGCCAGTCATGTTTAATTATTGACCCAGAAAAATGTCCAGTTAGTTTGCGACTCGAATATAAGTTGATAGTAGGGTTTGATTGGCCTAAAAAAGGAAGAAATTTTTCGACTTATAGTCGAAGATATATGATAATATAGAAGCTAGGAAGATTATAAATGAAATTAGAGGCAATGGAAAAGCTAGTTCATTACCTACCATGTTAGATAAAGATAAAGTTACAATATATGATCCACATTTAATAGCTGATGCAATCAATTTCTTGATGTAATTCCATACAATCAAGCATCCCAACCCATATCATTGGACTTTCAATATTAGTCTAATTCCATATTCCTCTATCCCAGTGTTTCCCAAAGTGTGGTACGCATACCACCAGTGGTACGCAAAACGATTCCAAGGGGTATGCGGAAGAAAATAAATCACTAAAAATCAGAACATTGTTTGCACAACAAAAACTAAAATAATATCATCTCCAATAATGCTCCAATAATACTTACCATAAAATAAATAAATCCCCCTGTGAAAATCTCATAAAACAAAGAGAAATAATAATTTTGTAGGGTCTTCCCCGAATTCACATGAATACTTACGTGTGATTCAAATTGGAGCACATTGTTTGAATTGCACACAACTTGCCCAAAAGAAAATTTTGTGGTGATTCTAAGAATTGAATTCGGTAAATAACACAGTGACGCATCAATTGTGGAAAAAAAGGAAATGCGAGTGTTAGTGATAATTGTGACGAAAAATGCAGTCAGATGACTTTCAGACTATGATGACCAAATTAGTGAACCGTGTGAACCATCTGTGAGTGTGTTGAAAATATCAGCTGTAAAGAAAACGAAAGTAAATCGCAAATACGATGAAAATTATCTTAAATTGGGATTTTCGTGGACTAGCGATGAGGCTGAACCTATTCCACTATGTGTGGTTTGTTTTGAGATTCTCACAAATGATAGTATGAAACCATCCAACCTAAAGTGCCATTTTGATAGCAAACAAAGAATTACATGGAAAACCAGTAGAATCTTTCGAAAATAGGTGTAAGGACATCCAAAAGTCCCAGAAAAAAATGCGCAGTGTTACAGGAGGTTAAAGTGTCATAGCTTTGGAAGCCTCATATAGTGTGTCGACTTCATAGCAATGTCCGGAGCTGCTGAAGTGATTGTTGAAACATTAGTAAAACCTGCCGCCAAAGTAATGGCGAAAGTGATGGTTGGAGATGAAGCAAGCAAAGCGATTGATAGGGTTCCCCTTTCAAATAACACTATTCATTGTAAAATCACAGACTTGGCCGAAAACATAAAGCAGCAATTACTGTTACGAGTATGACAGAGTCGCTACTATGCACTGCAAGCTGATGAATCCGCCGATATTGTAAATTCATCTAATCTCTTGCTGTTTGTCATATATGAGTTGAATGGGGAAGTCCATGATGATTTTTTGTTCTGCCAACCTTTGCCGACACGTACAATTGGGGAAGACATTTTAAAGTTATTGATGACTTCATCAAAGACAGTCACTTGAATTTGAGTTGACGTGTTGGGATAAGCATGGATGATGCCAGAGCCATGATCGATTCAAAGAAAGGAGTTGTTGCATGTATTCAAGCCATTGCACCGGAAGCAAAGTCGACTCATTGTTGAATACACAGGGTAGCACTCACCACCCAGGACATGCATGCAGATCTAAAGCAAGTACTTGGTGAAGCTGTTAAAATTATCAGTATTGTGAAGAGCAGGCCACTGAATGCCTGACTTTTATCTCAGCTTTGTGAAGAGATTGGCAGTGACAGTGACAGATCCTATTTCACGCTGAAGTACGTTGGCTTTTGCATGGAAAAGTCCTCACTCACCTGTTTGAGCTGAGAGAAGAACTTCAAGTTTTTTTTGGATGAAACCTTCAGCCTGCGAGACCATATGGAAATGGCTATGTAAATTAGCATACTTTGCAGATATCTTTGTTCATTTGAACAGCCTCAATCTATCCTTGCAGGGCAAGCTCATATCCATATTTCACGTTCAAGACAAAGTGAGCTCGATGATCGCAAAACTGACGTTGTGGAGTGAATGCCTTAACAGTGGCAAATTCCATTCCTTTCCATCTCTTAATGACCTAATGATCAACACAGCTAAATAACTTGACACTGATGCATTTCAAACTATGTAGGAGCACTTGCAAAGCTTGAAAAAAGGTCTTTGTGAGTACTTCCCTGAACCGGATGGCAGCTTTGAGTGGATAAGGAACCCTTTCCTTGTCAGTGTCCAAACTGCCAAACAACCATTCAAATTCAGAGGAAGAACAATTTCTGAAGCTCGCATCAGATGGCTTTCTGAAAACTTCATTTGAGTAAAAGGCGCTGACATCGTTTTGGTTGAGCGTTAGTTCCGAGTATCCAGCCCATTCGGACAAAGAAGTTAAGTATCTCCTGCCTTCTCCACTATGTACATGTGTCAGTTGGGATTCTCGGCGTTGGTTGGCATTAAAACTAAAAAATGAAATCGTCTCATTGATGTGGAGCCGCATCTTCATTTTAAGCTCACCAACATCCAGCTGGATATCCCTGTCCTAGTGTCGGGTCACAAACAGTTCCACTCTTCGCATTGAACATCTTACATATTTCCAGATACATATGTAAATTTGAATTTAATGATTCAACTGACATTATTAATAAATCTCATAAGCTTCTGTGCGCTTATTTATTTATTTTTTGTTCAATATGTGTATTTTTGAAATAGACATTGAATTGTAGAATTTAAAAAAAATATTAGATATGGTTAGCAATAATTTCAATACCAAGAGGTGGTACGCCAATAAGGCTGAAGTCCCGAAGGTGGTATGCGAATATTGTAAGTTTGGGAAACACTGCTCTATCCATATAGCACAGACGAACTTGCAAAATGTATCATTAAATTAGGTCATAAGAACTTTGCTGAAGTTGATGAAATATCAGGCAAACTCTTTAAATCCAGCTACCCTTTTATATCCAATGTCTTACTGCATCTTGTGAACAAATCATTGCAGTTGGGTTCCTTTCCTAAAGTTCTAAAAACATCCAAAATCATTCCTGTCTACAAGAAAAAATGTGACAAGAAAAGTATTGAAAATTATTGGCCAATCTCCATTTTACCTCATTTCTCAAAAGTTTTTGAATACTGTAATTTTCCAATTATAATACGCATTTTTTTCACAAAAAATTGATTAAATAAGTTAGGGTGTGTATTATATATGGTAACAAGTGCATACAACTTTTTTTAGTAAGGAAATAATTTATATTTTCGGAGATATTTTTACCAATAAATCATACATTTCAATGCATTTTGATAACATTCCTTTAAATGTCGTTTTTCAAAACAAAAATAAGAATAATTATTTATTTACTTTTAGATGTCCGAATCTTAGCCTCTGAATTCATTATTGCTGTCCTCAAGTAGTTTGTCGACGATTTTGTGTTCTCTCTCATCGTCTATGTAAATGGAGTCGCTGAGAACGTCATCTTCAACCTCAGTATCCACTTCGGCGAAATCATCATCCTATATGATGTTCTCGCCTTGCCGCCGAGTGAGATAGTTTACGTGAATATCACGTCTAGTTCTGACTCTGTCTTCATAGAAGCCGGTCGAGGTATGTAAATTAATATTTGTCGCTCGCAACTTGCATTGATTTTTTCTTAAAAAGCGTGGCTTTAAAAAGTGTTGCCCGACAAACGCCATGGATGGTTCCGGTCTTTTCTATTGTAAAATTTCAAATCAGATAACAATGATATTTTTTGTAATAAGTGACTAGTTGAAAACTTTTATACAGGCAATGAGTGTAACAAGCTCTAGTATTTATTTATTTCCTTTACCATAGTATTTTTTTATCGTATCCAAGGTATTGTATAAGCTTCAAAATGTCTCTTTCTTCCAGTGCCAAGTTTCCATCATCAATAACAGAAATATTGTTTAATGGATTAAAATTTATAACTACTTCGCACATAAAAATTATTTTTTATTAATTAGTTTAACAATATCAGCGAAAGGTTGAAATGTAAATTAAAAATATGGAATGATACTGTGAAAGTTATAAATTAACATTAATGAGAGTAATTACTGAAACGATCAGAATAAATTAGTTAAGAATGTGATTGAATATTAAATTTACTATAAATAATTGGTGGTATTAAAAATCTTAATTTATAACGTATTATTAATAACAGTGCCGGCTTAATAAATAATATATTTTAATATTAGTAAATAAAGATACCCCTCAAGTTTATTTTTAAGGTTGTAATAGAATTTGGTTTCATTTTTATTTTTATTTTAATATTTAAGTCATGCATACCCGCCACTTTTGAAGGTAAATTCCATTAGTTAAATAATAGTGTAGAAATTTTTTGTATAGTTAAAGTCTGATATACAAATCATTAATCGATTTTGCATATTAATATATGTATCGATTTTACGAAAAAAAATATTGACACATTCTACATTGAAGATATTCAGACTTGGTTCTGTTATTTTCAATAAAAAATAATGTTGATATATAATACATCTTAACATTATTACCTAAAGGTTCGTTTAAAATTGATTTTGAATATTATAGTAGAAAATAAAACAATAGAAAGCTAAGTCTGCGCCCCTCCAAACTGTGAAACAATATCGTTCGTCAATTTACTTTGTGAATTGGGGTGTCGGGATAGCTAGCTGTTGGATGAAGTCATTAATTGGTAAGGAGATCATTTTACTTTCTCATTTGGAATTAATGTTGAATTTATTTAAGCGGTTTTTCATAATTATGTTACTGTGAACGATAATCAATGCGAAATTGACTCCTTGGTTTTTACGTACTGTAGGATGCTTATTCGGTCACAGTAGCGAAAACTTAATTCTTAACTGCACGCGGTATAACTATCGGATTAATGTTGCCGTACGAACATCTTTGGCGTTTGCACAATTTTGGCTCCCAAGTTCTGATAACCTTTCTGTCGCAGAGTTTTAAATTTTTGGAAATAGAGAAAATTATTAAGATATCGAACTCGACGCAAATGCTAATGTGGTTCATAACCTTAGCTCAGCATTTGTTAGGAGACACGGTTAATTTGTTTCAGTAGAACTTTTTATATTCTCATATACGAAGTATATTGAGAAAGTATTGTTATCCCGAAAAAATTCGACCTAGATTTTGATGGAAATATACGTTTTAGGTGTACCCGAGTCCGAAGAAGTGGTTTTCGCAATGCTGGCTGTGTGTTATTGGCTCTATAAGTTATGAAGAAATGGTTGACATAGCTCAATAATTAAGGGAAGTATATTCTACGCATTTTAGGAATTGATTTTGTCAAAAACTGCTCCAACAATTTTGATCAAATTTCGTAGTTGAGTTTGTCTTCAGTAATACCAAATACTTATATTTCTCAAAAAATGAGTATAAGGCTAGTTTATTCAAGGCAACTTTAACAATAATTTGATTTTCTCAAAAACGGCTTCATCAAATTTCGTATAGTTAAGTTGGTTTATAATTCTACATTGTTCATATTTTTCTAAATATAACTAAACGACGCATTAGTATATGATAAAGTTTGTACATTGTATATTGTACCGATTTTTTTCTTGAATTAGTTTTTGTAGACCATTTCTACTTTGGGTAGATTTAGCAAAGTTTGAGACGTGAATGTGGTTATCGAGTAATCAAATGGATCCATAAGCATAACGTTGGAACGTAAAAGTAGGAGTTCGACCGCATTAAGTACGGTAAAATCTTTATCACCGATTCTTTCTATTTGGAATAACTGTTTCAGACGAATGACAATTAATCCTGTTATAGTTTGCTTAGGTTATCATGACTCCATTCAACCTCTTGATACGGTTAGTGTCTAATCTCGACGAAACGTAGCATGCTTTTGTCATATCAGAGTGTCTTTAAACGTGCCTACATGATATTAAATGATTTTCAGTGGAAAAATTTAATGAAAGCAATGATGTATTTAGTTTGTTCAGTTGAGATTATGTAATCGTTAAATAGATGGTGTAAAAATAAGCATTAAGCCTAGCCAAGTCACTTACAGGAAATAATTTCTCCATTTCCTCACAAATCTTTGAATTGAAGTTTAACTTGTGTTAACATACAGTTTCAGTTTTGAATGTAAATGGAATGATATAGTATGAGAAAAGTGGGAACATTGCATAATGTACTCATGAAGTCAGGATATTATTCAACATGAAATTTTGGTGCTGAATTTCTGATGCGATTCTCTTGTTGTTTCATAGGCATGCATCGAAGATATACTTTCCTGGGGATTACTCAACTTGCAGTCTGGTGCACAGATATCCTAGAAGTGATTGACCATGTGATACCAAGAAATATTTATGGTAAGTGTTATCAATGTTACCTGATTTACTTTCAAATGCAAATATATATTAACTGTAAATAGGCGTTTATAGAAACAACTTAAGTAATCATATTAATAATTGTGATGACAATGTAGCATGAAATATTTGTTGAATTTGTTCCTTGGTTTGCAGTTCAGTAAGAAAATATTTAGTTTCACTTTGCTGTGCAGCAAATTTGTTCAGTTTAGTGAGGGAGTCAGTGGTGTAGTGGTAAAGGCGTTGGCCTTCTATTCGCCCATTGTGCTAAGTGGCAGTGAGCACAAATCCTGCAAAAGTAGGATTTTTTTGAGGTAGCTCCTCAAAGAACGAGACAATGAGAAAATTAAAAATGAGAAAACACAAATCAGCGCTCTCTCCTTAAGAAGGGATGTTAAGCAGCTGACCCTTATGGTGCTCTTTGTAAGAGTAGGCTAATGGGTTTTCCATCCTCCCTTCCATCAGATTTGGAAGGTAACGGGAAACCACCACACCATTTGTGAACATTCCCAAATCAGTCAAACCAATATTAAGATTGAGAAACAGCACCTGGTGGTTTGGCGTGCTGCTTGCATTATGGATGACGTTAGTATTAACAACACTTCAGTGCTTGTCCAAGTATATATGTTAAGCATTGGAAGCTTTTACTTTTCTACCAGATTACTTTAAAGGGATCATAAATCAAATATTAACTGTAAATAAGAAAGGATTTTTTAGAAACAAAGGGAGCGATCTTGTAATGACAATGTAGCATGAAATATTTCTGGAATTTGTTCCTTGGTGCTGTCTAATAGCTTTAACCAACATTGTGGTGCAATTATGAAAATGCTTTGAGACATCCAAATGCTGCTGGATGGGTGCATAATACATCTGGTGATGAGTCTTAAAACCAAAGTTGAAATTCATTTTTAGCTGTTTTAAAAAAAATCTGATGCAGCAATTCCTAAATTAAGACAGATAGGGGCTTTACATTTTTGCCACTCGATTCAGTATTGTATTATTTCAGGCTTTCTTTCAAACACTGTTCTCATGCTGTAGATCAGTGGTCGGCAACGTTTTTTTATAGCGGGTCAATTTGATGCTGGGTCATCAGCTAATGGGTCAGTGCTCAAATTCAAACAAACTTTCACCGTTTTATTTAACAACCTTTATGTTATGATATTATATATTTTCTACAATTTAGATACATATATGTACTGTAATAATTTTATATCTATAAAATGTAAACCAAAAACTTTCTTTTTGTAAAAAATATTAGTGAGTTCCTTGGTGCTGTTTCAAGTCCTTTGAAGGCTTTGAAGTATTTGGTGAATAATTAGTTGTTTTTAAAAGAACACAAGAATTTGAATTTTCTGTAATTAGTCTGTTTCGCGAAGAATTCATAATAAAATTCATCTGCGAAAATACTTGCTCACATTTGTAGGTGGATCCAAAAGCTGACTAGGGCAAAACCAATTTCTTGTTTGAAGAAAATTTGGATGGAAGTGATGCCCAGCATGTAGATATCATTTTTAGCTGATTCTCTTCCATTTTCTCAAGATTCATTCTTAAGTCTTTAAATTTATCTGTCCATAAAGTTGAACTTCTGTAGTCAATTAACCCCATATCCAGATTTTCAATTCCAAGGAAGTTAAAATACTGAAGTTCCAACACATTCTTATGAATTTCATCAGGCTTTATTATGAAGGCAAACATTGGACCGTAGGCCTTAATATTTGCAAATCTGGATTCAAATTCTATTTTAATGATATAATTGAAGATTATGAGTATGTCTAAATTTGCATCATTAATTTCTTCTTGTGTTTTCACAGATGGAAAATATTTAAATGTTCTTTTTTTTAATGCTATCCTGAAATAAAGTTAATTTAGAACAAAAACTTTTCCATTCTTCGTGATGTTTGAGAATGGTATGTTCTTTATCCTGGAAGTGCAAATTTAAATCATCAAAATGATTTGTAATATCTGTTAAAAACTTCAATTTCAAAATCCAATTTTTGTCTCTAAGCAGAGGAAAGCTTTTGCCAATTTTACTTAAAATTATTTCAATAGCATCAGTACAGGCCAAAAATCTATTCAAAACATTCCCTTTGCTTAACCAGCAAACTTCAGCGTGACTTAATAAGTCACTACATTCACACACTATTTCCTCTAAAAATGTCTTAAAACGTCTGTGATGCAAGGACGAATGCCCTACAATTTTGTTAGTAATTTTAATCACCACACTCATCACCTCATTTAACTGTTTCGAGGATGCTTTTGCACATAAATGTTCATGAATTATGCAGTGGAATGAAAGTATTGGTCTTCCAAGTTCCTTCTCTAATTGCTTCACAAAGCCAATTTTTTCCCCTAACATGGCTTGAGCGCCATCTTTTGTCACAGAAAATAATTTTTTCTTCAAATCTAAAATGTTTCCATTTTCAAATTTAAAGAAATCTTGTACTTTATTCACGATGTCATTACCTTTCATAGTACCTAACATCGGTGCCAGTACACATAATTCTTCACGAATAGTTGGAGAATTTATTGTTCCATAATGAGCAACTATTGCAAGCCTTGCAATATTCTTTATGTCAATACTTTCGTGAACAGCTAAACTGACAACACCGCTCAAAAACAAATCAGTTGTAAGCTGCTCATTAACATTCTTGGACATATCATCGACACGACGCTGAACAGTGCTAGAAGATAGACATTTTTTATGTTCTCCTTAAGATTTCTTTTTTATTTTGAAAGTCAGAAAATATCTCTTCAGAACACTCGAAAATTTTTTTTAGAACTCACCATCAGTAAAAGGTTTACCGTGCCTGGCTATGCCAAGCGATGCAACAAAACTAGTTGTTCGCATACAATAAATCTTCGTAAACGAATATTCACACAAAACTAAGTCTGTGGAGTTCACTGCAGTTTCTGACAGTGGTGCTGGCCCCTCAAAATGTAATAGTATGAATAGATCAACCTACGAGAAATTACAAGAGCAGCCTTGCTTCTGTGGTTTAATTAAAAGTGATCTGATGGAACTCCTGTCTCTGGTCCCATGTGCGCACAGCAAGCGAGGGTATCTCAATGAATCACTAGGGCTAGAAGGGAACTTTAATGCTTCATCTGGGTGGTTTACTCGATTCAAACAGCAATTCGGTATACGTGAAACTTTGTTAGATTGTATGGGACAAAATGATGTTGAGACTACTGCGGTGTCATAGCAGGCAGGAAAATACAAACAATCATAAAAGAAAGTGTAAAGAAGTTCTCAAAACAAACTAAAATTACAAACTTTTTGAACGGACCATTATAAAAGCCTTGTTTTCTAACGTTTTTATTACCATTTTAATGAGAATTTAAGCACATATTTTGAAATAAATCATTTTTGCATTATCCATGTTTTTCACTTGTGCGTCCTCCTAAGTGTGTAAATATATTGCTTTTTTAATGTTAGTGAGTTTCATGACAATATCACAGGAAGCAGCATGCAACTTTGGTCAATCAGTTGTTTCTTCGCGGCCGTTGGCGCAGTCGCTTGTTTTCTAACCTTATTATTCACGAGAGTTGAAGCACATATTTTTAAATAAATCATTTTTGCATTGTGTTTTTCAATTGTTCGTGCTTCCCCTTACATCTATTAGGCCGGATAATTGAGAGCATACTGTATTCTCAAACACTAACTTGGCAGTTAAATTTTGAAATGTGCAGAAAAGCTGGTGTGGGCATTATGCTTATTAAACGTTTTTCCAGATAAAGTAAAAAGTGTCCAGCCCATTACTTTTTCCACATGGGGTAATGAATATGATTGCTCTTAACATCAGTGACCTCAAGAATAATTATCAGCAATTACACTTGTGAATTATTACTTTGAAACAACAATAAGCAAACAAAATTGTTAGCTGTTGCTATGGGTAAGAAAATATCAATATGCAATTAAAATTAATATTGACAACATGCACATCAAATTTTGCAATTGTGGAAATATGAGGAAAACTGTTTCTGAGATTTTTATTAATGAAAGTTAGTTGAATTATTGGAATACTTGCCATTTTTTTTATGAAGTTTATAATGGTATGCTAATGAAAGTTCAACAATTCATTTTTATTCTGTTTATTGGCTAATCGTCAATTGGGAAAACAAAAATTGTAGACTATTTATTTATTCAATACCATTTTAGTGCATTTTATTTTATAAAAATGTTGATTCAATAGAATCAAAACGGTAATAGTCAGTCTGAAATTTGCAGTATGTACGTAATCTATTGTGCCATTTATTACTATGGCAAAGGCTTCTATTTTTGGAGATTTTGGTGTGTGACAGGGAAACATTTCATAGCATTGATATAATGCTTTCATCTTGTCAGCCTGTTATTTATCAAGTATTGAAGACAGGAAATAGGACATAAAATCAGAAGTAATAACGTCAGTTCTTACCATGTAAAATGCAGCATATTGGTCTTGTCACACTGAAAACTTTCAGAAGATTAGAAATATTTGCTTACTATTCTTTGGCTAAAAGTTCAAAGCTAAATGCATATTCTTTGACTGTTTTTAAAACTAAAATGTAAAAAGTCATTTTATCCAGTATGAAATTGGTTTTACATTATAATAAATGCTGTATTTAATCAATTTCCAATTATGAATATGTGGAATGATTTTTATTAAGTTCATTGATCAATTTTGTTCATTTTTAGAATAAATTTAAATGAATAATACTGTTAGACTTGAAATTATTAATAGATTATATTTATACTTGTCAGAAGTTAATGATATGGTTATTATCAGAATCTATTATAATGCCATCTACATATAAAACTAAAAAAGATTCAGAGTTAACATATACAACGTTGATATTTCTTTGTTGACTATTGAGTATATTTACTCTGCTATACAATTTTATTGCTAAACTTATAAAGAGTTTAAGGTTTGAATTACAAGTAATACTCAGGAAATAAAATATTTTTTTTGCGCCAGCAAATGAGGGAACAATTTTCATTTGATTCGGTTACTTTTTAATTTCAATTGATTTTGTTATATAATGTGATTGCTTTATTTCCTCTGATAACTAATGCTTTATTTTATTAAAAATATTGATTAAATATTTGGTTTGTCAGGTCAGGCAATATGAAGTGTTGGAATTTTAAAATGTCAAATAAATCTTACTTAATTATTTGAATAAACTCTTAAAGAATTTTAACTCTTACAACTCTAAACAAGCCTCAATAAATAAGATGTGCTCTTTCATATTGTATAAGCAACTAATCTTTTATATTTAGATTATATTTATTTATTGAATTCACAACCATTTTTCCTCTTTATATTATGCATTCGCTGTTGATGCTGAGCCAAAATGCACTGGTTTGAGCCATGGCTGAACCATGAATCAAAGAGTACTGCTTTGCTGAGAATTGATGCATCTGGGTGTGGGAGCAAAGAGGATTATGAGCTGGAGGCTATACATGGGATGAAAGGTTTTTTATTTACCTATATGTTGCTGATCCTGGTTTGTTCAATGTCAGATGAGAGATATCTTTCATAATATACAGCTTTGTCTTACATAGGATATAGAATGTGAATATAAATTATGAGGTTCTTCCAGATGAGCTAGAGATTTGAAATTTGGCACAATTATAGGTTTTCAGTCACAATTGATGGAAAAAAACCCAAAATTGTTGAAACTAATTTTTTTGGGGCTATTTTTACCCCGTTGTTGTCCCATAGAAGGTTAGATATTATAAGGCACTTCTAGATGATTTGGCATGATTATAGATTTTTTGGTCACAACAGACGGAAAAAATACGATATTATAAGAATTCAAATTTTTAGGGGCTGTTTTTGTCCTATTATCTACAAATACAATACAAATTTACAATTGGATTAAACCACACATGAATAATTCGATTGTTTAATCAATATACCCTTAAAGTAAATAATTGTCTGTAAGAATATTTTTAACTGAGAATACAAGGCATCAATTTTGTTTGAAACATTTTGATAACTCAACTTTTATAAAATAGATTTAATTTAGCTTATAAATTTATGAGAATCTAAGGTGTTAATTTTCAGTTTGATCTTGAAAAATTTAGTTTAATTAAATTTTATAAAGAATATTCCATTTTGTTTGTAAAAGTTTATTAGCATACTTCTATAAATATTAAATTTTCATCAAAAATTTGACTTCCGTTAATAAAGAATCTAATATAGTAGCAAGTTATTTGCAAATTACAGAAGACTAAAAATATATTTAATTTAAAAACCTTAGAACACTTATTAAATGCCCAAGTTTTCATATTTAGATCGACTTTTGAGAGGGCACTTTATTTGCTCACATTTGCAGACATCTGTTTTATGGTGAATATCATTCAGCAAATTGGATGTTGGAAATTAATTAAATTTAATCTTAATAGGTACAGTCATTAAAAAAGGATTATTGGATCAGGATTTTGAGTGTTCTACTTTTAAAATTTTAATTTTAAGATGTTTGTTGTGGTTAAATGAATCCAGATTTTGTTTAATAATTTCAAGGTTGGAGATAAATAATGTACAATACACTTGAATTGATTTAAAAAATATTCAGTGGGTTTTTTGTTTATGCAAGGAAAAAAAAATTCTGAGACAATAAAAATATTATTCTGTATCTAAGTTCTCAAAATCAGATAAGGATATAATGCAAATTGAATTTGTTAGTTTCAAGAGTTTTGATTGTATATAAAGAAAAATGTTAAAAATTTATAATCACAAATTATTAATTCATGCATTGAAAATGGTAATTTAATTGTTCTTAATTCAATGCAACATTTAGAAAAAAATTTAAGTTGAGACAAAATTCTTAAGTCAAGAAAAATTTCATCAATATCCAGTTTGCTAGACATTATTTATTTGTAAATTTTTGTTTATTTTCTTCCAAGTGTAATGAATTATTATTATATTATTCAGACCAGTCGTAAATTCTTTTTACAATCCAAATGCATAAACTATTGCTTTCCATTCTATATGATTATTGCCATTTTTTTAATCTGAACAAACCAGAATTAGCAGCACTTGTAGGTATATATATATATATATATGTATTGTCTATCATCTCATATTTTTTCTAAGTCTTACTATTTTTCCTCATTACTTTCGCCTCCCTTTTTTTAGAGAAATGATTTTATCCTTGTCAAATTATCTTGTAAAATGGACAACTTTCACTTAGTGTTTGCTAAATTTTTTTTGCACTTCAAGAAAGTTTTAACTTGTAAATTTGTTTCATGCTATGTTGATAGGCTTATAAGCCTGGCAGAAGTCCAGAATTTATTTAAAGTCCTGAATCCAAAATTATTTTTGGTCAAGTCTTTTTTTTTTTCAAGTCCAAGTCCACCAAAATTATTCTAAGTCCAAAGTCCAGACTCAAAAATTATTGTCCAAAATGTAAACAAACCAATTTTTTTAATGTCCACAGTCTTAAATTATTCTAATTATACAAATTTTATTTTATTTTGAATTGCAGGATTAAAATATGTATTTCTGAGTATTCTCAAAGTATTTTTGTAAAAATGGTCAACTCAAATGTAATGTTTGCTATATTTTTTAATTTTAATTTTCTTTTTTGTCACATTCAAATGCTTATGTCTGATGCTATTAGTCAAGACTTTTTCCAAGTCTTAAGTCAGAATAATTTTGCAGTTGTCCAAAGTCCAGACTCAAAAATTATTCTAATAATTTTTGGGTCTGGACTTTGGACAAGGCCAAAATGTAAACAAACCAATTTTTTTTTAAGGCTGTGAGTCCCAAATTATTTTAAGTCCAGGTATTTTGTTAAGTACAGAATAAGAATTTTATTCTGAAGTGTATAACAGGTTAAAATAAGTAGAGAAAATGATGTATTTCAGAGTGCAAAATTTTTATTGAACTTATTGTATGTACATGTACTTTATTTAATTGTAATAAAGACAATTTATTATAAACAAAACCTGTTTACTCCTTTTAGTTAAAACTAAATTTTTTCTCCCGGAGGCTCTTTTAGGTATCTTAAGACTTAAGGGGTTTTTTAAGGTATATTTTGGCCCAAAAACCCATATTTTTAGCCTAAAATTGCTATTTTTAAGCATAAAAAAGGCAATTTTTACCAAATTCTTCCAATTTTTGCTGTTGACCACATTATTCAACAGCTGACAACTGCATATATCACATAACTCATCAACATTTCAACTACTCAACAGCTGACATAACTGCATATACAACAAGACAATTCAAAACATGAATAATCATCAAACACAATATGCAGCTGAAATAAATTGAACTAATGCATAAAAATTTACTTGCCTCTGATAAAAATAGCTGCGACTGCATTGTAAAATAATTAATACATGCATTTTAACCACAGAACAGCTGCCATCAGTGGCAAAATGCTACAGACGACAACTTCTCTGTAGCCAAAATGCATGTATTAAATTTTTCACAACCCAGTCGCAGCTGTTTTTCTCAGAGGCAAGTAATTTTTTAAGCACTTGCTATAGAATCACTAAAAAAAAAAAACATTACACATTATCATCGGCCTAACACTAATTACAAATCTCTTATTGGTCAAGAGAAACATCAATTAAAAAGGAATGCATGTAATTGATTCTAAATAGGAGCAATGTTCCCATAAACGAAGAAATAATGCAGTATTGAATCATGCAAAGCAATGCTTAATAAAAATTACTTAAATGCCAGGATAACATTCTCAAACTATTCAATGCAAGAAATAAACTTTTAAATACAGTATTTAATATTTTATGGCACACCTATTTCAACTGTTAATTAAACTTCTTTATATTTGCCAAATTAATTTTCTTCGTATAAATGCATTAAAATTGCACTAGATGTTTCACTGTTTTTTAAAAGATTAATTGCATAATATAAACTCAAAGATTACATTCACTTTTGATAGCAATTTAATTTTTATAGCAGCAAAGACTGAACTAAATACATTTTGTCTTTAAGAATTATCTTAATTGGTTTTAAAAATATAACAACTTAATCGAGGTGAGATTATATTTACAACTAAATTATAACAGTTATCAAAGCAATCACATTATTTATGAATAAATTTAGCATATTCTCAAAGTTTCAGTCATATATCCAGGTAAACACAGTAAGTGTATATAATTTAACAATTTCAGGTTAATTTACGTCAAATTTAAGTAGTAATCGCATTGCATGACTCAATTCTGATTATCGTTAACAAATTACATTGCTCCTTATTGATATCTTAACACTTTCATGGCCAATTTGTTAATTTATAAGTAAAATCAGCAAATCATTTTTATCATTAAAAATTTATCAACAATTTTAATTTATAATGTTGAAAATGAACAAATATATGTAGCTGTACATTAACGTTGCAAAATATTTATTAAAAACCTGACATTTGAAGAATTTTCAATTGTTATTCATGAAATTATTCAGTACATGATAAAAGTGAAGTATTTCATTAAATATTTGTATGCAATTGAGCGATTTATTATAAAAAATAAAGAATTCCTTCTCAGTAAGGCTTAGAATAAGTGAAAATCTCATAGATTTTACCAAAATTATCGTTTTGGTAATTAAATGAAAATATTTTAAACTATAGCCATGAAATGGTTAGTTAATATCAAATACCAACAAGAAACATTAACATTTACATTAATGGCCAACTTAAGAATAAAAAATTGAGAATCAAAATAAATATCCTATAATTATTATACCAAGTAGAATTGAATGAGCTTCCCACAATCTATATATATATATATATACACACACCTAGTTGGAGTGCCCGTTGCATTTCAACGGATTTAGTGAATCTAAAACTCGACCATGTAACATGTAAGCATCGCAAGAATAAGATAATACACAGTTATAACCGTCAAATAAAGCAAAAATGAAGAAAACTGCTCCACATTTTCCTATTTAGATGAGTGAAGGAAGAAAATCCTGTGAAAATAACAAACTCCCTCCCCCTCCTTCCGTCCCCCTCCCTCCATCTCTCGCTCCCCCTCCCTCTCTCTCTTAAATGTAAGAAGGGACTATATAGTCTAAATTTCACCATCAATAAAGTTGTTTGTCTGTCTTTCTGTCTCCCTCCCTCTCTCTCTCTGGAAGAGGGGACCTTGTGGTCTCAATTTCGCCCTGATAATAAAGACGATTATCTATCTATCTCCCTCCCTTCTTCCCCTCACTCCCCCTTCCTCTCTCCATCTCCCCCTCTGTTACCATCCCTCTCCCTCCCTATCTCGTATTAAAAGCATTCAAAGCGAACCAACTTACAAACATTCTCCTTTATATATTAGATTAGAAGATGGAGAGCCCGTTGAGTTTCAATGGATTTAGTGAATCTAAAGCTTCCACCATGTAACATGTAAACATCGCAAGAATAACATACTACACAGTAAAGCAAAAATGAAGAAAACCTCCACATTTACCGATTTAGATGAATGAAGGAAGAAAATCTTGCACTGTGAAAAATCGAAAATTACAAGTAAACTTATGGGAAAATAATTACTGATTTAAGCTCTACCTCCCCCAAATTTTTTTATCGTCATCCATATAGCCTATGTTACCAACAGGGTAAAATTATATACCTATGTGAAGTTTCGTGATGATTTCTTCAAAACGAAAACTGTAAGTAAAACCAGCAAGACCACAATAATCAACAAAAAATAAATGAACAAAATGATTTAATTTAGCGAAAGACAAAAAAGTAAATAGAGAACGTTTAAGAATCACAGAGTGAATATTACCCTCAGACCATTAGCTCAATTCTGTTACAAAAAAATTGTTTACATCAACAATACTTTGGAAACAATGAAACGATTTATCCAATCACAATTTGTGGAAAATTTACGTCTAATTATTTAACCTTTAAGTAGGCGTGTGGGGTCTTTAAAGACCCCATGCCTTTTAAAAACGCTGTAATTTTCTTGCAATTATTTGTATGAGGTAGATTTTTTCAGTACCTTCCTAGAATAATTAACTTCTTTAGTTCATGTAAAAATATTGGCAATATGTGCTATGGCCTTCTCGTAAAAATTCATTTTTTAACGTTGGGGTCATTTAAGACCCCACGCGCCTACTTGCGCTACTATTTCAAACATATATTTTTCTCTTTATCTCTCAGAGAAACGTACCTGTCTGTATTTCCTTTTAGGGATATGGCCTGCACAGTTCCTTTCCCGGAAGACCGCGGAAGGGGGGAAGGACCCCCGTGTGAATGTGCACTTATCCCGAGCTCCTATCTTTTCACTGGTTTCCTCGTCAACGCTATTGTCAATTTCTCGCACTAATCCTTACGACCATCCATTTTATTATGTGAGAAATTTTGTTTCCACCACCTGCCTGTGTGTTTCAAGCTACTTAGTGTGTCTCCTACATGTCACGCCGACACGTCTCCAAACGAGTACCTGTGAGTTTCGTCTTTTCGCAAAAGGGTAGCATGTAAGTACATATATGCCAAGATCACTCCGCGAAAAAGCTGGTAAATTAACAGGATTGCCACCATTGGAAAAACGCATTCATTTAGACCCCAAAGTTCGGGTTTTCCCGAAAAATGTGGACAAAAAAATGAATCAGCGTTGCAATTTCTGTACCAAGACGATGTGCTTATATCACATGAAAACTGTATGCAGTGATTGTATTGTTAAATTTCAAGAGGTTAAATAAATGTACATGTTGTTTATGCATCCAAAGTGGTTTTGACCCTCTAGTTCAGTAACACAGCGAGTACTATAACCGTATATTTACTCTAAAAAAGTTGAGAAGGTGGAGATCATACATGAGTGAGAGAAAAACAAATTCATGTATCCAAGTAAATGTTTATAAGTTATTGTACATTTATTTGCAAAGATTATTTGAATTTCATTGCAAAAAACTAATAATGCACTCGAGTTTAGTGTAATCATATGCATGGTAACGATTCTTTGGGAGGAAAAAGAGGTGCACATTACAGGAAAGAGTTTGCCCATTAAATAATGGACAAAACGAATATAACAATTATTCAATATTTAAACAAAATTTATAGAAGACCTCAGTGGAGATTAAATTAATTTGTTAACTCGCTCTGAATTTACACAGAAGATTATGTATTAATGTGCGAAAGCGACACCCGAAAATAGCAGCTAACATAAATATTAGAAATAATTAAATGCCATTAACAATATGGAAAATCGGATGGATGCACATTGTTATATAAGGTATTAGACTTCTCATCTGAAATAATTGTTAAGAAAATCAACAACTTGGCATAGATATAAACATTTTCTTTTGGGGTCTTTAAAGACCACTTAAGTTACGAAAGGCCATGCGCCTACTTAAGGGTTAAGTTACTTACGTAGTTTTAAAAACATCTTGTTTTGGAGAACTCTACGCCAAACGAAAATATCATTAAAAACTATTTATTAGTAATATTTCAATTATAATCAACAAATATTAGGTTGTCATGTAAACAAAGCAAACTCGCACATAGAAATAGAAAAACGATATTACGTTAAAAAATTTCCAATATAAATGCAATGGACTCTCAATTTCGGCGAGAATGGGAGTTGTCATGGTAGCTTATAATGGGTATTGTAATGAAACTGATAAAATCATGTATTTTATTGATTCTGAATGTATTTTTATGCTAATTCGATCAAGATTCGGGTTCTGTCTTTAATAAAAATAAACTTTGTTCTTTTCTTCATAGAACCATCTAAGTCTGACATTCGTATCACGTTTCTAAGTAATTTTAAAAATCAAATGAAAAATAAGCTGCACTCATCCCTATGTTATTCAAATGAAAAAAGAAAATATTTTTTAAAATTAGAAAGGTCAATCAAATCGATACAAAAACCTTACTACACACCCGTATTCATTATTCCGTTTAAACTGATACCTTTCTCTTGTTTCTACATGCTGTAGTTGCAGAGCTATAAAATTACATACAAACACTTTATTTAATATATATATAGCGCTTTTTTTCTGGGGGTACGCGGGGATACGGCGTATCCTCACCTTTTTTATAAATATTCTTTTGCTTTTATCCTAAATTTTAAGAAACTTACAAACTGACGATACAGAAGAAATAATTGATATGTCTGAATCGATTGTAGTTTCAACATCGCCATTTTCTACTAAGAAAAATACGTGGCCTACCCTGTATATACTAGTTAATGTGTGCTTGCATTCTGCAAGCATTTTCTCTCACGTTAATGTAAAAATTAAAAAACAGAAAAATAATTTTTAAATGCGTAAGTTTGCACCTCTTCACCGATTTACTTGTTTTTCTTTATGAACAGTATTGGAATAAAAACAACCCCTAAAATTTATAATTATGAAAATTTTGTTTTCATTTGCAAAATTTCATCGATGTAGCATCTCTAGAAGTGCATTTATATAAATTTAATTGTTTAAACTTTATGAATTTTTAACAGCCACAATAATGAACTTTATTATAATTTTCAATGTTATTTACCACTGGAACACTACTCCCTAATTTTCTTAAAACTTTCATCGATCTAGCTCTACTGAAAGTGCATAAACATTAGTCAATTTTTTAAACATTTATGAGTTTTTAACGGCTGAATAAATAAACATTTTCAAATTTCTATATAATCCTGTTTTCGTTATTTGGTAAATTCTACTGTTAGAAAAAATTTCAACATTGTAGCGTATTTAGAAGTACCTAAACCATGAAATGTTTAAATGTTTATAATTTTTAACGGCCAAGAAAATAAACAATGTTGTAATTTTCGATTTTTTCTGTCAGTTTCTCCATGCCATCTAAAATTTCTGAAAATTTCAGCTCTCCATCTATTGTAGTTTGGGCTAGACATTAGTATCCTACTATATCCTTTATCCTCCTCTGTAAGAAGCATCTATATACTATAGTGAAGGTGTTCTTGCATTCTGCAAGCATTTTCTCTCACCTTAAAGTAAAGAGTACGAGCCGACAAATAATTTTTAAACGTAACGGTTTGCACCTTCTTGCCGATTTATGTTTTTTCCTTACGGTCAATATTGGGATATAAACATCCCCTAAAATTTATAATTATAAAACATTTATAGGTTTTTAGCATTTGTTACGAATACCTCACATGTATGCAAAATTTCATCAATATAGCACCTCTAGAAGTGCATTTATATGAATTTCATTGTTTAAACTTTATGAATTCTTAACAGCCACAACAATAATTATTTTCAATGTTATTTACCACCGGAACATTATTTCCTAACTCTGTTAAAATTTTCAGCTTCCTGGATCTTCAGAAAGTACATAAACATTTAAGAATTTATTACATCCGAACGAATAAAACTTTTCAAAATTCTATATTCCCATTTTCATTATTTGGCAAATTCTACCTCTAGATGAAGTCAAGCAGTCAATGATTAACTGAGGAAAACTTTGGAAGGAAGCTGTGAAAGAAGACAAAGGATTCCCCAATGTTGATGCAGAGGTAAATGAGACAGTGGAGCCAGTGCATCATGTGGGAGGTGAAGGATTTGAAGACCTCAATGTGACTGAAGTTGAAGATCTTCTCAACTCCCACTGAAAAGAACTGAGGAGGATCTGGAGGTGCTTATAAAGTCAAGCACCAGCAAGGATGAGGATGATGAGGTAGAAACAAAAAAAAACGAATTCACTCTTGCGCAGAAAAATAAAATAATGCAAGCCACCAGAAATCTTTCTGATTTGGTGTTCGATTCTGACCCATTTATTGAAAGAAGCTTGAAGTTTAAGAGGGCGCTGAAGACATCACTGTTACCATATAAGGAAGTTCAGAAGACCCTACAGCAAAAAATATAGCAGCCATCCATTATCAGTTATCTACTGCAAATGCCTACTCCCAGTATTGCTCAAATCCTCATGCGCTGGCTATGCCGCCGCTTCTGGTGCCACAACACTTCACCAAAGATCCTCATCATTAGATTCACATGATGATGATTCAGAATGAAGAACCAGAGACTATGGACCACCATCATCATAATTATCATCAGTAAAGATTAGAAGTACACTTTCTATTCTGTTTAATTTATAGAGATTTTGAATTTTTCAAATTAAAAACAAATGTTCACTCAAAAGTTGTTTTTATTATTTTTTGAAATTTTGGGTAAAAACGGGCTATAAAAACTTATTTTAAATAGGATGTGGATTTTTTTAGTTTAAAAATGAAATTCATTCTGAGGGGAATTATCGAGTTTATATTAATTTTTTGAGATCAGGTTAAATAAAAGTTTAAAATATTTTGGACTTCAGTTTATAGTTTGATGGTTTTCATGCAATATCATCTGCATGCCGAATGTGTCATTGGAAAACGTTAAACATAGTCGGGCCGGCAAGAGTTGATCTCTGAGTGTTGCAGTGGAAGGGATGCAGTGTTGCTGCTTTGAACGCCCCTCCCCTCCGCCCGACTGATTCCTAACCGCCCTGATCCCAAAGCGTGGGATATTAAATTTTCGAGCAACATAAACGGGTCTATAGTTTTATTCTTGGAAAGAAAATTTTTCAAGGACGAGTTTATCGAACAATTAAAAAACTAATCAGTCATTGCTTTAACTGATTCAACCGTTTAGAAATACTTTAACCTATCACTTGATCATTCTAATGAAACATTAGGTCAGAAAGATTAAATTAATGAACAATTATTTTATTGATATTCAATTCATTCATAATTATACAGTGGTTGGCCATATTATTAGACTCAGTCACCAAATTTCATATTTTCTGAATTCAAGCACTCGTACCAAATTATCAGTTCATGGACTGTAAATTCACAAACAAAAAGTAAAATCTACACGGTCAAGTTCAGGAAATACTATAGTAGTATTACATGCAGTAGATGTACAGTACAGGAATCCTTCGTTTAATCCTTTGTTGATGCGTTCCTGAAAAACACACCGTTACTTAAACACACGACAAATGAAAATGAATTTCCAATAAGATTAGATGAATGATAGGATGCATTTCTGGCAAAACATTACTGCGCATATAAATTTTAAAACATGTTTTATGGTTTTAATAAATGAAAATCATCAAATACACGTTACTATAACGTACCTTAACCCCTGCGACTGGTCTAAATAAATGAAAACTTCTGTTATGAAAACGGTTCTAATATGTAATGCGCAATTTGGGTTTTCATTTCTTGTAAAAATATGAAAATTAAAATTAAGAAAGGAATTAAAACAAAAAAATCTGATGTGGCCAAAATGACTTTCTCCATATTTGGGGTATAGATATTTAAATTATTATGAATAGCATTATAAGGCAAAATTATTATTTCGTATCGTAAAAGAATACAGTTGTCCTTATTGCCGTAAATTATATTTTAAATATGTTTACAGAATTCACCGCTAAATGGTGGTGGCGCTGTACACTGGAAATTTACGAATAAGCAAAATATCTCCGAAATGGATGGTTCTACAAAAATTTGTTTCAAACAAAACTTGGAAGAAATATTATTCTCTACAACTTTGGTCCTCACGAAGATTACCAATAACAACGTTTTTAAGGAGATATTTGACGGAAACCGAAAAAACCGATTATTTATAAATAATTCCTAAACAATAACTGCTATGGAAAATTGTTTGAAAAAAGATGTAAGAAATTATATTTTCTACATTTTTTGTAATGGTCAATGTATATAATAATGATGTTTTAACGGAGAAATATCGCAAAAACCGACTCGGTTTTCGAATAAACCTCGACTTCCGGTTAACCGGTATTGTCCAAAAACTAATCAGTTCTTTGTGCTCATGCTAAAGTGTTATATATGAAGTTTGGTAACGATATGGCAAGTACTTTTTGAGTTAGAGCGCCCACAATCATATACACATACGCACACACACACAGACATCATTCCAAAAATAGTCTTAACGTGTTCTAGGGACCTCAAAACGTGTATTTCCATTGAAATCTCGAAGTCAATTTTTTTCGTGATCACAATACTTTCCCCATACTATGTATGGAGAAAGTAATAACCAACTTGTCTTTGGACTTGTAAATCCTGCTGACACAATTTCATCCTCTGCTGAGACTCACCGACGGGAGGCCACAGTGAACTTTTAACAATCTGTCTAAGGACAACTGCATTGAAGTGTTTACATTTTTTTCCAAATGTGTTTTTCAAGTGTCCATATGTAAGCATCCTTTGTAAGAGGAAGAATGGGGGAAATCCCCCTGGGTTTTTGACTGCTATGTCTAGAATTGCGGGAGGCGGGAAAGTGAGAATTAAAAACTGGCAACAGAGCCTTGCGTTAAGGCTCGCAATAGGCCCTCCTCTCCAGCTCTGCCTACTACTCAGAGATCAACTCTCACCGGCCCGACTATACACAGCATCACTATTGACAAGCATATTGAAATTAATGCTAATTTGCATAATTTAAAGTATTGGACGCTGGTGTCATTCTAAAACTTAACAACCCCCAATTCTTCCATTAAAGGTGGTTTCTTTAATAAATAGGGTATAAGATGGAGTTTACATGAGTGTTAAAATAACAGTTAATACCAATAGAAGCAAAAACTAACTAGAAGTTGTTCTCATGAGCACATTTTCTTCATAGAGCAACATTAGACTGTGGAAAAGCATTATGGTACACAAGAACATAAAATTTAGAAACCAAATCTATCTCTAATTTTTGTCGGTGAAGATTTTAAAAATTAATTCTTCTTTCGAAATTAATCCAAATTTGAAAAAGAATCGCTCAGGGGATAAGCCTCTGAAAAATATCTGGTATAAGCCAAAAAATTCATATGCTATATACCAGTAGAATGTGAGATTAAAATTTTTGTAATTTTTCTTTACAATACAATTTTTAACCCTGTTAAATACATTTTTCATTTTGTAGCTGTTCATCTGGTGGCCTATGGTGATTTATGAAACGTAAGGGGATGAGTGTTTCCAGGGATAGGCAGTCACACATAGCTGCTTTGCTATGGAGACCATAAGGCCAGGGTAACAGCCTCAAGAGGAACAGCTCATTACATTTCTACTGTATTTAAATTTTGTACTTTTACTTGTTTTATTTTATACTACTAACAGAAAACAACTAATGCATTCAGTAATCAATGCTGCAGATAAGTGCAAGAATGCGACTGAATTCTCAAGAAGTGTTACAATATTAGATGCCATTCAGTGGATTAATGGTGTCTGGGCAGAAGTTTCGACTCAAACCATCGCAAAGTGTTTCAGACATGCAGGATTTATGGCAGATTTTGAGGAGGATGAAGAGGGAGAGATGGAGGAAGATGAGTTGCAAGAAGAAATAAACTGTCTTTCTGAGGAGTATCGCAATCAACTTCCTAATGTTCACGCTATTTCAACATTCGACAACATTTTGGAGGTTCACGACGATGTTTGTGGAACAATTGATGATGTGCTAGACAAAGTGATGAATTCGAGTCTGCATCTGAAGAATCTTCAGAGGAAGAAGAGCTACTTCCATACGAAGAACCACCTACCCATCAGAGGGTTTTGTTTTGTTTGTTTCCCTACTAGTCTGCATAAGAGGAAATGTAAATGCGAAAATGTTGTGTGTTCCTGGTGCCAGAAGCATTTGTGCTTTGTTTGTTTTTATGACAATTTTCATCCCCCACTTTGCCGGCATGCATGACAGATTTTTTCAAAAGAAGAATCTGAATAATTAATTTATAAGGTATTGATGTATAATACAATTATGTAAATTATTTTGTAGCAATAAAAAGTGTAAGAATTTATTTAAAAAGATTGCTGAATTGCAAATATAAGATAAAAAAATATTTATTCTTATAATTGAGAAAAATAGTACAAACAGTTGTAATAAATTAATAATGGTAATTGTACATTTTTTCAGCATTAAAAAAGATGAAAATAAAAAAAGAAAAATTCCACAACGGGGACTCAAACCCCGGACGTCTGGCTTACTAGCCCAACGCCTTACCAATTCAGCTACGGCTGGCTCATCCTAGCGGCGTGACTTTCACGAGTCTTAATGCGCACGCGGAAATCGGCCAAAATTCCAAACCGATATCTCAACAACCAAGGCCTATTCACACAAACGGCAAGTTACACATTAAATCGGAACACATCAGCTATCACCATGTGAAATTTGAACAAAATCTGAGTGTACTAGCCTCCCTACTCTACTTGTTAGAGGTTTCACTGTATAACGAAAAAAATGTGGCAAATGAACAACATAAAAAGAGCACTATAGTGAAACTGCACTACGTGAAGCGCACTATAACAAGGGATGCCTGTATGTAGCATCAAAATTTTTATTTCATGAACGCATGAATATTCTAGTTTTTGTGCATACCAGGTCGTCAAATATATAATATTTAAAATGGGAAGCTCATTCGTTCTACAATGTTACACAAAGTTGATCACACTCACCCATCTTCTTTCTTGATATCGCAAAGTAGAGCTGGTCTGAAGCAGAGACAGGATGTCATTTCTCAGAGGCACACATCTGAAACAACGACAGAACCAAATCAGAAATTTTGCACCCCAGGGAATAAATTCTACAAATTATTCTTCTAAATTTATTTTCATGCATTTTTAAAAAACTTATCATTTTCTGAGGTAAACTATAATTTTTACATTAAAAACACAATATATATTGATAACAAACCCTGAAGTCAATGTTAATAAACACATGAATGATATTTACTACTTTTTCCGTTGATAATTACAGGCTATAATCTAAGATTTGCTCTGAATCTAACAAAACGCCATATATGCCTCACTGGAATAAAATCCAAGAGTTAAAAATTGAACTAAATATCTGACATAGGTACAACGTTGCATAGTTCGAAATTAATCTTAATTAATACTAAGCTAAGAGTATAACTCCATTAATATATACTTATACTTTATATTTAAATTTGCCCATAAACAAATCCTTTATTCCCAAAAAGTTTACGAACTCTTCAAAGAAAATGATACTTTACAATCAGTGTTGAATCCATGGGGGGGCCCAGGGGGGATTTTATCCCCGGAGTAAAATCCCTCCCCAGGGAAAATTTAATAATTTTATTTAATGTTAAGAAATGTTATTGGTTCCTTAAATAGAGAATATGATGACGATGATTGATTGAAAGTGCCAACTACAATTAAAAACTATTTATGTCGTTCAAACTTCAATCTAATGTTTATTTTAAAATACTCCCGAAGTTATCATTTTCCTTCCCAGTCAACAATGTCTGGAATCAACACTGTTTACAATGCTAATATCATTCATTAAACATGTTATGAAGTAGTAACAAGTTGTACATAAGAACAAATTTATGATAATTATTCCATTAGACAAAACATGGTACATATTACATTATATAATAGATTGTAAAATTTCAAATCGAGAACATTTTATCGAATATCTAGATATAATAATATACCTACTTAATTGCTACATAAAACTATAGGATGAAACGCTATATTTTTGTCTAACCAATAACAAGAAAATTAATTTATACATAAGTAAAATTAGGAAATGCTAGAGAATTCGACCACTTTAAATAGGAATAAGAAGGTAATGAACAGAAGCAATATTCAGCAAATGTATCAATCACACACCACAGATGTGTATTTGTATACGTTTAATTCCCTTATTAAGTAGAAAATTGCAATAACTTTCATGTCAACCATGAATCAACATTAAAAAGATAAGTTATTTAAGATTTCCTTACCTATGAAGAGGTAAATCTTGCTTTCAACAAATGCTCCACTTATGAAGACGATGGCTGTATCACAAAATAATAACAATACATTTATTTTTTCATAAGGTCAAAGTTACATGGAAAATCGTCAATAAGACAAACACAATAACAAACGAAAATATGTACAAAGAAAAGTAATAATACATAAAAACATCAACCATGCAACAAAACAGAGCATATTGAATAATTACACGTACAAATTCTAATTTCATTATATTACAGAACAAGAATAATTCGTTACTGTCCAGTAGACAACAGCAAAAGATTGAAATAGTAAAAAACTTTCGATAAAAACTTCACAAATGAATAGTTCGTTAATGTCCAGTAGGCAACAGCAAAAGATTCAAATAGTAAAAAACTTTCGATAAAAACTTCACAAATGAATAGTTCGTTAATGTCCAGTAGGCAACAGCAAAAGATTCAAATAGTAAAAAACATTCCATAAAAACTTCACAAATGGCGAAAGTCACTCCCTTAAAATAATTAATTACTGCTGTCAAAATACTTGTAACAGTAATGTCCGACACGTGGAACCACTTTTCGAAGAAAAAAACGGGCAAACTTATGTCACGATCAAAACAGTAACTATGAACATTAAATTTCGAACACAATAAAAAGTTCTTGGATTTACGTTCTAAAAGGTACTGGTATACACATAATAAGGAAATAGTCAAAATACGCTCACACTCACTATCAGCCATTTTAATATTTCTATGACGTAACGCGCAGGCGCACAGGCTTGCCAACATTCCTGGTTTTCAAAATAAAATTTCCTTTTTATTTACTGCAAGATATATACATAGTAGGAAACTTATAAGTAAGCTATTTATTGTCTGAAAAATTTCAAAGACTATATCCATGAAATTTTTAAAGGTTTTAGTCCATGAAATATTTGAAGACTTTACTCCATGAAATTTTACGAAGAATATGATTCATGAAATTTTTCAAAGACTATATATTCGTGAAATTTTGAAAGATATTAGTCCATAAAATGTTTGAAAACTTTAGTCCATGAAATTTTAGAAAGTCTATAGTCCATGAAATTTTTCAAAGAATATTGCCCATGATATTTTTTCAAAGATAATAGTCTCAAATTTTTTAAGACTATATTCTTTCAAATTTTTACAAAGGCTTACAGCCTTTCAAATTTTTTCAAAGACTATAGTCCTTCAATTTCTTGCAAAGTCTAAAGCAGTGGTCTTCAAGGTGGGCGATAGCGCCCACCAGTGGGCGTTTTTGGATTGTTGGTGGGCGTTAAAGAACTCATCAAATGCTACTCTAATTTTTACACTGAAACATAAAATTCTATAAAAAAGCTTAATGATACGCACATATTCTGTACAACTATTTTATGTACAACTATTACAGATCGTTTGTCGTTAACTATAGTGTCATATCGTACTATACTAGCGACAATGTATCAATGCTGCGGTAATATCTATAGGCCCATGAGGGTGGTCGGAGTCTCTCGTAGAAGCTGCGAAGCGTTTAAGTTTAATTTTATCAAATATATAAAACAAATTTTTAAACACTGTTATTACCACTGAGATCGTATTCGGTAATCTCATCTAACGACAATCGCACTAGTATTAGGGTAATCATACGTCCGCATTTTCTTAAAATTTACCGAGATTTTAGCAAATAAAACTCATTTTTTTCTGGTTATGCCCATCATAATCTTAACACTATACGTAAACTTAAGCAATTAGATACCTTGTTTTTTTAAAAAAGTTATACTACATTTTAGGTTTAAAATTAAATTTGTCCGGGTTTTATTATCAGAATATGGTAATCCTAACTAGTATGTGCCATTTAGGAAAGAAAGTATCATCGAATTTTTTACCAGCAAGATAATGATGAGCAGTTTGTTCGCTTGTTGCTATATACTGAAGTTCGTTGGCTCTCGAAAGGAAATTGTTTGACACGTTTTGTAGAATTATACGATAGCGTGTTGTTATTTTACCTTAATGAAAACAAAATTATTTGCAATGATTTCAAGTCGGTGAAAAAGGATGCTTTTTACTTGGTTGGAATATCTGAAAAATTTAATGAAGTTAATTTACGACTTCAAGGAAAGAAAGTGAGTCACTGATTGCAAAAATGTTATTTCGGTATTCATTGACAAATTGGATTTATTCAGAAAAAACATCCTGCAAAAAGAATTTTACCAGTTTCTGGAACTACACAACATCAAAGATGATCTTACAGCCGAAGACATAGACAAGTGTGCAGATCACCTTTCTGTCATTAGAATCGATATGATGACTCGTTTTCGTAATGTAATAGACTTGAAAGTGGATGCCTAGATGGTGACTCCATTCATCACAAATGTGTGTGATGTGGATATTGAATACCAAGAGGAGATAATAGAATTAATTCATGATGATGAGTCTAAAGCCAGTTTCAACCAAGGTGGATATGTACAACTTTGGCAGAACAAGAAAATGCCCTCTCTGTATCCACGCTTGTGGAAGAAAATATCATTGCTTTTGTTAGCTTTCCCAACTTCATATCTAGTCGAGAAGGGATTCAGTGCAATCCTGTCCAAAAAAAGAAAACGCTTACAAATAACAGAAAGATACGATCTTCGAATGACCCTTACAGACTTGAAGCCAGACATTGATTCCCTGGTTTGTAGGCACCAAGCACAAAGTACGCATTGAAATGTATGCCAAATGCATATTTTAACATTATTTTTGGGATTAATAAACATAATTAAATTTGATGTCTTTTTAAACATTTTATTAAAAACTTTATTGTTAAGTTGATATGATAGGTTGGCTCAGTGGCATAGTGAAGGGGGGCAAGGGTTGCAGCGATCTGCACCCCCCCCTCCATAAATCGCTTTGCTACTGGGGGCACAAAATTATTCTTTGCCCCAGGCGCCAGAAACCCTCACTACGCCACTGGGTGGGCAATGAACTTATTTCAAAGGACAACATATGGTAAAAGTGGGCGGTGACTCAAAAAAGGTTGAAGACTACTGGTCTAAAGTCTAAGATTTTAGTCCAGGAAATTTGTGAAGACTTTAGTCCATGAAATTTTACAAAGACATACATGAAAAGTTTCCAATATTATAGACCATGAAATTTTTTAAAGACTATAACCCATTGAATTGTTCAAAGACTATAGTCCAAGAAATTTTTTAAAATTATAGTGTTTCAAATTATTTCAATTACTATAGTTTCCAAATTTCTTCAAAGGGACATTGCCTTTCAAATATTTTGAAAGGCTATGTATTGTGTTTTAAATTTTTTCAAAGGCTATAGTTTTCAAATTTTTTCAAAAACTATAGTCCTTCAAATTTTTTCCTAAACTTTAGTCCATGAAATTTAAAAAATACTATTGTCTTTCAAATATTTTTAAAGACTATATTCTATCACAACATTTTCACAGGCTCTAGTCTTTCAATTTTTTCAAAAGCTATAGTGTTCTATTTTGTTCAAAGACTATAGTATTTCAAATTTTTTCAATCTATAGTCTCAAAATTTTCAGACTATAGTCAATGAAATTTTTCCAAATACTCTAGTTCAGTGATGGCGAACCTTCTATTGCCTGCGTGCCAATACTACTGAAATTGTCAAATCTTTTCCGCCTCGCATGCCACAAATAAGTCCTTGATTTTCTTTGTGTGCCAACAAAAATTCGTGACCAAGACATAAGAGATTGAAACTTGTAACAATAAAACTAATGTTTACAATAGTTAACCAAATAACACATGTTTTTTGGGCACTAAATCAGTACAATAAATTATTTGACTGCTATTCACCTTTCGTTGGCGTGTCAACCAAAACCGTCTGGCGTGTCATAGGTTCGCCATCACTGCTCTAGTCCATGCAATTCTTAAAGACTTTAGTTGAAAAATTTCAGACAATAATCAATGATATTTTTCCAATCTATGAAATTTTACAAAGAATATGGCCCATGAAAATTTTCAAAGGCTGTCCATGAAATTTTTTAAAAATTTTAGTCAATGAAATTTTTGAATCGTTATTAAAGTTGCTGTTTATAATGATTCTACATAGTTCATATTTTTCAAAAGATAACTAAACGACTCATTAGAATATGAGAAAGTTTGTACAATGTATATTGTACCAATTTTTTATTGTCACTAATACAGAAGTAGGTCAAGACGTCAAGTCTTTCACATAAGGTGGATTCTGAAAAGATTTTTGAAATTTGTTTATGAAAAATATCTTTATATGGCAATTAAATTGCGACACTGATCGAGGACGTGATAATTGTAGTAATAAATATTATTTCATTATTTTTCTATTTCAAAATTTTGCGTCTGATTCACTAACGCCATCTACTAGTAAAGACGAAAAGTTGGAGAGAAGAGTATCGTATTCCACGGTGACAGAAAAGTCGTGTTGTGTTAATGGTCGAGTTTAGGTAAAAACAATGCTATTATTCACTGTAAAAATTGTTGTTTTGGGATTGTGTGTTGTAGCCAAACTCTGGGCATAATGTTATTTTAACATTGATGGTGAATGACCCACCGTAAATAATTCGTTTCAGAATACCAGCAACTCGAGAAAACTGTGGTGACAAGTGTACGTGAGGAAAAGAAGAAAATAATTTTAAAACGAGTACCAGTAATTCATCAAAATGGTATTAGCGGACTTAGGAAGGAAAATAACGCATGCTTTGCGTTCGCTGAGCAATGCAACAATTATAAACGAAGAGGTATGCTTGCTCTATTTTGAAGCAGATGTTCAATGTATAGTTACGTATTTATGAGACGTTTTAGCTCAAGATTTTTCGTAAAGAAAATAATGTGGTAATATTCCCATTGCATTTTTATTTGAAATATGTATGCGAAGGTACTGTCGTTTCTCTAAATTTTTTTAAACCGGATATCGCTGACTTATATATGAAGAAACATTCACGTTATTGGCACTTCTGATCGAGCTTGATGCTAGTTCAAAAAAAGTATATATATATAATATGCAAATATAATCATTTTGACCACTTCCTAGTTGCGATTCTTTTGATAGCTTTCTGTAAACACTTTGGAATAAATAAGGGAGAGAAACGAAACCTTAATTTGATTGTACTGGCATACTAATTGATATCTTTAAGTAATACCTTTCTCTATGCTTACTTTATATGTTACATATATTATGAGCAATCGAGTTTTCTTTTTATGAAGTAAGAGAATATTACCAGTTTTTTTGCTTAAGTAACGTGAAACATTTTAGATTCAGGTTTTTTCTCACTGACATTAATAGCAAGTAATGTGAGATATTTACGCATGCTGCTGTTGTGTGAAATATAAACATTGTTTAGAATTTGATGATTTAAATGATAATTTACTTTTTAATTAGGTACTCAATGCTATGCTAAAGGAGATATGTGCAGCTTTACTTGAAGCAGATGTCAATATCCGCTTGGTAAAAAAGTTAAGAGAAAATGTCAGAGCTGTCATTGACTTTGATGAAATGGCTGGAGGCTTAAACAAGAGACGAATGATACAGAGTGCTGTTTTTAAGGAACTTGTGAAGGTAATCCTTCGTTCTTTATTTTCAAGTTTTAATATATTGTTTAAGCTATATTTTCAAATTTCTTCCTTCTGATTTTACAAATTGTATTTCCTATTATTAATCCACTAAATGTAATATATTGACAAGTATGGATACATTAATTTATCAAACCTATTAGTGTATTTAATTAAATGATCTTTAAAATGTTGATTCTCTACTTTGAAAAAGCCATATTTAGGTCCATCCCTAGGTTCTATGCCGCCCTTAGGGGAAAACTATAGCGTTTTAATTTTTTCCGTTTAAAATGACTGATGGGAGTTGAGAAAGATCTGCATATGATACTATTTGATAACATTTTTTAAAACTTAACTAGCCATATAACCAAACACTAAATTAGGGATTAGGTGGGAGATGGGACTTCCTCATCTCAATCTTGGCCCAAATAAAGACCTAATGTAATCTAAACTAATTTTACTAGAGAGTTTTATTTTATTTTGATTATGGCTCACCTAAATGACTTTTATTATTATTATATTATCATCATTCAGTATATTAACTACCTTTTCTCCTCTTTTTATTTTGCTGACCCACAAAGCATGCCACCCTTAGGCGAGGCCGTACATTTTTACTACCTAGAGATAAACCTGGCCATATTAGTTTGAAAAATTTATTAGCTACATTTTTCTATTTACATCAAAGGGCATTTTCTTTACAAAAACATAATTGTAGTCAATCCTCTATTCTTTGATTACAAACATTTTGCAATCAAATGTAAAGATACATTATGCTAGGGTTTTTCATGATTTTCAAAGAGAAATGTTACAGTTAATTGTTTAAGATTATATGAATAGTCTTGATATTTTATAGGTATATTATAATTATACGTGCTTTTATTTGACCTAATTCTGTATTATTTCCAAAACATCTATAGTTGGTCGATCCAGGTGTCAAAGCATATCAACCAGTAAAGGGAAGGCCAAATATCATCATGTTTGTTGGTCTTCAGGGTTCTGGTAAAACAACAACTTGTACAAAATTGGCTTACTACTATCTCAAGAAGAACTGGAAAGCTTGCTTAGTTTGTGCAGACACATTCCGTGCAGGAGCTTATGACCAGCTCAAGCAGAATGCCACCAAAGCACGTATACCATTCTATGGCAGGTGAGGATTCTTTAAAAGTAGTGAGGCTAATATAAAAATTCATTTCATGCCAAATTTCTCAATTCAGTGTTCTTGGGACAGAGAACAGTCTGAATAATGTTGTTATCAGACCTTTTTTCTGCATGGATATGGTCAAAATTAACTTGCCTGATAGGTGGCATTATAAAATTGCTAAATTAAATATTTTGCAATTTTGTAAGAACAGAATTATTAAATTAATCTATTTGTAGAGCTTAAGATATATTGGGAATAAATTTTCCAGCTAATTTTTCAATTGTTAACATTTTGTTTCTAGTTGAAAAAGAGAAGTTAAGGACATCTAATACCAAGAGAAAATATTTAATTCTGAAATACAGTATTGCTCTTCTCTGAAATGTTACATACAACATAAGAAATATCTTAGAGCAAACAAAATTGCCTTCTGTTGGTATGGTGTGCCATAGTTTGATATTTACATGTGCCTTCCCCACTTGATCTTATGTCTACTTCAATTGATTTTCAACATAATTCAAACTACAGTAAAACCTCATTATTTTGAAGTTCAAGTGATCACAAAAACACAACTTCGAAGTATCCAGGTTTGAAATATATGAACTTCCATAAAAACTGAACTTTCTTATGATCTGCTACTTGAACAGCAAAATCACAATACAGAAACTTACTTATCCTTTATACAAATGAATTGGCCTTACAAGCTAGTATACATGGCAAATTCGAAAAGAGTTGAAGTGAACCTTTACCGTAATTTTCCGATTATAATATGCAACCTATATAATACGCACCTATGTTTTCACAAGTGAAATGTGAAAATTCTCTTTTCACTATGTATAATACACACCTATTATTTTGTAAGAAATCAATGTAATTTTACATGACTATGTGTAGTATAGGGACAGTTCTCGCCTTGCCACGAAATGAGATACGTGTGAGAGAGTTTACAGGAATATCACGTTACGTCCTGACTCTCCCATTAAAGATCGCTATGCTGTATAAAAACATTTTGTCTCAATGTCGCCTTTTGTATTAATCTGGTCGGTTGGAATACGAGTTCGTGCTTTGCTGCCAAACTAGATATGTGTGAGAGAGTTTACAAAAATATCACGCTATTCTTCACGCTATTTGACAACATATAAAGGGGCAGCATGTAGAAGGAATTTATTCTCTTATAATTGCCATTAGGTAATTCTTTGCGGCTGATACTGTTTTTTAATAAATCCATTAAACTAAGAATATATTAAACTTTTCCTTGGAACAGGATGTTGTCAAGTATATTTAATTTTGGCGGTTGTTATGATAAATTAACCTTATTATGATAATGAAATGGACTAAAAATGATTCTTACCTTTCTGAAACACTTCACTCATGCAATATCCTTTCTCTCTCCTCTATCTTTGGACTCCAGCTACACAGAGGTTGACCCAGTTGTGATAGCTCAGGAGGGAGTTGACATGTTCAAGAAGGAAGGCTTTGAGATCATAATTGTGGACACTAGCGGTCGTCACAAACAGGAAGAGTCACTGTTTGAGGAAATGTTACAAGTTTCAAATGCAATTGTGAGTTATTTTTTTATTTCTGTAAAAAATGTTATCTTTCTACTCATTGCTGATACACGAACAAACTAGAAAATTAGATTGAAAAAAACATCAAATATTTTTTCTTTTTATGCATTTTGAAGCCCTTGCAGCTATAAAAATAACATATTTTGTTTAATTATAAATAAAAATATCTTGAACAATCTTTTTGAAATAGTAGTTTATTTGGGAAATATTTTGAATTTTGTTAGAGTTTGTAAAGGAGCTATCTATTTCTGGTAGGATTGCTATCAAATTTTTATTTGATTAAAACAATAATATGAACAACTAACTTTGCAGGAACGACATCTTTAAATATATGTAATATAGAATTTACCCCGAGATTTATGCCATCATTAAGAGGTTATTTTGCATTATTCTTACCATGATAGTTTTGGCAAGAATTTTCTTTTCTAAGAACCACTGAAGAGAGTCAATGTTTGAGTTTTACTGACATATGATAAACATTGTAAAACTTGTATTTCAGAAACCAGACAATTCAATCTTCGTTATGGATGCCACAATTGGCCAGGCTTGCGAGGCTCAAGCTCGTGCCTTTAAGGAGAAGGTAGACATTGGGTCTGTTATAATAACAAAGTTGGATGGACATGCAAAGGGTGGAGGTGCTCTTAGTGCGTGAGTATATCAATTTTTCTAATTATGGTAGCAGTATTCAGCCTTTTTTGTTGGCATGCTCCATTATCATTTTTATAAGTACAGTGAACTCCCGATTATCCATGTGCGGATTATCTGGTTTGCGGGTTATCTGCGCTCTCTCCTTATGCCTTGAAATTTTATTAATACTCTAATTGCAATGCCTTAAAATAAATTCATGACTGCAGGATCACAATATTTTCGTATTCACATTACATTAATGTCTAAATAATTATATTTTAAGCAGAAATGGCAAGTTTTTAGATATGTATATTGTTTTTTTATGATCGGGAGTTTCACGAAAATCACACGAGGAGACAGCATGCGACCTTGGTCGATCAGCTGTGTTCTTCTGCCATCTTGATTTTTTCGATTCATTTTATTACAATTCGATTTTAAGTAGAGGTATTTGCCAACTTCAGCTGTATGCTATCTCACTGAGCTACGTGGTTTTTATAGTGATAAACATCTTATCCCTCGTTAAAATGACAGAAAAATGGAAGAAAATTGTTCTTACACAGTAAACTCCCAGTTATCCGGAATGCGCAGGGAATTGGGTTTTCTGGTTAAGTGAATATTCCGGTTGCTTTAGAGTTTTATTGGATAGGCTTCAATGAAAGATTTGGATACCAAAATAAGAAACAGATGCCAAATTATACATTCACCTTGGAATTGCTAACCTTTAGCTAAGGTACTCAACTCAGTTGTTCTTAAATAATACCTTGACATTCAAGGAAGTAATGAAACTCAAATATATAAGCATTCAACACGTTTAATTGCAATATTTTAATATTTAATAACTGCATTAAATCCTGTGGAATTTCTTGTATGCCTATCGCTATTAACTTCTCTTTTGTTCTAATAGCAACGCAAGGTAAGGGTTAACTTCGTCTAACCTTTAGTATTTTCCAACAAAAAAATTGTTTCCTTGCCCGAGAAAAGGAGAGAAATTATCCTCACACAACACAATGTATTAGCAGAAATTCTTGAGGCAAAATATAAAACGATAGAGAAGCGAATAGTGACACGCAATCATGACACCATTACATTCAGTGCAGTTAGTAAATACTAAAATGATGCAATTAAACGTGTTGGATAGTTATATATTCTTTAACTAATGTTTCAAAAAAGTCGCAAAATTTATCGGCAGCTTCTTGGACAGCCGATTTTTTATCACCCAAAACATCTAGATGTCTGATCTTAAAATGTGTTAGCCCTCCATCTGAAAATGCACATGGTTCACTTTGTTCATAAAAATCTTTGACCTTTTCAATCAACATTGCTACAGAAATAGGAGCTCCCTCGGAACGCTTTATAGAAAACCATTCATAAACTAGTGTAATTCCCATTGAAATATCAACGACAGAATTATAGATAGATTGATTATTAATATTTGCTTTTAAAATAATTAATAGCACACTATTACATATGAAATATTTCGTCATATATTACATTTCTAGTGAATATTCTGTTGTCGTTTAGTAAATGCCTTTGGTTTTTATTTTCAGCTATAAAATTCTGATATTCTTCTTCCACCTTGTTCTCGTCAATGCTAAATATAATTGGCGGTGTGCAAAAACAGGGAAATAATTATATGTATACATATATAACGTAGGAAAATAATTAAATTTCGTGCACTTAACGTTATGATTGTTTTAAAATTGTACTCTGTACTTACAAAGAAAGAAAGCTTACTCGAATCCTCAGTAATGTTCTCCATCGTTATGTAAATAAAACTCTTTAAAAGATTTAAATTAAAAAATAACTAATTAATCAATCAGTGGAATAATTTCTTTGAATACTATTTGAACAAAAACAAATCAATTTATTTCAACATTGTAAAATGTTCGCTTGATGTTTGAATGGATCGTAGAAACTGTTACATAAACATAAGTGTTTATTATATATTCCCGTCGTTTTCGCCGAAAGAAAGGTGAGTAGTTGACGTACATGTGGTGCTGACCTATCGGGCAAAATGAGAACTACATTTCACTGTCTGCTCTCTTGTGTTCCTTACAGAACAACGTTTTTTTATAGAGAATACCAATATCCAATTGCTCAAGTTTCAGCTCATGAAGAATGCGCCGATATTCAACTCTTCTAGTTGCCTCAAAAGACGTAACGAATTTCATTAACTGTGATTTCTGTGCCTTAATGTCATAAATAGTGGAAGAACCGACATTGAACTCTTTCATTAAAACATTGTGGTTCTCACTTTTCTCTAAATGTTTTGTTATATCAAGTTTCTGGGTTAAGGTTAGCACAACCCGTTTCTTTTTATTAACTTTATCCCATATTGGAGTTTAAGGAGGCATTTAAAAAGGGTGTGGGAAATATTTTATTTAACACAAACACCAAGATCAAGAAGCATACACAGTTGTGTATTGTGACTGCTGAAAACACAAATTTTAGCGGTAACATTCTGAACTAGATGTAATAAAAAAATCGAGAGGCAGGAGATGCTGGTTGAGTGAGAATTTCGGTTGTATAGGTGCCGGATAACAGGGAGTTTACTGTATTAGAAAAAAACTCGCTCATTCAAATGTGCTAATTTGCCTGTCAAGTATTACAGCCCAAAGGGTGCATGGATGGACAGAAATATATTCACTGATTGGTTTCACAGCAAGTTAGTGCTTGATGTTTGCATTATCTGTGTTTTTCGATTATTCATGCTTCCTCTTACATCCATTAAGTCGGATAATTGGGAGTTCACTGTAATGACATGTCACCTGTTATATTTAAAATGATAATGAAATGAACACTGAAATCTTGGCAGTAGCTGGTTTTTCAACATGAGCTTGTCTCACCCCGTACTTCTGTGTTGTGAGATGAATAATGCAACTCAGCACTTTGTCAATTGGATAGGATGTTAAATAGTATGACCTCTTGATGCATCTCACAAAGAGTAAGCTCATGTTGGTGCCTGGTTTCCCTCCTTCCTTCCGTGCACAACAGGCTGACAATTTGTCTACCAAAAAATTGAGCAACTTTGGATCTAAGAGTTAAGTCTTGGTTGTACAAGCATATGATGAAATAGCAGAAAAACACTTGAGAGAAAGACAAAGAGATGAAATGAGCATTTAGTTGTGATTTCATAGGCATAGACTTTACTTCCAAAGCCATCCATGAGTGCTGAAACAAGAAGGATAGCTATCTTAAGTATTGTGTCTTGCCTTTTATAAACTCTTCAGGTAAACCGGTTATGTCTGTTCTCTTAGTTGACAACCCCAGACTTATTGGCTAGCTTTAGGACACAGAAATTCGATCTTTGCAGGGCGAACTTATGTAGACTTGTTTTCCTGTTTTAGTATAACAAAATCACTATAGATTAGCTTGTCTGGGATTTGATAGATCTTGAGTATGCAATTTGTACATAGTGCACAGATTAAAATGTTACCAAGGTGATTATTTGAGAATTTATCAGCAGAACATTTAAATTCTCTTTGAATGCTGGTGATGTTAATAAATAAATTGTTTTTCCAAAATAGTATGTTGGTATATTTTTGTAGAATTATGTTAATTGTGATGAAATAGTGGAAGGCATGTTAAATTTTTTAGAGGAATCATTTTACTTTATTTTTTGTTTGCTTGAGACTTCCTACTCACCTAGTCATTCACAAGTTTTTATTAGCCCTTAATTTTTTCAAAACCTTAGCATTTTCAAAAATTTTATGGCTGTAAGAGTTCTGTATATATATAATCAAAAGATATTTATTTACCTTGTATTTTCCAGGGTGGCAGCCACACAGAGTCCCATCATCTTCATTGGTACTGGTGAACACATTGATGATCTTGAGCCATTCAAAACGAAACCTTTTGTATCCAAGCTTCTAGGTATGGGTGATATTGAGGGTCTCATTGACAGGGTCTCAGAACTCCGTCTCGATGAAAATGAAGAGCTTATGGAAAAGATTCGTCATGGTCAGTTCACATTGCGTGACATGTATGAACAGTTTCAGAACATAATGAAGATGGGACCATTTTCACAAATAATGGTTAGTTGTTGTTCTCAAAGAACACTTGATATCTTTATTATTGTGTTGATTGATATTTATATTATCATTTTTACATTGGTTTAATTAATGAATTATGCAAATTTTTATGAATATACGTCATATCTCCAAAGCTATGTATGAAATATTATTTACATAAAATACATTTTAAATGTAAAATTCAGCTAAGTAGTTCTAGGTAATTTTCTATATGCACACACATTAATACAACCCAAAAATCTAAAATATTCTTCAGCTACCACATTTTTTACATTTAGGATATAAAACTGAAGCTTGATTGCTTTCCAAATCATCTCTTTCCATAAAACCAGGTGCAGATTTGGAGAGTGTGAGGTCCCTATGTGACAGTGGTTTGCAATGACCATACACAATAGTGGTTTGAGGGAATAGTTCATTTCTAGGAGATTTTGCATTGAGAGTATGCAATGTTTAGTAAAATTTTTGAGATTTAGCCATGGACATGTGAGACCACAGAAACAGTCGTGGGGCAACTTAGGCAGTATTTATTATTTTTTCATGTATGCCAATTTTGGAAAATGACAAGTCATTTTTTTGTAAAGTCAACATTTTTCTTATAGAAGGATGAGAAGATGCTTCTTCAAATGCCCATTTGCGTGGGAAAATTGAGTTTCTTTGAAACAATTAAATAAAAATTTCATAACATTTTTGTGGGTGCTCTTTCTTTTTTTTAGTATTTTCCAAATACAAGGTGTGACAATAAAGTTCCCAAAATATCCCTGTAAAAGTTGTATTTAATTACCTACCCACTAAATTTTGCTGTCACCTTCGAAGTAGTCTCCTTGGGCAGCAATACACTTTGTGAGTCGGTGTTTCCACTGTTTGAAATATTTCCGGAACTCGTTTTCTGGAATGCTCTTAAGGATGGTCATTGCATGTCTCTGAATGTCAGTGATGTCTGAAAATCTGTGGCCCTTCAAAGCAGTCTTCAGATTTGAGAAGAGCCAAAAGTCACATGGGGCTAAATCTGGCGAATATGATGGATGGTCCAATTTTGTAATCGATTTTTTGGCCAAAAACTCCCAGACAGCAAGCGCCTCATGAGAAGGGGTGTGGCACCATCTTTGCTGAAACTTTCCTCATTTCCAAATCTAATGTCAAAACTTCCTCACAGTTACTCTGTCTAAATTCAGTTCTTCTGCCATCATTCGCACACTCAATCATCTGTCTGAATGAACCAATTTCAGCACTTTCCACATTTTCATCTGTCTGGTGTTTTCAGACGTCCAGTTCTTTCATCGTCTTTCACGTCCTCCTGACCCTCTTTAAATTGTTTATGCCACTCATAGACACTTGACTTTTTCATTGCATCAGCACCATAAACCATTCTTAACATCTGCAGAGTTTCACTCGCGCTTTTGCTTAACTTTGCATAAAACGTGATGTTAGTGCATTGCCTCAACAACCGATCACTCATTTTTCTGCCAGGACCAAAACACACGCTTCTATAAACACTGCCACTGTTTCCTTACTACTGCCTTACTTTCTTTACCACCACACCAGATGCAAGCACAGACATGTGGCAACATGTCACTGGCTGGCTATTTCTTGCATGTTACTTGACGAGGCATCTGTGCGGACATTCCGGGAACTTTATTGTGACACCTCGTACATCCTTTAAACTTCATTTATGCAAATTGCTACTATTATAGTTGTAGACTATGTAATTTTTGAAGAATCAAAAATAGCTTGCTACATGTTAACTATTCGTTTCACGGAGTAAGGATTCCCATTTCAGATGCTTACACTGCCAAGGGTAATTTAATTGTACATCGATATTTTGTTACTCATAGCAATAGGTAACAATTTTCGTTACTTATTGTTTTTTCAATGAAAAGATAATTAAAATTGTTTAAAAATTATTCAGGCTTATGGTGCATAGCTGGGACCATGTTCCAAACTGACCTTTAATGAAGTTAAAATTTCATCACCCTACCTAAAAGATAATATCATATCGCAAATCTAAATAAAATATCAACATATTGTTTATGATTTATGTGTGACCTTTTTGGTTCTTTTTAATTTATGCGATAAATACAAATATTGTATAAGAAAATTTTATTTGGCAGATGATTAAGATATACTTTTATCTTAACAATAGCATTATGATGTTGGATTTATATTTTCATCTTCAAATTCATAAAACCTGTCTTGAATCAATATCTTAAAAAAATCTTTGAGCAATTACACAACAAATTCAACTTCTGAATAATATTCTTCAGATGGGTTTCTTTCTTTTCATTACGTATGCTATTAAAATATCAAGAAACAACTTATCTTCCAAGCCCACAATTTCATTTTAGAGAATATTTCTTTATGACTATGCAAAGAAAGATGTTCAAACTGATTGGAAAGTGAGCTCTTACAATGTATTCGAGTAAATAATTGAATGTTACTTGTTATTTCCTGATTTACATAATCTTTAAACAGCTTTTTACCAGAATCTATTATGCAAAACATGGAGACCAAATGTAGATGGATTGGATACCAAGCTCCAAAGACTAGATCCAACTTAATAAGGAAGAAGAATAATCAAAGAAAGTATATGTTTCCAATTTTGTATAAAAATATAATAGTAGAAATTAAGAAGTCTATGTTTTAAATTTAAAAAATGTAAAAATATTAATAATAATTTACATTTTTAAGGGAATCAATTCGGAACCAAATTTTTAACATCATTGTTCCCGTTCCGATACAATTTTTGTTCCGGAACCATTTTGGAACCGTTCCTTGTTCTGGAACTGGAACTTTCCCAGCTCTGTCAAAAAGTATCTGCAAAGTATTTATTAAAATTAATACAATAACAATACATTAGTTACAAGTACATCAATTTTCAGCATAATTCCCTTGCTTCTCAACACAGTCCAGTTAAGCACAAGCTTTTGTATGCCTTCTGAAAAAAGCTTTTTGATTGGGCAGAAAGCCATGAATGTACCACTTCCTTTAACTCATGGTCATTGACAAAACGACAGCTTCTTAATGCATCTTTGAGGGAACCAAACAGATGATAGTTCCATCATGCAAGCTTAGGACTGTATGGTAGGACCTCTAAGCATAGCTGATGGAGTGACACAACAGTTAGGGCAGCAGTATGGAGACTAGCATTCTCATGTAACAACTGACCACCTTGTGACAGTTGCCCTTGGCGTTTGCTCCAAATCAGTGGCTTCATCTTGTCATAGTACTGCGCATTGTTTATTGTCATTCCCCTTTCCTGATAATCTTCAGGGAATTGGTACTTGCAAGTCCCAAAAAAGTGTATCACTTTTCCTGCAGTTGGCTGAATTTTGAATTTCCATTTGACAGTGGACGTCAGGTATTTCCATTCCTAATTCTTACAATTGCTCTCTGGCTCAAAGTGGTGGATCTATGTTTCGTCACCAGTCACATTGCGACTCAGGAAAGTATCACCTTCTTCATGATACCGGTTCAACAGGGAAGTACAGATGTCCAAACGGTTACACTTATGCTGTTCCATGAGTTGTTTTGGAACCCACCTTGCACAAACTTTATTGAAGTGAAGTCTGGTGTGAATTATTTCATAAGCAGAACCATGACTAATCTGCATGTGGCTTGCCAATTCATCGATAGTTGAGAATCAGCATGCAGATTTGTTTTAATGTTCAATTCAGTTGTCGATATGGATGGTTGCCCTGAACATTTTTTGTTGGTAATACTTGTTTGCCATTTTTGAACATGTCAATCCACCTGTACACACTTCGCTGTGGCAAAACACTGTCACTGTGCTGATAGTTCTTGATGAATTTCCATTCCTTTTACACCGTCAGCCCACAAAAATTTAATGATGCACTTACAGTTGAGTGTGCATTCAGCAGTGCGCCCGATTTCAGAGCAGAAAATATGATTACCTAGCGGGTACTTTTTGACTTACCCTCATATATCATTCTTTTTCAGTAATCAATCATGTTCTGCCATGAGCAGTAAGGTTTAATTTCTTCAGTAAAACTCATTTGTATTGCTGTCCCTGATAAAAAATTTGCTTAAATATATTACTTAAATACCTTGATAATGGAGAAAATTCAAGGTGCCAATATTTTCAACTTCTAGCTAAACATCTTCCTGACGAAAAACTTCATGGTGTCACAGTATGTATCATACATTCATATTTTAAAAAATCAGTTAGAAGCAAAATGAGCCAATTTTAAAGTTTATTCATTTTAAATAGCTTATAAACAGCTGTTAACACTGACGTTCCAGGGTCGTAACCAAAAACACCTACCAAAGTGAACTCAGCATAACATTCACTCAGTCATTAAATGAAAGGCTGTAATGTCCACATGATGTTTACGATGTTCAAATGATAACGTAACAGTCACAGGATGTTTTGAAGTATCACACGATACCTGGGACGCATAATTCCACTTCTGGAAATTTTTGTCTTCCTCTAAACGTTTAAGTGGATGACAAAATATGATCATCGGACTGCCTGCGTGACATTTTCCGATGACACAGTATGAGTCATCATAATGCAAAAGTGTTAATAACCTTTTACAATTACCATAATAACAACAGTAAAGATTACCTTGTGCAAACATGCCCTTGTTAGAATTGCTAATTACTTCTCTATATAAGTTCTTCAATTTCAAATCTTCTCCATTCGTTATAATGGGAGAAAATGTTTTCTCTGAGCTTCATAAACTTTTTTAAGGATGTTTTGTGAATTTAGTCCAGCATACTTGTATGTCTGTAAAAATGTGTAGAATAACTGGCAAAATAGTATCATCGACTAAACTAAATTCATACATATCACTGGTAAGGAGCTAGTTCAACACGTATATTAGTCCAGGTAGGTAATACCAGTAAGGATTTTAATTACTACCACAATTCAACTTAACTGCTTCCAAATTGATGCCCACTCTTTAAAACAGTTTCCACACTAGAACTAATTCAGAATAATCAAATCACTGACTTCATCTTAATATGACACTAACAAGGGGAGGACCAGGCATGAACCATGACCAAACTTCGCTGGTGGATAGAAGGATAAAAATAAACAGACACGTGTCTCGGCTTTTGGCTCCATAGACACTAGTTAACAAGAAATCGGAGGTCAAAGTTTATTGAAGATTACTGCGCCCCTTAAAACCTCTTAGCTGAGAGTTCATTATTAGGTTGTCAGGGCGGTTGAGTGGCTAAGGTGCTAGACTACAAAGCTGATGCTTGTTGTTTTGAGGTTTGAACCCTGTGTTTTTTTGAAAATTTTTTTGAAAAATTTTTAGTTTTTTTAGAAAAATGTTTTTTTAATTTTTTTTGTTTGTTTGCTATCTTATCTAATAAAATTTGAAATATTCACATTTGTTTGTTAAAGTAACTTAAAATCAAGATAGTAAATGCTTTTCTTGGCTATCAAATCCCATAAGATAGAGAATATTGGCGATTGGTTTTTTTAGAAATGTAAAAACGAGAGTAAATGCTTTTGTTCATTATACTATCTAATAAAATTTAAAATATTCACATTTGTTTGGTAAAGTAACTTAAATTCAAGATAGTAAATTCTTTTCTTGGCTATCCAGTCCCATAAGATAGAGAATATTGGCAACTGTTCATTTTAGAAACGTAAAAAAGAGACAGATGCATTTGTTTCATATCCTATCCAATTCATTTGAAAATATTAGCATTTGTATTATAATTAATATTAATTAGGTGGACAATGTTTTTTATGTTTGTGATGCATAACAGTCTTTGTTAGTACGTCTACTTTTTAAGTATATGTGGTATGAGCAACGATCTTTTCCATATCCAGTGTGTTTTTTTCTTCATAGTGTGTGTGAACATGCATGTGGGTTAATTCATCTTGTGTTCTTGCATTTTGAATTGTTAGTCTTCTCTCCATTAGAATAAAATATATTTTCAAAATAATAAAATATTTTGCTAGCTATATCTTCCTGCTATTCAACAATGCTACAGCTTTGAAATTTATTTATTAGTTTAATTAATTGTTAATGAGTATGAATTATGTAAGCAATAGGAACTTTCTCTCACTTGTACACTTACCATGTGCATGAATTGCATAAATTGTTTTTCTTAAAATAATAATCCGAGATTTTTTCAGAAAAGAATAACACTTATGCCAAAAAGTATGTACTTCATTGTCAAAGATTTTAAAAAATGCCATAACAGGGATTTGAACCTCAAAACAACAAGCATCAGCTTCGTATGCCTTAGCCACTTGACCGCCCTGACAACCTAATAATGAAATCACCGCTAATTGTAAGTGGTTTTAAGGGGCGCAGTAATCTTCAAAAACTTTGACCCCTAATTTCTTGCGAACTAGTATCTATGGAGCCAAAAGCCAAGACACGTGTCTGTTTATTTTTATCCTTTTACCTACCAGCGAAATTTGGTCACGGTTCGTGACATCAATGCCTGGTCCTCCCTTGGTAAGTTGATATTGTACATATCTGTTTTCAAGTTGTTAAATATAATCTCATTACATGTTGTTCTAGGGAATGATACCAGGTTTCAGTCAAGACTTCATGACCAAAGGCAGTGAACAGGAGTCGATGGCACGCCTCAAGAGGCTCATGACTATTATGGACAGTATGAACGATGGAGGTGAGTTTATTTTCATCTGATACAATTTAATGTTCTTAAATAGTAGGTTCTACCTCTGCATGATTATCTTTGCGCCTCTACCCATTTCTTAGTTATATGCTCAGCCAAATGCCACTTTAACTAGATCACTTCTATTCTAAAGGTTTTATTTTTTACTCACTGTTTATACATGAACCTAGTTTTTATATCTTTGAATGCCTGCCATTAACTCTCATCATCTAATACATAACTTCTACTTTCTTGATATTTTTATTCTTACCTCATGTGTATGACAACCCTATTTAGTCAGAATATTATCTAATTAAGTAAAATGTTTCACCACTCATAGTCTGAAATTAAGAATTTTAATCATTGATTTTTGTTTTTTACAAGACCATGAATTTTTCCTACTTAAATGTTGAATACCTTCATTATGTCATTTAAGGAAATTATTAAGCTATTAAATGCATTTTACGGTATTTATACCGAATTTTATTTGTTTTGTTTTTCATAATGTGCATTTGATCCTTAAGTTTTCTAGTTGTTAACTTGCACAATAGGATAATGTCACATTTTTTCATCTGCTGTGTGCTAACAGTATAGGAATGTCACGTAAACATATCATGCTGACAGTGCATAAACATGTAAAAAATAATTTTAAATCTCTAACTTATTTTACAATCTTATGAACACTGCACCAAAATCAATTCTGAAGTAAAATGGTTGATGAATTTTAAGCGAAGATTAAAACTTCTGTATAAAGAATTACTATGTATTTCAGGAAGTTTTTTATTGACAGTATTTTATGCTTTCATTCAACATTTTTTAATTCTGCACCATTAGCGATACAGGATTCAGAAATAAAATAATATACAGTAAAGCCTCTTTATACTGAAATTGAAGAGACCAGTGGCATATGGTCCATATGAGCGAGTAATGCGCCGCATGCCCACGTGATATACGAAGAAAAATATTTATAATTATTTAGAATTCATAATTATTTGTAAATAATATTTGTATCAATAAGTATAGAACTCAACCAAAAAGAAACAATTGGGAAGATGCTTCATTGCCATTGGTGAAATGCGAGAAGAGAGAGAGAATAGGAAGACGATGAGAGATGAGGCAAGCTTCTTATCGTAACACATTCATTGCAAGCATGCGCTCGAGGGAAGAGCGGGGAAGGCAGCAAGAAGGGAAGACAAGCAAGCTGGCAAAATACAGTCACTATATGTGGCGATACGGTATGCTTCTCTAGGAAGCAGACAGAATATGTGCAGCCCATTGGTTCTCTCTTGTTTTGTTTCTCGGTGGAAAGGTGAGAGGAGGGGAAGGAGACGAGTTGGAAAGAGGAAAGGCGGGGAGGGAGACAAGGCCAAAGTGTGTCCATAATATGCTGCTTTTCTGCAGCATTTTGCTAGTATTTAAATACCGTGTAATAATTTCAATGACTAACTATGATTTTTTAATTTTTCTTTTTTTAAAATCTCAAAACATGAAAGAAATATTTGGGTAATAGAGGGTGAAGTGAATATCAGAAGGGGAGCTTGAGACGAAAAAGGTTAAGTACCACTGGTTTAGATGAATTATTATGTGTTACTAGCGTAATTACCCATCAAATATGACAGGTATGCGTGAATTAAGTATTAAGTTAAAATAAAAATTAATAACATCAATTTTGTGTACTAAAACATAAAAATGGAATATAAAATCCACAGAACCGAATGTTCCAGAAAGTAGTAATAGTCATGCCATATACATAGCAGTTGTTTGGCAAAGATATATGTTAATGAAGATTTGTTCGTTAAACATACTATAGTAAATCATTCTATACGAATTTTGTTACATAAATATAAATGACTTAATCCACAATAATCATTGCTCAGATTGTAGTGAATATTCATGTGCTTGTTTTCTTCATGTGCTTGTTTTCTTGCATCTATAAATCTGTTGCTTGTCAACTGAGTTACTCTTGCTTCTGGTGACTAAATAGCTCTATGCCTCGCTTTTCATTTTTTCTGATTGTTCAATCTTTTCTGTCTATCCTTTTCCATTTCTCTTCTCCTAGCTTCAGCAGTACTTCCATTAGGCGAGATCTTCAGTGAGTTTGTGTTCTTCTATTAAGTCTTCTTTTCCTTTCATCTTGAGTTTCATTACTTTTCGTAATTATGAACTGTATTAGTTAAAGGATAACGGTAAATAATATGTTATATGTGGCTATTGGTGTTCAGAATTAGTTTTATATAATAGAATATCTGTGATTATTAATGTTTAGCATTTAAAATATGTTAAGCTCATATTATTGGCAGCACTGATGTAAGTATGCTTTTGGCATTGTAGATTTCTCGAGAAATTGTTAGTTTTTATAGGTATTTCCTTTCGACTTCAGGTGATATCTTCTTTTTCCCATAAGATAACGTAATAAATAGACTTTTTTCACTGCAAACAGTATTTTTATATATTTCTTACGCATTAGGATTGAGCCACCAATAGACTTTAAAAATTGCAGTTGTCAAGGCGATGAATAGAATAAATGCATAAAAATCATGAAGGTCTACTTGTCTACCTTATCACTCGAAATGCTTGAAATTACAACAAATACTATGCTTCGAATCATTCAGGTGAGGCCATAATAACAGCGTTAACACCTGCATAGATGGCATTGATTTCTGCTTTACAACAGCCTGTACAATATTCTTTTTTTTTAATTTCGCTATATGGAGGTTTGTTTTTAGTGGGAAGGGTGCGATTTTTATTTCTTAATTGGGAGGCTTCTTAATTATTGGAGGCTTGTAAAATAGAGGTTTTCTATGTAGTTTTATTAGTAAATTTTTGGGGACCTGCGATAATTTTTGTTATATAGAGTTCATTCTAAGGGAATTCGTAAGGTAGAGGTTTTACTGTATATGGTAAAATATGCTTAATCTCTAACATGCTTTGCTTTCTAGAATTGGACAGTCGTGATGGCGCAAAGCTGTTTAGCAAGCAAGGTGGTCGTGCTATACGGGTAGCACGTGGTGCTGGTGTGACTGAGAGGGAAGTCAAGGATTTGCTCTCGCAGTACACAAAGTTTGCGGCTGTTGTGAAAAAGATGGGAGGCATCAAAGGACTTTTCAAGGGTGAGTGGACCCAATGAGGCATGTAGTACCATGTAAGATTTTAAATACAGTAGAATCCTAGTATAACGAGTTTCTTTGCATTCACTGTGGGACATGCCTTGTTCCCTCAAAAAAATAGATACATCCACAAACAGCTTCAAAATGCATGCACATAACCTTCAACAAAATTACTGTATTTACTCATGTACTCTCCCCATACTTCATATTTGCTTTTATTTTGTGGCAGAAGAACTGAGAGTTAAGCATGGGAAAATATAAAAAATTTTATTATATTTTTGTTATATTGCAGTTATTATATCTATATTGTAATGAACTGATACATTTGTTTTGAGCAATAATCCACTTGATTTTTTTGCCAGAGAAGAGGCATATTAGTTAAAATTTTATGGTAAATTAAACTTTACTTTGAAACACTGTCACATTACAACCTTAAGGTTATACATATGGTACTACTTGTGCTGATGCTATAGTTTATGCATTCAATCAATTAGTTGCAACTAGCTACAGGAATGATATGATACAGTGCAGGTGGTTGAGATCTTAAAAAAATTATAATATTTCTGTTATATACGCAGTTCTATGTATTTACAGATTCGTGCGAAGGTTTCCACGGCGTATGGATGATGAAAACTCCATGGCTTTTGGGTTTCATCGCATGTGTAGTCTTTCGTTGACTTCAGTTTTGCCAGCATTCCAGCAGGACTTCAACCTGAAGAACCCTGCTGGAATGCTGGTGAAACTGTCATCAATGAAAGACTACACACACGATGAAACCCAAGAGCCATGGAGTCTTTGTATTTACAAATTGTTGGGAAGGTGACATTTGTACACAAACAGTCTAAATTTGTGATATCAAGATTGACTATTTTAAAGAGATATCAAAATAGTTATGTAATTACATGCATTAGCCTCAAATCTTGTACTGATTTCAAAGACCACCTTTAGATAGAGAATCCAGCTGCATGCATGGTACGTAACTCTCTTAGGCATGTGGAATTGTTGTTCTCTTTAGCTCCATTGTTCACGTGCAGATTTCACATTAGCTCAATAAAAATATAGCATCATTGTTTTCTGTATTCCATTAAGTTTTCTTCAGAATTTTCATTTTTTAAAACCACATTCATGTGATAAAATCAGTTGATTTTCACTAAGGTGATTGATATTCGGTTTTTATTTTTAGGTGGAGACATGGCAAAGAATGTGAACCAAGCCCAGATGGCGAAGTTGAACCAGCAGATGGCAAAGATGATGGATCCTCGAGTGTTAAATCAAATGGGTGAGTAGGCTAGAATTACTGTGGTTGGATTTCATCATCAAATTTATTTGCATGGTATATAGTTGATTATGACAAAGCTTCATTTCTCCTTGTACTCTTTTACTGTACTGATTTATTAATTTACGTAGTTATCTAATTAAATCAAATACATCTTCACTATAACAATAGTGATATTAAAAACTTGATATTAAAACATGAAAATAAATTATTCAAATGTAAATATTTAGTATGTATTTTATTTATTTAAGATTAATTAAGAATTGAATAACTACAAACCATACATGCATCGCAAATGATTTCAAAAGGTTAGGAAATTGTAAGGTGAATTACAAATAAGCACGTTTCCTGCGATAGAGTATTCTAAACTTATTATGTTATGCAAACCATTCATCTCATTTTCTAATTTACTGTGCTTAATCTTTAGTATTAAATTTCATTAAAATCCGCTGAATAGCTACGAAGAAAAGAATTACATCCGGATAGAAGAATGGACAGACCGAAGCTAATATGCGCTAATGCTGGAATTCCTAATAATGAATTATTAATATTTTAATTCACAAATCGTGCGGCAAAATAAGAGACCGCATTGTCTCAATAGTGTCAATAAGTTGAATAAGTCATGAAGTTCTTTTTGTTAATGCACTGCTCATATTATAGAAACTGTAAATGCACGGCTGCGTTATTTCATTCAAAGATCACGTAAATGGATGAAAGAAATGTATAAAATTTTTATGAGGAAGAAGGCCGCGGAAATTGAGGGTCTGAGAATCCAGAATGGCTGAAAAATGTTTATTAACATGATACAAATATACTATGACGGAATTTTGCCAACACACAAAGAAAACATTCATTGACACTAACTTAAAAGCAACAGGATAAATGAAAGGTTCTTGAAAATAGCACTTCAAACAGAAATCTGACGCCTGAAACTTTGCTTTCAATGATATCATTATCAAATACGCAAGTATTTGCGTAAAAGCCACAACAATGAATTACATTGAATTAATTTCTTACTATACCAAATATTCTCTTGAAATTAAAGTACATATATAGAAAATGAGACATTCCACGCTGGATAATTTCTTTTCCTTAATGCTGGCAACACTTCGTAATTCAAAACTATAAGCTTAATATTTTGATGGAAATAACAAATATACATACAGTTTTTATTCCTATTTTTAGTAACGACTAACATCCGATAGAAAATTGAATTTTTCGAGTTTACCATATATACCTATTTAAAAATACTAACCTGTAACAAAGGGCAACTAATGCAGTAATACGCACAAGGAACAAACGTTGAACAATCCTTCCTCAATAATTAGCAAGGCCAGACTGACGGATTCTACGCACAGTTCATATGAAGGAATGAAAGGTTGTGGACATATGTAGCAGATGAAACATTGGGGAAAACTTCCCTTCTCCCTCTATGCATTCATAAGATTCAAGGAATTCTCAAACGGGTAATTTTACCCATGGAATTTCCGGAAGTCGTTAGATATTATATCATATTCGTTAGATATTATGTCATATTCGTGGAACGAACCAAGGGTCTTGAGGATTATTTTTTCATTTTTGGTTGGGGTTTGGACCCCATGGCAACAGGGTACGGGAGCGTGAGGGAGGCGCTGACCATTTGAACGTGGAAGGTTACTGAGTGGTTGGAAAATCCCACCTTTCTCTTACACTGTTGATCCGAACTGAAATAAAGGAGCGAAATAAATATCGGTTTTTAGTTTCAGTTCAGGTTCAACACTTTAGTTTTTTCGGTTCGGGTTCGGTTCCACTCCTGCCAAAAATATCAGTTTTTTTCGGTTTAGGTTTTTGGTTCGGTTCCGGTTCGATGCCCTGGTCTTCATAACGAGTATGTAGGTTGTTACTAGTAAGTAGTAACAAAATTGTTGCATTTCAAATTCAAGATTTACCACCAGAGCATTTTTTATTTAAATACCATGCATCAAGAATATTTCCAATTTAAAAAAGTTTCAATGTCTCGATGTCTCTAATGAAAATATCCCAGGACTCACATGAAAAACTCTTCGATTTCCCAGAAAATTTTTGTGGAGAATGCCTGAGCCAGAATCCCTATACAGAATTATAACTTGGTTATGATGTAAACTTTATTATCAATGATATTCAAATGGATTCCATGTACTATTAGCCTGCTCCTTATTCAGTCTTTATAAAACCTGCTTTATAGATCTATTCATCTAAGTCAGCTGTGAACCTTAAAATTTTAAGTGATAGCCTGGTAGAGTACTTTGAAAGTTTTTATAAAGTTTTATAAAACTAATTGACTAAAACTAAGAGACCAATCGGTATGCAAGCTGGTATTTGGAGAAAGAGATAACTTTTTCCTTTTGCAAGTCTAGGTTTTAGAAGTGGTATCTCACCTCTCCTAATGAAATAAGAGTTGGGTATGTATCTTCTAATGGGCATCATTTATAAACCAAATATAAAGATGTATTTCACTTGTAAATATGTTATAGCAACTTCATTTTTACCGGATATTATGTCTGAGGAAAGAATTTTTCTTCTATCATGAATTCTGAATTTTGTGGATAATAATGACAGACTTAATCCGTAGTTATCCCAAAATTTACAACATAATTAACATTGTGAATTATTTGAAAGCTAAATTTCAGACTGCTTACTTTCCCGGTAGGGAAGTTTCTGTTGACGAATCTCTTTTTTTGTGGAAGGGCAGACTTTTCTGGCAATAGTATTTGCCATTGAAATCTGCTAGATTCAGGCTGAAGATTTTTTTAACACTGCAATTCATCTGGATATTTGCTATAATTTATAATGGCAAAAGATCTGAAATACATAGTGAGTGCATAAAAGACAATGATTTATTATCTGCTAAGGTTGTTCATACGCTATGCAAAAATATTCTTGATATGGGTCGGTGTTTATACATGGATAACTTTTAATCTAGTTCTGACTTGTTTCAAAGGTTAGTTGATAGGCATATTGATGCTGTTGACACAGTAAAGTTGAAACTGAAAGGGATTCCCACAAAACTAAAGAAAGGAGAGCAGCAACACAGCTAACAGAGCATCACTTCCCAGAAGAGAAAGGAAGTGCATTGTTTGTACAACAAGGGAATAAGGAAGGAGACAGCCTACCAATGTAAAAACTGTCCTAGAAATCCTTCTCTGTGTGTTGTACTATGTTTTAAAATGTACCACACATTATCCAATATTGCAGATTAAAGTTGAAAGTATGATGGATATTTGAAATTATAAAGTAGAAGTATAAAAAAATTAATAAACAACGAACCAACCATTCATGGTTAATATTACTTATTTTTCAGATTTTTATTTTTAATATTTTCCGAGAATTAAATTAAAATAACTCAGATTCCGTTCTGGAGCATTTAAATACCCAAAGGAGCAATTTTTAAATCATGCTTGAGGGGTTAATGTTGTGTTGTGGCAAAATGAAATAATTAGGAAGATTTTATGTATTTAATGTTGGTTGATTTAATTTGTGAATTCTTTTAATATTTCTTCTTTGTTTGCAGGTGGAATGACTGGTTTGCAGAATATGATGAGGCAGCTTCAACAAGGAACCGGTGGGGGATTAAGCAATTTAATGGGAATGGGCAAATAAATTTAGGATATTTTGAAGAAAATGTCGATCTTGGGACTCATCAAATTATCACTCGCACGACATTGAACATTGCCAAATCATAAAAGAAAAAGACGAGTCGAGTGCCGGTATATGGTGCTTCCTTAATCCCTAGGGTGTGTTTAATAATGAAATTTGACCAAGATTGTCCACTGCTACGAACCAACGTGAAAAGAATTAACAGACTCGGAAACAAAAAAATTTTTTTTCAGTGTCGTCCGAGGAAGAGACATCGAGGGATAGTGTTTTTTTTATATTTGTCGAGCACGAGTATTTTTTATCCTCATATATTTTTGGAGTTACCTGGAACAAAATATGCAGAAAACTTCATTGAGTGTAACTCTTGATTTTTTTTTCTAAATGCTACCGAAGCAAAACTGTTTTATCCTATCACTTGGTTTTTTTTCAAAACTCATTCCATCAAACTGTATGGGGAAACGTGTGCCTGAAAAAAAAAGGATTTTTTTCTTTTTTGTTATTGTTGTTGTTTAAGAAAATGGGTGGCCGGGAAGGCATGTGGTTGAAAAAAGTAAAGGAAAAATATGTAAAACCAAGTGAGAGTGAAGTGTGAATGTAAAAATTCTGTAAATAAATATTCCTACTTAAGGAAAACCGAGTGAAAGCCTATATTTATTTAAAAAACTACCTGACTAAAGTTGTCATTTTTATGTGCCTTTCTTAACACTTTCTCTGATATGGACAGAACAGTTTCATCACTTAATAACTCCCAACTTGTGTTCTGGACAAATCTATTTTGTAACTAACAATTGATTTTAAGATTACAGCAGAGTTCAGTGAACTGTCAAAGATACTGCATTCCTGGTATGGAATAATTTCATGCAAACTTAAGTATTATTTTCTTTCCTTTTGTTTTTTGGTGTATAATACTGTGACTGAGTGAGTGAATGAGTTTCATTGTCTAGTACAGCTGATCCCAAACTTTACACATTGGTGGTGACCCCTCTTAAGGCAGTTGACATTATTTTGACCCCTTTAACCCAATACTTCTACCGATAAATAGAAATGGGCATTGAGTATTAAGATAAATTAATATTTTTGTTAATAATAATAATGCAGTAAAACTATGCAATTATATATTTTTTTAATTAAAATATTGAAACTAATACATCTTTGTGACCCCTCTGAAAAAGTTTTGGGAGCCCCTAGTTTGGGAGCCTATTTGGCCCCAATAATGGTTGAGAGATATGTAAATCTTTTAATAGCAGTGTAAAATTCTGGTCCCTGGCATAATAATTTCCCTTATAACTAGGTAATATCCTTCATTTCACCTTTAGTATTTAGTTTTGTGATTGTGTGTCATTAATGCCTAGGAATTCCCTGGTGCTATCAAAAGACGTAGACTCCTAGTTACAACTGTGAGTTTCCCTGTAAACTTGTCCTTTTTTCATTTTTTAAGATTTATTTTCTATTCTTTCTGTATATCTTTTTGGTGATTTTTTTACAATCACTTATGTATTCGGTTTGTCTGTCTGTATGTTTGGGCAATATCTATGGAATCCTACAACTTTGAGAAACCAAATTTTTATGATAGGATGCTCTACATGAGGGCTAGACATGGCACAAATTTGGTGGATATAGGCATGACCAGTATGAGGGTTGGGCAAGCAAAGCTCTTTCCCCAGGCACATCATTCTAGGAGATGCCAAAATTGTGATTAAACGTATTTTATATAAATTTACAATTATAAAATTTATTGAAATGACATGATAAAGTGAGATTAGTGGCAATAGACAGACAGACAGTAATTATAATTATTATTTTTACCTGTCATAAAATACAGGGTTTGGGCTAGTGGCGCGGTTCATGTTCTTTGCCTCGGGTGCAAAAATACCTAGTCCTGCCTCGAGATCTCAGATCATCTGCTGACCCCTTTGTTTCATTTTTACGCCTCATAAGAAAAGCATGAAATCGGTGCAGGGCATTATAAATTTGTATTTTTAAGTTAGTTAATATTAAGATAGGAGCTTTGGACATGAAAAGTTTCATAGCTGAAAGACAGGTTTATAATTTTTGAAAACAATTCAATTCCATATTGTACGAGAGTGAACAATTTCTTTTTAACCAAAAAAGAGGGAAAATTGATATAATACTTTTGAAGAGAATTTACGACTTGGACTATGAAACCCATTGATCTCAACCAAAGAGTTAACCCCGGTTATTCAATCACGTTGCTCACTCTCCCCTTATATTTTCATAAGTACCGACATCTCCCAGGCTGCCCCCCCCCCCCCCCCCTCTCCCTCAATGGCCTTGGCCCCAAAGACCTCATTTGTGGCATATAATCAAGGAATTTTGTATGAAATGGGTTTAAGAATGTATCGGGAAATGAAGGCATCCAACTGGTTGGATGATCACTCCAATCACACCCTCTGTGGATCCACTACTGCTTTGTACTAGCCTTTTTGCTATCTCTCCTTCCATGCTGGTCTCTAAGTATTGTAATTTATGGCTTAGGAAGTGTTCTTGGTGGACAAATGATAAACTGTAATATTGTTAGTTTTTGCCAATTTTAGATACACTAATGTAATTTAGTGTTTTTTAAGGGTGTGCACATTTTTAGCTCTATTGTATTTGCATTTCTTAAGCTAGAAGTATGCATCAGTTAGTGGTGTTAATGAATCCACTTGTAGGAAAATAAAATGTGTTAGCCTAGAAATTATTAATGATTTATTTGATTGTAACAGAAATATTAGAAGATTTTAACGGGGAAAAATTACCCATTAGTTCATATGATGATGCCAACACTGACTTTGGAGGTGAAGAGAATTCATCTGAAAGTTCTCCACGAGCCAGAAAAATTGGCTTACTTGGAAAAGTGAGTAATACAAACACATACAAATCCAAAGATGTACACTGATATAATATCATTCATAGTAAGTAGGTCACTAGGTATTCTGAAATACTTTGTAATATGGGTGATTGATAGGACTGCATTTTCTAACACTTAAAGGGTTAAAAGAAACAATATATTTTGTTTGTTCCCCGCCACATCCATCTGCCTGCCTGTGCTATCAGAAAGCTCCCAGATTGCCCTTCGCATGACAACACTGATGATAGATGTTATAACTTATGCTATCTGTTATAGAAGTGGAATATGAGATCAAGTCAGAACTGGCTTGTAAGCAGTGTGACTGCACCTCTCTAAAAACATTTGCCCTTCGCATGACAACACTGATGATAGATGTTATAACTTATGTTATCTGTTACAGAAGTGGAATGTGAGATCAAGTCTGAATTGGCTTGTAAGCAGTGTGACTGCACCTCTCTAAAAACATCTGTCGTACTTATGAATTATTTAAATTTTAAAACACTGTTGAAAAAATATTTAACATTGCCATAATGAGAAAAAAATTATCTTATTTATTTAAATTTACAATTAACAACTTGTGAATCGTAATAGGCCCTGCGCACAAGCTTTGCACCAATCCCCGTGGTTTTCAAACCCAGCACTGGATTGAGCGAATAAAAGAAGGAAAAATTGCAAAAAAAAAACTGATGCAATATTAGGAATTAGCAAGCAAAAGGATTTGCTTCATGTCATACATTCGCAAGATGAGAAGCCAAGGAAGCTTTTTTTCTGATGAAACAAGAGAAAAATAATAGAGTTCTACGATTAAAAATGTTCCATATTGAAACAATCTACGTGATGTTTGATAAATAAATCTCTAAGGCCCGAGTTTGATACTTTGCGATTTATTCTTATGAGGCTGAGGAAATACGGAATAAGTGAAACCACAAGACTTTGCTGAACTAAAAAAGAAAATCCGAGTTTGTCAACAAATACTACAAGACTTTCAGGTGAGAGTTCTGGTGATTTTGAGGCTGGAATAAGGACATGTGGTGATAATTTCGGGTACATGTCATATCAAATGCTATTAAATAAAATAGTATATGTTAAAAATTGTAATGTTTTATCATTATTTACCTGAAAGTTATAAGCAAAAATATTAGGAAGAAAAAGAACTGATTCAACATTTTATCTCTCAAGGACTGGCGTGTATCGACTGGAGCCAACAGATGGCAGGCGGCAACAAAATATCTAATGCCATTTAATATAGTACTGTATGTTTAAAGACATTCTGCAATATCATAATATTTTTGGAAGTTATGAGCAAAAAAGTATACATAGTTACTTATGAAACACTATATATTTCTTTTCATGCTGCAATTTTTAAATTTAATAACACTAATTTTTTTGTTTCACTAAATAAATTATAAAGTTGTATTGTATTTTATATGACATAATTTTCCAATATGTAAAACACAAGGATACTAAGCAAACAATGTTATATTAAAATGTCAATAAGCCAAATAAAATTATTCTGATATCCTCAATTTAATATATTATGTGGCCCAAATAACTCGTTAAATAGGGTGGTCAGGTAATATTGCAAATAAGAACTTACCAATATTGAAATATACCTCCATGAAAGTGAATCATCAAGGAAATTTCAAGTATAATAACCTTTCTTGTTGCTAGCAAAAGTTTTTAAACATAAATCATGATTATGTTAGCTTGACTCAGACATAGTCAATAAGCAGGTGAGTGCAGGTAAAAAAATGATCAAGGGAGAAATAATTTTAATGTGTGTGGATGAAAACATGAAAAAATTATTCTTCGAGTAGTCAAATTTTTGAGTTTATGATTACGTGATGAGAGGTATTTAACAAGGGAAATTCATTTACTTCGAGTTACAAAGGTATGGCTGTTTATATCTTTAAAAGGAAACTTTTATTGGGAAATATCTTTTTTTACCTATTATTAAAATAGAGACTAGGTACGACTAGGACAGTGATGGCGAACCTATGGCACTCGTGGCACTAAGTGGCACGCAAAACGATTTTGGTTGGCCCGACAATGGAAGTGCCTCAAAAACATTTGTGTTATTTATTTAACTATTATAAACATTAGTTTTATGGTCACAAATTTCAACCTCTTATGTCTCGATCACGAATTTAATTTAGTTGGCACGCAAAAAAAAATGAAGGACTTTTTTGTGTCACGCGAGGCGGAAAAGACTCAACAATTTCAGTAATATTGGCACGTGGGAATTATAAGGTTCGCTATCACTGGACTAGGATGTGATGCTTATATGATCTGAGAACAATTATTTTGACTATAGGCTAAAAAAATAATTTGTTGATAAAAGAAGTAATCATGAATATTGAAGACTAGGAACGACCCATAAAAAGAGAGCTGGTGGATTAGAATTTATTCCACACTTTTTATTTCCAAAATGACACGATCACTCAGTGGCATAACTACGCCTACATAGCCCACGCTGTGCGAAGAGAAATCGTATTTGTCAGTTTTTATCAATCAGTACATATACAAAATAATATTTTAGGTACTTATAATAACTGTAATTATAGGTAATTGCCCATAGACAAGTTCATGATTAACCATGGTTAAATATGGTTCTCTGCATATTCCTGTGTTCATATGTTGATAGTTCCCTTTCCCTATCGAAACATAACAACTGAGACCTTTTCCTTCCTCTTTCTATTTCCTCCATATTTATAATATCATAATAATTACCATTAAAACGTTTTCTTAGGACAATTAGATGTTATTTTTGTTATAAATCTTTATTTATTTCAAAGAATGGGGTATTCATGAACTGCGATCCACGCATTCACTGTCACCTCTCAACTTTATCGAACCTAACGCTGTTCAACTTTCGCCATCCTAAAGTAGTTTTCTTCAAATTGTCATACCTCCGCCCGACTCTCGAAAAACTTCCTCCTTCCGGCTCCCGGAAGCATGCGTTTCCAAGGGCTCGAAAAATACCGAGGGGGAGGGATCTGCCACGCGATTATCGATCCCACCGTCAGGGGCGCTGGATGTCATCGCTTGCAAGTGTTTCCCCCTGCGGCCCGCGAGAGGTGCTTCCGAGAGGCACGCGGCTAGGGAATCGAATTTCGGGATGGGATTTGACTGGAGAGTGAAGGAGGAGGATAAGAGAGGGATGAAGGATCGGAAGGGGAGTGCCTGGACCCATTTCTCACCAACGACATGAACATCATTCACTCGTTCCGAGAAGAGAGGAGACTGAATCAATGTTTCACGGTTATTAGACTCAGTGGATTGCTTCTTCCTCGTCCATTCTTCTCACCGTCCCTTTTTGCTCGCCTGCAAAACCCCAATCTCTCCCCCCTTCTCTCTCCCTTACTCCCATAATCCCAAATCCGAGTGCTTTCCTATTCCTTCACTCTCTCTCACCAGTTAACATCCACCCGACCAACAAGTTTGTTTTCGTCATCCAAGCATACCATATGGAGTATTAATAGAAAAAGAATTGCTCAAAAATTTCAACCATTTTTTTTCAAAACGGAAGCGTAAATGATTGCAAAATCTTGAATTGAAAAATTAAATTATACTATTATATGAAATAATGTTAATTTGTTTCATTAAAAAAAGTGTTTATGTCTAATGCATACAAAAATAATGTTCTTTATTCGTTCACGGTGTCAGAAATTCGGTTAACAACGCGTTCTACTTTTGTTATTCCGCTATCGAAAATGCACTTACATCTGCTATGGGGAGCGATGAAAATTCCCACAAACTATCGCGAAAGTTATGAGAAACAGTGCACAGACTCTTAGCGCAAAATTCTTTTGATGTATTCAAGGACCTTATTTAATTTAAAGTTGTCTATGCGCTCCACGCTATGAGTGAATGCATAATCTATACGAATATGAGGGGTTCTCCGATGCAAAAGTCGATAGAGAGAGAGAGAGAGAGAGAAAACTTTCTAACCATGTTATTCTGTTATGAGACAATATTCGAGCAATCTACTTTATTTTTTGTTTCTTAGCATTTCACCACCCAGAATTTGTTTTCGGTTATTTATTGCTATCGTGGTTATGCTGTCAAAAATTTTATAACACACGCGAAAATTACTACATTTCTTTAACAACGAGGGTTAAAAAGGCACTTATTTCATTTATTTATTTACACTGTTTATTTGCACTTAGATTCCAACGCGAAAAGAATTCAGGTAAAATAATCCGAACACGAAACGTAATTCCCTTATTTCTAAAACAAAACTGACGCTTATTAACACAAGGCATTAAAAAATAACAAAGTGTGTTCGAGTTCCACTTTAATTTCAGATCGGTGCTTTGAGATAACCTAAAAGTTTTCTACCTCCAATATTATGCACCCATCCTTAAGAACTTCCTACCGTTGATATGGCGCAACTTCGCCGTCTTTTCGAGAACACACTTTACACGATTATATGCAACCTAAAAAAAAAAGAAGACGACGTAAAGGAGTTGTCCAATAAACCTCTGGCGGCAAAAATTATACACCAGGATGCTAACGCGGTTTCGAAGCAACTTGTCTTCTTTTTCTCCCTCCACTTTTCTCACCCTCCATTCACTCCCCTCCCACTCACTCACCCACTTCTTTTCCCGAGCGCAACTCCTCGGAGAATGCTCCTTCCTTCGAGTCGTGGAATGGGGAGAATTGGAATCTTTCTCTAAAAGTAGAATGAGTGAGGAGTTGAAGATCAGGAGGAGGAGGAGGAAGAAAAAAAGAACAATTCTTTCCTCGAGGGGAAGAGCGAAATAATAGGAAGAGGGAGAGACGGGCCGGAGGGAGAAGTGGTTTAAAGGAAGGAGAAGAAGGGTAGGCGAGATAGGATCCTCGGTCTCGTCTCATGCATGACAAACAGATCGGAGAGATGGATAGAAAATAAAACAAGAGATAGGGGAGAAAGGGTGTGGGAAGGAAAAATTTAAGGACGTCGGGACGCCACGTCTAGCGCTAGAATGTCGAATACGTCGCGCGCGCGGCAAATTTTTTGCACCCCTTGAAATTTATACTGAAACGGAAAACCTCAGCGAAGAGGTTTTGATTTTATTTTGGTAAAAATTGGAAATCTCTTGAAAATTATTTATTCGAGATTCCGAGTAATTTTCGGACTAGTAACATAAAAGGTCGACCATCAGAGAAATTTCATAAAAACCGAATAAACCGCATTTGCGTTTATAGTCGATCTTCAATGAACTTGAACTCGGCAGAAATAAATATACAACTTGCAGTTATTAAATTAGACATAATAACGGGAATATCGCAAATTCGTATTATATATATATATATATATATATATATATATATATATATATATATATATATATATATATATATATATATATATATCCGAGTGACGCGAAGAAAATTATAATTATATCGATGATAATGGCTAAAAGTATCTTCTTCGAAATCGAGTTACAGAGGATGAATTTTATTTCTAACCGTACACACGTATTTAAAAGTTATTCGCAGCCTATTCTTCGTGTTGTTTCTGATCTAATCTCAACTGTATTATTTTTATAAATCGAAGCTCGAGAAGGCGCTACGTTACATTATCTATTATTATTCCTCCTATCTGGCAGAAGGATTTAAAACTAAGCGCACACGAGTATTGCAGTATTTAAAGGATACCTGACTTGCCGTTCCAGATCTGGTCCCTCTAACAATAACTTATTGCGGAATCAGGCCAGCGCCTAGGCTGCTGCTGTTGTTCAAACAGAAAATAGCCGGCCCCACATTAAAGTAAGATTTTATATGCAAAAACATTTACTTACCTCTTTAAATCTAAAACCATGGACAACTACCAATTAATACAATGCATTTGTACAGCAAATGTTTTTCTAGTTAATTATCCTGTAACATGTAATCAGGGACGGATTTATCGTTTTGTCCCTCACAGGCCCTAAGCTTATTGCCGCCTCTTAGATTAATAATTATAATATTTTTATTTATTATAAAAATATTTAAACATATTTATATATAGTATCATATTTTTATTATATTATGAACTTTCTTTGAAAATTGCAAATATAAATGTTTGTAGTATCTTATAATTATAATTATTTATTTTTTCTGAAAAACTGCCTGCCCATAAAATTTTCCGCTCTTGACCGGAGCCTATTGGTAAACCGACCACAGCTTGTGAATAAAACTGAAAATATTAGCATGACTTTTGTCCGCCTTCTTATAAACAAATAGAAGCTTATTCGAGTCACTTAATTTGTTACAACTTGTGTACAGGAGAAATTTAAAATAATTTTTAATTTGATACTTTTCTGCCGCCTTTGTTTTTTGGTCGCTATTGTTTTTTGAACAATGTGAACAAGTCGCAAATTCATGTCACAAGCGAATCGATTTTTTAAAAAGATGAGACAAAGAAAGGGGAAGATAGGACGCAGTTGCGACACGTATCGAGACAGCTTCCGAATTATTTTTTTTAATAAGAGGGAACCGATACGTTTCTTCGGACTCTTCTGGGAGTTTAACAGTGAATAGATAAACATCTATCGGGAAGTGTTTCTGGACACCGAAAATGGAAAAGGTATCTCTCACTCGTGTCTTACGTGGATGTAAAGTTCGACGACCTCTGTTCTTAAGCTCTATGGAAAGCGATGTATTTTGGTGAGTTTATTCGTCTCTTATCGTTAGATGGAGAAGTCGCTCGATGTCTCAGGAATAATTAAACGAGGTCGGTAGAATATTGTCGCGTCAATGTGATAATATTTGCCGCTGACAATGAGGAAGAGAATCACGCTATTAAAAATAACTGTATCTATATTATGGTGCAGAATATAACAATGGAGTTTGCAATCGTCTCTTCTGTTTTAAATAAAGAATATAATCCTAGAGACTCGGAAGATATATGGTAATGTTTCTAAATCAATCCTAATATAAACTATGGTTCATCAAACTTTTTATAAACAGGAGACATGAGGCTTTATAGGTATATCACATAAGGAAGCAAATTAATAGTTTCATTTAAATCAGGACAAACTATTTACCAATTGAGCCACATGGAATTTTATATAACATATACGACATCTCAAACGACTAATTATGTAAATTTCAAAGAATCTGAGAATTTTTTCATTCTCTAATGTGCCACAAGCCTGAATTTAAAGTATGTCGCACCCATGTACTCGAAAAATACCGATTAAAGTTCATAAATGATATCTAATGATACCTCCTGCTGGCAAATATACGGATATGAATTTCTTGAGCTTTAAGACACGATCAATTTCTTTAAGACTTTAAGAAATTGAACAGGTTAGACGAATGAAATCACTACGCTGGACAGATATGACTCGTGGGCCGTAGTTTAGAGAAATTGTCGTTCGAGTATTCAAAACTGCTGCGAAAGACTTATCACTAATGTTTATATCCTATTTGCCTTAGCAAATATTTCGAATGTTTAGAAATTCGAATATTCGCATAGAACGGCGTCCCGGAGCGACTAGGAGCGGAAGAGTACGGGAAACGATAAGGACTGAAAGAGGAGAGATGAAGAGGAGAATAAAAGAGAGAGCCAAGAGGGGAGGAGAGCTGGAGAGCGAAAGAGAGAGGGAGAGAAAGGGGAAGATGGCGCCTTCACTCGATACTAGCTTCCGCGACACGCCCACAGGTGTCGCTTCGTGTTCCGCCACCGAGAGAATGGAAAACGAGGGGTGGCAGAGACGAAGGCGTAGAGGAAGAGAAAGAGAGATAAGGGGTTTGTTGGGAGAGAGGGAGAGAGAGAATGAAAGAGGAAGAGATGGGGTGTGGGCGTGGAAGGGGTTGGTTTGAGAGGAATGGGTTTGCTTGCGGCTGAAGTCGATATGGCGGGGAGGTGGGAAAGGGGAGGCGGAAGAATGGTCTGGAGCAAAGCAAAGGAAATAGCGACGGAGGACTCAGAAAGATTTCCTCTTAAAGCCGATGTATTTCAAAAAGGGATGAAGTCTACTGCCTTAATTGAAATCGCCTATCTTTATACTATCTACTACTCATCTGAACTGATATCTCTGCGTAGCGAAACGAAATTTGAGACAAGAAATTTAAGTTAAGAACATTAATTTCGTTATTTATAATCCCGATGACTAAAAGTATTAATGCCACTACTAGAAGTATTAATTAAAATATATTCTCATTGAACAACGTAAGCAATTCACCACAGTCGTCTATAATTTCAGTGAATAACGTCATCTAATTGTTTCACTATTTTTTTCGATCCAAGCAAAGATAGGAGATGCTACGATATTTTCCCTAATAGATACATTCCTGCTACACAATTTTTATTTATCCCTAAAAAAAGTTTCATATTGACAAACCATTCTTAGTTGCAGAATCATTCATTTACATGCTGTTACCTATTCGTGTTTCCTCATACAGAATAATTATTTCATTTCAAGGACTACCTTATATCGTTATATAAATAATATAAAATCGAAAATCTGAAATGTACTTAATCAGAACTAAATAAAAATCTACGGTTTCTGTAAAAAAAGCCTACCTTTTATTTTGAGAAAGAATGGCTTCCTTGTTTTAACCGATTTCGTGGAAATACACCATTTCCATTTAAAAGATCTGAAGGAAATACAATAATGTTCATAGATACAGTATTAATTTTTGTTATGTTTTAAAATAGTGTCGGATCTTACCAAATCGGAACTTAATGGAAGAATGAAGTGGTCGAAACTTAAAAGTTTTATATGAATGCGAACGAGAAAAAAATATCTACTTCGACTCATTTAGAATTCGAATTAAAGACTATCAAAGTTCGACAAACATATAAAATTACATCGACGATTTCTTATATTAAATCCCATTAGAGCAAATGTAATCTTCTCTATTTATTATCCCTAGTAAATTAATGATATGGGTAATTAAACGTGACCAATAAAAAAAATGAATTAACCCAAGAAACCGTCCTCATTGTCTCATCCTCGTTTAATTTACTCAATTAAATCCATAAGCTGGAATCGATAATTTATACTTCAGATTTTGAGAAATAATTACATCCCGAAACAAAAGCCTTGAACATCGGCCCAATAACAACGTCCTTTCATTTAATCCAACTCTTCAGAATCCGACCGCAAGATGGCGCCCGAAACGAGTTTACTGCAGCAACAGGAAACTCATCAGCTCCTGGCATTTAGGTTCATTGATCACATTTCACCCCCAATTCCCCCCCCCCCCCCCACTCCGAGAGACGCAACAATGCGCCACCCAGAAGGAAATGAGAACCGAACGCTTAAACGGAGACGTGACGATCCCTTCCGCTACTTCAGAGCCCCTTTACGCCTAAAACCCAAAACACGACTCGTACGCGTGTCTCCCTCTGAAAAGAGAATCCAGAAAGTAGGCGGAACAAACCTATCTATGAGCCATACACTCACACAGCCAGAGGGTAGATAAAAACTTTTCACCGAAAAACTCCGACAGATAAATAAAAAAAAGTAGGAGTTATTTTTTCGTCGGATAATAGGGGTGGAAAGATAGGGAAGGGGTCATGAGGCCCTTACTTCCTCCGCTGTATCTCTCCACTCACGGTTATTTGATTGGGGATTCCCCTTCGGGGAAGGGGTTTTTTTTTCAGTCGCCATGACGACTAAAGCGTAAAGGGTGAAGAGTGGTAGTGAGGGAAGGAGTGGAGATTCGTGCTCTCCGATTGGTCGGAGAGCGAGCGAAATAGGCGTGGTTTAGGCGAGAGTTGGAACCAATAAGGAAGCGGTTCCCTTTGCCTGGCGCGGGGCGCCGCGACATCTATCGGGTAACTGAGGAAACACGACGGTAACGCGGCCTTCAAAACGCTGCGAATGGGTAGAGAGGGAGAGGTATAACTTCTCACTTATATATATATATATATATATATAAAGAGAGAGAGAGAGCGAAAGAGAGGGTATGCCCGAGCTTTCAGGCTGGAGGAGGATATCGGAGTGTGAGGGAGAGAGGGCGTGTGGGGAAAGCGTAGTTTCGTGTGTGTGTGCGTGGTGAAGGATCCGTGTGTGGGGGAAGAGAGAGAGAGAAAGAAAGAAAGACAGAGGGCGGTGATGTTTTTATTAGACGCCAGAGCGAGTGAGCCGTGACAGGGGTAAAGGGGGAGGAGGGGGAGGAAGAGGGGTGGGTCGGAGGCAAAGGGGGTGACACGCGGGAGGAGAAGAGGGGCGGGGTAGTATCATGGGCAGGTATTGGCCGAGGCATTACCAACCCCTGCGGCTCACACTGGGGGTGGGGACGAAAGAAGGGGCAGGAGGTGGGGGGCGGATAGTGGAGGCAGTCTTCTCTTGGTCCCCGGAGAGGTTTCTCGCGTAACTCTCTATCCTGCTCGCGATCCCTCCCTTTCTCCTCTCTCTCTCTCTCTCCCTCCCTCCCTCCCTCCCCCTCTCTTCCTCGCGGCGGAGAGAGGAGAGGAGTCTTGGGTCAGCGATACACCTCGTCAGAGGACAGGTTCGTCAACACGTCTGGTAGGGAGTGTTAAAAAGGAGGAATCGGGAGAGAAAGAGAGATATTTTCAGGTGTTCAGAAACGTTTTGAGACGAGATTGATAACCCTAACGAGGGTGTCTTCGGAGGAGTAAACCGTGTTTATTTCTCTTCGTGTGAATGTGATCGCAGATGTAAACGAGGGAGACGTATTTATTTGAGGAGAAACCGACTTCCCCCTAAAAGATCTGTGAAACATTCGTGCTGTGATTTTACGACTGGTGTTGGTAGTGTTGTTGTGGAGGTTGTGGGATGCCGGAGAGGACCCGGGAACTCTCAGGCGGCTCAACACCGGGGAGAAGGGAGGAACAACGTCGTTCGTGACGCCGCCCGAGGCCTCGAGGGGAGGCGTTATAAGGAGGGAATTTACGGAGGGAGAGACGGACAGAATGGCCCTTGGCCTTAGCACGTCTTCCTCCTCTTCTTCGTCGTCCTCGTCCACCACCTCTTCGGCCCCGCTAACGCCCCCGCCCTCAGGACAGCCCCCGCAGCCTCCGCCGCCGCCCCCACCACCTCCCCCGCCGCCCCCTCCGCCGCCCCCCGCGCTGCCGCCTCCCCCGCACCACCACCCTCACCACCCGCACCACTCCCCTCTGGGTGTCGTGGGGATGGCCGGGGGGCTCCTCGGGGGCGGGGTGGGGCCGGGAGGACTCGGCATGCCCACGCCTCTCTTCGCCTTGCCGACGCTCAACTTCACCGTGTCCCAGGTGGGTTAACGGGTGGCCGGAGACTTTAACGGCCGAAGTGGGAATGTTGTCGACAATGTTTGTCGGTTTGGCGAGACGGATGCCTTATCGTGTCGAAATTGACGTAACGAGAATTTTGTAAGAGGAAGTAGATCGAAAACAATACGGAAAAACAACCCCGCCGGTGTTTAGAATACTCGGAGGATTGACGTAAGCGATGGAGGCAGATGACTTCTTACCGCAGGGGACGGTTGTATAATATTACATATTTTGACGGCGGCAAAATTTACAGTTACAGATAATTAGCGTGTTATTGTGCAATTTTATGTTACGCTTGTCTATACATTTGAGCGTAGCTTCCTTTACAAAATAATTTCATGCTTTTCTGTTTTAAGTCAACATATCGTAGCTATGCTTACTCTAGGACTAAAGTCTTGTTCGCATTCCATTAATATATTATCATCTTGTTGTTTTAAAAGAAGTCCTATGCTGTACTATTATGTTCATTGCGCAATTTCAGATGACTTCTAGGAAGAGACGTAACTGTATAAGATCCCACACTCGCGCGTGCAAGTAATTTAGCCTATGATTTCCCTATGATTGCAAGTCTCTTTTTCCTCCAGCATCCCCAGCAATTATTGGCGCATATTACGCCATAGTACCAGGAATAAAATTCTTGTTCTGACTCGTGTCAATTAAAATTGAAAAATATTCCTCTATAACAATTGATTAAAAGAGTATAATTCTGTGTAAAAGCACCTGATTTTCAAGAGCACAACTGGCCTTATTTAATAACCTCCGAAAATACTACTATGAGCAAATTCAATAAACTAATTTTATGTATACTGTTCCTTGGATTCATTCATTAAGGAACAAAGGTGATATCTGTGGTGCATAACTGCTACATGATATATCTCACTTCACTTTAGTCCCTATAGAAACAACCCGTTAAATTTTTATAACAAAGAGAGATGATGAAAAGTTATAACTAGAATTTTCCAGGTATCAGAGAAACGATAACGACCATAGGGTTTCAGTAAATGAAAACTAAATAGTTCAGTCTTACCTCTAAGACAAATGATGAATTTCTTAATAATTCGCCCCTCATCAACACTACGAACTGAAGGAAAGCAGTTCTGCCAAAACCCTAACGGTGGCAAAATTTTAATTTAACGTTATTGTTTTGTGTTTGTAATTGTCACTACTACTGCTATTAACTTTGAAATTAAACCTTCAAAAACTTTGCGCGACTAGGGGCTAAATTGCTTCTATTCCCTAAAAGTTACACTATTTCAGCAGCACTTAATATCATAATGCTTTTGATATCAGTGCTTTGAATATGAACATGAGTTATGTCGATCAGCGATTGCATGAGAATGTTTCAAATGCATGTTAAATTTAGGTTAATTTAAGTGTTAAAGCTTAACGTTACTATGTTTCACTAATTGTCCTCCAAATTGATGTTATAACATGAAGCTCTTATTATAACGAACACTAACATAAAACATATTAAACCATTATGGATTTCGATTATATGCGGGAAATAAAAACAATTTCGGTAATTTTATATATATGTCAAGTTCTTTTATCGGTTTTTCTTTTCCTTGGTGTCACCACCAAAATGATTAAAACATTTATAAACTTTAAGAAGTGAAAGAGGGGCGCTATAACGGACATTTCTTTGCTTATAACCAAAGAATACGCTTCCGCAAAGTAAATCAATAAAGTCCGACGTCGACTTAATTTTGACAGCCGAACCAAATTCGGGAAAACACTAACTCTCTTTTTAATTAACTCTACGGTTCCAAATTTCGCACTGCGACCTATCCATCGCACCGATAAAAATTACTCAATCTTCCTTTTAGAACGGAATTAAGAACTTTGCAACGGAAATACTTCATCTACATTGTAGCTCGCGAGATTTACGAAGTGCTTTGTTTCGAACCGTTCATAAATCAATCGTGACGCGAATGGATCGGAATGGGAAGACCGGTCGTCCCCGGAGGAAGCTGCTTCGATCACCGCGGCCACGTCTGCGGTCGCCCACCGCTTCGCCCTAGCCTCTTTCCCGTCGACGGGCGAGATCCGAGGGACCGGGAGGCGAAGGCCAGGAAAAACCGCCCAAGCCACCGGGGAAAGACCGCCGCTACAACATGCGCTCTCCTCCGAACACCTTCGATCATTTCGCGAGCTGCTGTACGCCCTTTCGATGAAGACTAACTGACGATGATATGCGTCTCCCTCAGTTTAATATTTGCAATTTTAAGGCGTTCCCGAAATGGGACTTGGTGTTGTAATGGGTGAGAAAGTTTTATAGTAATAGTCTTCTGGAAAAGTAGTAGTAAAAAGTAAAATATAGGTTTAGATGGGTTTGCGGCATTAATTAAATGATACTGAGTACAGATATAGTAATTTTCGAGAATGTTAAGACTAAGTTATACCTCCTTGCCTTGCAAATTATGAACTTAATTATTTTTTTCGACAAGAAAATAACTTCTTTGGACACAGTCGCGGCAATTATTCAAAGTTCTCGTTAGAAAGAATCGCGCTTATACTTGCGGTTAACACTGTTATCAAACTGAATAAATTGGTAGTTGTTCGCTTCGAACGGATCCAGTCTTAGCGATGAAGCTTCCTAGAGGGTTTGGAATGAAAGTATTTCTCACCTAAAGTTTGTTCAGCTCATACAAGATAATTTCCACGTAGATAATTTTTGAAAACGTGTGATTCGAGATTTTTAACCTGCCTTAAGCTTTAATTGCGTTGGCCGCTGATTGATGGTACTCGCAATAAAATTTATTTCAGTAAATACAATTCTAACACAGTAAATAAGGCGCTTTGGAGATAAATTTTAAAGTTAATTTTTGCCTGACTTTTGCTATTATCGTCAATTTAGCCTAAAAGAAACAGTAGTAATATATTTAACATGCTTGATCCGCTTTCAATGGATAAGAAGTAAAATATTGAAATGTGAAGTCCTATCTACCGTCTGTCCTTCAACTCGTTAAGCAAAAACGGGAAGTAATATATGTTTGCACTAATCCAATTTAGATTACGCTGGCATTGGGTTTACTTATAATAAAATACCTCATTCGTATCACTTAAAAGAAACTACGGAAGCGTTCAGTGGACAGCTACAATAATTATTTATTTTTCAAGATAATAAAACACGTATTTCAAAGTAGTATTCTTTGCCGCGAGATTAAATTTGTTAACAAAACATCTTACGTACACTGGACGTTTTTGGAAATTTTTAGTTCTGAAAACGCAAAATATAAAACATTTTTGCTAAAACGTTCACCAAAACTTCCTAATGACGGCTGCTTGCTAAGAAATAATTAATTACAAAAATATATTTCGACGAAGTTTCCTCGCTCGTATCTCTAAGGCAAAGGCATTCAATGTTTTATTGCTAACGTACCCCTTTTGAGCACTATTTTAATTGTTGCGTACCCCCAGGTGCATTTGAAAGTGACAACAAAATAAATAATGGTTGTATTATGACACAATACATAATAATATAATTCAAAGTTTTTGGCGCTTTTTCTTTTATAACGGCGCCGCGGCGCAACATTTGATTCCGAAGTCATGCACGAAAGATGAAGTGAAAAAATGTTATCTTTAAACAAGTTCGCGTACCCCTTCAAAACTCTTGAAGTACCACCAGGGGAGAGCGTAACCATGGCTGAAAATCTCTACTCCAAATGACATATAATTTTTGAGAAGCAACCATTAACCGTGTAAGGGAATTAAAGCGATAGAAACGGCTGAATGGGTAAACGTTAAAAATGTTGATTTTATGCACTACTCTCAGCGCTGTTTATTTTCTCAGCGACGAGAACATTGAAATTATATGTTCTTGTATATAAACTTCGCGTAGAGGAATCTCCTCATCTACTGTAAGCAAGGCGATTCAATCCTTCACTTCCATATTCACATGACCGTTAAGGCTATTTGCCAATGAAATCGATCGTTTTATAATAATAATAATAAATTTATTTTCACGGGCTGACGCCCTATTATCACTACAAACAATACAATTTTGACATACAATTTAAAGAGAAAATACATATAAAGAATCATAGGAATTAAAATAAAAAAAGATAATAAAAACCTTAAAAGACATTCATAAAAATAAATACAGATTAATAAGCAAACACCTTAAATGCATTCATAATAATACCATATTTAAGTTTTAAATACATATAAAATCCTTTGGATATTAATCTAAACAAATCAAAGAGCTAGAAGGAGCATTAACTTTAATTTTTATTTGCTTAATATTAGTGTTAAAAACATCAATGTGGTAATGATTGAAGTAAATATTGCCGTGTTACTGGTGAATTGTATAGATAATTCTTTGTTAAAACTTCTGTGATAAAAATGTCATTAGATTTATATATACCCTTTCTCATTCTTCCTCCCTTAGCTCTTTCTTCGAAGGTGTTCGAAACACCAAAAAATGTCTTCGGAGAGCTTTGTTCGTCCCTCACATATCGCATGCATCTATTGATATAATAAGTCTTCCATATTTGTCATTTACAGCCTCACCTATCATTATAAAAAGAGGGGAGGGTAGGTGGGTTTGAAATATTATATTCCACCGATCCGGTTGTGTATATTTTTGAATTAGCTTTTCTTAACGCGAAATTCGCTATTTATTCTTCAATATTTTCGAACTTTCTCGCTCTTATTTACATTTACATGCAGGGAAACAGTTCTCGGGCTACAAGCAGCAGCGTACTCTCATTGCATTGACACTGGTCATTTCATTAGCCATTTTACGCCTCCATCGCTGTTTAAACTTATGTATTAAGTATTCCTTTTAAGTGTGCGGGATATTTTTCACGTGTAAAACCAAATGTAAAGACATGAATACGCTAGTTTTCGTCGAATCATTAAAAGAGTGATCCCAAATGTGCTTAGAGTATTAAAAGAAACGATTCAGCAATAAGTAAACTACTTTAAATAAGTTACAATTTCATATGGGATGATGGGTGGAAGATATGGGCAGCACGCGTGAGTAAAAACTCCGAAGTGCGACGCGTTTTTCGTTCAATTAACTTTATACGTGTTTTTTTGGAACACCGCACGCTTTGCACGTCTGAAACGAAATATATGTAGAAAAACGAGTTCTTTCCCCTTCGATAACTGATAGTAACCCGTCTCCTCTCCTTCCGCACCCATACAAATTAGGAGAGCACCGCAGATACGCTGGTTAAGAGTACTTAGAAGTATAAAGTGAATCGTGCCCGACCTGCCGCTCGCTCGGACATCGCAGTGCGGGGAGGCTGAAATCGCGTCGCATCCACCAAGAGGCCGCTGAGAAACACGGAATATTTCGCGGGATAATTTAACTTTCCTGCGATCCCTTGGAGAGAACTCGTAATGAAGAGCATATGGAGGTCGGCGCTTGTGTTGTGACGTTTTTGCAGAAGTGCACCAACACGGCATCGATTACGTCTCAACATGTCCGTTACTCGTGCCTAGAAATGAGGGATAATAGTTTTGTTTACGACTTTAGTTGCCTAATTACAATCATCTATTCCTGGTCCATCCGAAGAACACGTTATGAAACCAAGACACGAATTCGTAAATAAGTTGACCATTCGGAACTACCATAAATTCAGGTTTCCCTGAGAGTATAAAGCTGAGTTTTTTTTTTAATAATTCGATTTTGAACGTACTTTTGGTTCGGGAACGTTTTATTGGTTGATTCCAACTAATTAGTTTTCAAGCAGGATATGCCGAATTACGTGTCTTTGAATTATACTTAGTAATGAAAGACTTTTTGTAATTTCCAACGAGTCTCAAAACTATTGCGGAATATTTCCACAAAATGGGGCATTATAAAGTGGTTTTTGTTTTTGAATTATTCTTGCATTTATAACAATCATTGGCTATCGGATCCACCAATTAATTACGTTGGCCGCAATTTCAGTTCAAACGTTTAAAAATATAAATTTGCTCAAAACTAGCAAACGATGTCACAATTAGATATATTTAAACGAGTAATGAATTTTTGAATTCGAGATTCGTTGAATGGCAGAGGAAGCGTTAATCGGATTTTGTGATATGTCTATTACACAAAACAAACTAGGATATAATGAAAAAAACACGATTTATTACTCCGATAAATAGAAGAGAGAAATATAGACAAAATTGAATTATTTTTGTCGTGAATCGTTCTTACTGTTAAAATTACATCTCAAATAATTTTTAGTTGAAGGATGCAACCGCTGATGCAGATGATCAAATTCATCCACCAAGGCACGTCACTGGCGTCATATTCATTTCATTATAAAACTATTTTATAAAAATACTTTTCGTGTAGCTGGAATGTTGGGCCAATAAAAACCTAGCCAAACTTCAAATAAATTATCATTCTTCTTACAATTAGTTAGACTGGCACAATATGTCTCTCCAATAGATATAAAAAAATCAGAAAAAATATACGCGCATTTCGGCTATAAAACAACCATTATCAATTCTGATTCTCCGACGGTAGATTTCAATAAAATGAGACATATTTTGCCAATTTTATTTTAGCCTCAAGGCAAGCTCGATTGAACTCCTTACATATTTACTTCCGACAAAATGCGTATCTTGGTAATTGGAACGTTGACGATATTTGTTAAATAAAAAAACACACCTAAAATATTGAAACTGAAACCGATTAGCTTTTTTTGTGAAGACTGAGGATAGCCAACAGCGCCCAAGTATTTATACTTCTGAACACGCTCGGCCATTCATCTATCCTGACCGTCCGAGTAACCTCCCGGGGAGAAAATTATTTCATGCGTTACCCGCGCCGCTTCCCATGTCCGATGGCTGGTAGACGGCTTAATTGGGAACTTTTTTCCCTACGATTTCTTCATGTTTAATGCTCCTCGAAGTCTGTAATTTCAGAAGGGATTAAGAGAGAACCGGACGCATTAATCCAAGTGACAAGTTTAGCTCGGGTTTACTTCCTCCGTCTCTATCTTCTGAATGGCCGAGATGCGTAATGTCTCTTCCAGTAGCGGTGACTTACGGTCATTTAAGAACGCGGGATTTTTACGTGAGTGACTTTTCGCGTCAAGGTGACTCTTTTCTATAGGATAAAGGACGAATAAGCTATCTCGGTCTCGAGCCGTATTTTAGGCACTATAAAACCAAAACCTCGTAGGGGTAAATTACCGCGGGAATAAACGAGAAATCGTAAACCAACAAAGTCGCCCTGCTATGAAAAACTTGGACGAAGTGACAATGGAAGCTTAGTTCGGCGTCATTTTCATTATGCTCAGCTCAATTGGACCGAGAGTTTACAATGGAAAAGTAAGAATTTTTATTGGATAGCTAATTTTCGCTTATTTTGAAAAATAATGCTTTGAATTGGCAGACTATTTTTCAATTATGGTTATAAAAAGGCTGGGAAAAACAAATGCGCATTTCGGTCACAAATCAGTCATCATCGGCGGTGATTCAGGGTCGGTATTTTCTAAAAACCCAACCATTTTATGGATACTGGAGAGGCATAGTTTATCGATCTCATTTCAGCCGTGAGTTCGATAAATAGGTTTTGAAAGAATAATTCGGGTTATCTCGAAAACAAAGCCAAGTAAAATCTACTTGCGTATTTGTCGATGAATAAAATTGTTGGATTGATCATGCGCGATTGGGTATGCAAAACTGTCCAAAGATTTTATCGAATGTGAGATCAGTAATTCTCCCAATAGATTGTAGGGAATGCTGCAACGAGACGCGTCACGACTAGCTTGAGATATTTCTTTGCCGTCGAAAAAACAGACGAATGTTGTTTATCCTCAAAGTATCGTTCTCCCGTTCTCTATTAGCTCATTCCTTGGAAGTGAGAAATCAACGCTCAATTGCCTACAGCGATTGAATCGTTTGATCGACAGGAGTCAGATGATGACGAATGGAAACAATGCAACCTGGATCGGATTTCGTCGTCGCTAACAACGTTACAGTCATAATATAATCCCTTGCCTTGGTAGGAGCGTAAAAAGAACAAAGAAAACACTCATTAAGCGATTACTTTATTTAAAACAGTTGAGACGCGGCTTTGACGCAACGGCGCGCACTCTGTCGGAAGTTGATCTCTCTCTCTCTCTCTTCGCCTGAAGCGTAAAAACTGTCTTAGAGGATAACGAGTGGTTTCATAAACATTAGTTAAGACAAACTGCGGAAAAAGCAAATGCTGAAAACCTACGTCTATTGCCAAGGCTTTTTTTACCGTGGTTAGAAAAAGATTACGGTATGATTACTTACAACTATATTTCCTCTTGTCTTCGCCTCATTGCAAACGTATTAATCGAAGGTTATTTTTCAATAAAAATAATCTTACGGCAACCTGAAAATGCTTCTAGAGCCGTTTTTTTTATCGCAGGAGATAGGAATTTACTTTAGAGAAACGCACTCAACTATCCTTTGAGAATTTACCTAGCTTACTCTAATACGGATTCCCACAATGCTGCATACATATAGCAAGATATTTCGACGCTTTCCAAGAGATAGATATTTAATAGTATCGGCTATACAATAGTAATATATGGTGCAACTGAACCCGGTTACTTGAAGATAGTATTATTTATCGCACTCCATAAAAACGCGTTTCGTCGTATACATCAATGAAACCGACATTCCTTCTATTGCGAGACAGAGCCTGGCTCGGCTGTGGAACGCATACATACCTATAAGTTTTTATTTTGGCGAGATTGAGACTATCTAACCCATCTGAATATGAGTAAATAGCCTGAAAGCCACCGAAATTGGTGTGTGGCAGGGGGAGATTATCTCCGAACTATCATATTATTCTCCTATTGTCAATTACAAACAAGAAGAAAGTAACGAGGAGTAAAATAAAAAATACATATCGATAAAGCGTAGTGGATGATGTATGTAGTAAGTAATTCAAGCAAGGCATTCACAGCGACAAATGTCCATAATCCGTACGTCTGATAATTGTGACCGCTTTGGGTGATTTGACGTTTGATGAAATGAGAGGACACCAGAAGACTCCGGAAAGATTTTCTGCTGCCGAATTTCGTAGAATTAAATTATTTTCGGTCGGTTTACCCTTTCTCTATTTCAGTCACGCCGACGCGAGAATACGTGTAGGTTTGTAAACACAAAAAATACACACACACGCGTATCGTTGATTGATAGGTGAAATGTGTTAGCTGCCGTGACGTAATTCGACGTCTCCATTTTGTTCCAAAACGACAGAGTTGTGTTCCAACAATCTCGGTTGGGTTTTTATAATACAATATGGCTCCACATATATCACCTCTGAAGAACTTTCTCTAGATACATTAATGTCAAACATTTGAACTTCCTTAATACCGAACACCTTGAGTTTAGGCCTCCTGCGTCAAACCTGTTACAATTAAAAAACCCTGTATTAATCACAATCGTGTGAAGCCATTTGTTTCTATGGTTGCCGGAAGGGTTATTTTTCATCCTACGTCGGGTATTTGCCGTGATTTCTTTTTTTTTAAGCTTTCTTTTATTTCTCAAGCGAAAAGAGGTGGGAGAAAAACACACAGACGCCCACACACATCGACTCTAAAGCATAAGTCCAAAAAACGCTTAAATTCGATAAAATTTCGCCCCCAAACGTAACCGCGTAATTCGATGGCTTGCCTCAACGCCGGGCGAAGGCAAGAATGGCGCCGTGTTGGGATCCCCTTCTCCAGTAAATATTATTCAGATTGAGTTTCCCCGAAGCCAATTTACTTTCGCATTCAACTCGGTCTGCAGAGCTTTTCAGCTTCCCCCCTTTAGCCGTATAGGAGGGGGGTTTTGGGAGTGAGGGTGGATTTTTCGGCGACAATTGCCGGGCGCCAAAACGACGCGCCCGTTCCCCTAAGTGAATTACTCCTGCGAAATGAACTTAAACCGATTCTGATCGTTGCAAGCTGTGGCATCATTGCGCGATTATAGCATTGCGGACAATCCTATATTGTTAAGTTTCCAACAACAGAAATAGGAGCTCTGCGAGGTAGTTTTTATTTCTTTGTCATTAAAATTATGGAACGGTGACTGCGGAAGGAAACGAAACACCTATCCGCCTGTGGTTCCATTTTAGACGAATTTTACTAAGTCATTTAATTGGTATTTTGTTCTAAATAATGAAATTGGAGCAAAATCTCCGAGTTATGTGTGGGAAAAGTTAATTTACTGACTGAATCACCTTCTAAACCTTTCGTTTAATTTTCCAATTACTTGTAATGATAAAGACCTCGAACTTATATAAACTAAGATGTATAACGAAACGTAAGAGGATATTTTTTCTTGTTAGCATTTCTATAAAAATTCGAATATTGAATGAACTCTTTTCATTAATGCTCGAATTACAGGTATGACCTTTATTTTCATCTTTATCAATCTCTACGTTATAAGAATAAATTATTGGCGAATAATCACTTTGAGGTTGAAATATAAGTTTGATTTTATCGATCATTTTAAGGTTTCAAGAGTCTCCTTAAAACTACGTTGCAGCGGTTCTAAAAAAATAGCACTCCTCTACGTGGAGGAAACGCAAGCTAATAATTTTATTTAGTATGCAGTGAAGTAACCAGTTTAGAATGACTTATCTATTAGATTTTCCATCCGTCCATAATCCCCTTTCTCATTGTGAACAATTTCTCTCCCTCCTTCTCCATATTTGAAAGCAAGCTATCTTTTTACCCTTTGTTTCTCTTGGATCTTCGATACGTTCCATTCACACTGTAGAGATCGAACCGACCCGATTCAGAGGTGAACCAACTTCTCTCTCTCTCTCACTCAAGTATTTCTTATCCGGTTGTGGCAGTATTTGGTCTCAACTTGATTGACATGGACCCTTAATCTCTCCCCGTCTCACTCCTCCGAGCACCACTCCTGTTTTTTGGGACATTTTTTTTCCTTTCAATCGAGTGCCTTTAGTCTGGCGCCACCGTATCCCTCAGCGTGCGTGTGTATGTGTGCGTTTCGCATAACACGACGGTCTTTTGCGACTTAAGCGGCGCTTTCCCGGGGATTATCGCGGCGATCGAAAGCACTCGGTCGAAAAAAGAAAGAATGACGGTGATGTGGGCCCGTAAAAAAACACACACACACACACACGCGCATTCGGCGGGTGATAATCCGATCGTGGGAAGAGAGGAGATGATGACGAAAAAAGCTTCCCTTCGGGCGGTATGAGTGAGACCAGATTTTTTTCCCGACGAATAGGAATGCGAAAAGAGGTTGTTTTTTTTTTAAATCGGTTTGTTTTCGTACCGAATTTCAGCCAAAGGGGCTTTCGAGTCGGATTGGCTGGATAAAAACTTACTAATTTTGAAAAAATAGAGGTTTTGGACACCTTTTTTTTTATTGGAACGAAAATGTCTCGGACGTGTTTTTCGTACGATTGATTAATTCGGCGTCGTAAAAAAATCGTGTTTTGCATATTTGCGAAATGGCCCTCTATGCAATTCGGCTGTTACATTTGTTTATTTTTCGATGCATTAAGTTGCAACTTCCTGAGTGTTTTCAGTTGATGTTGCAATTCGTATCGAGTTGTTTATTCGAAGAATTGGTAAATATTTCGCGCAAAAAGTGCTTCGAGCTTTAACTAGGTTCCCGATTTAGAATGGCTGGTTTTTTTTCTTGACTGTCATAGTACGACATCGATGGATCGGATCGCGCAAATTAATTTAATTGGTACCGTTACTCATCGGAGTATTATTTGATTGAACTCGGTACAATATAATGGAGATTATTGCCTAGTTTAAACTCTTTTCGAGGAGAATATTTCTTATAAGGAAGGACACCAATATTTCAAAGTTTTATATTAAACCAATTATTTTTCTGTTGAGGAAGGTGTTTTGATAATCCTACAAGATCGAGCATAACATTTCGGAACGTAGACGCCAACCGTTTAGTGCGTTAGTCGTCCTGAGCTATCGATAGAAATAAATGTTATTTTCCTTCCAAAGACTGCATCGAGAAACAATTTCTCTCTTTTTTCCCGTTTAACGTCAATTCGTAAACCCCCGAGTTTCTGAATCGAAATTTATTTCGTATTTGTTATACTGAGCGTTAAACCGGTTCATAATCAATATTAGAATCATGCAATGGATAGTCTGAAGGATTGTTTTTAGGAATTTATTGTCTTGTGGACTTCGATTTACTTTGATGCGGCGCATCTGACCATTCGCTCGATCCTACAAAGCCAAAGAAGCCTTACTGCTTAATTTTTTGTTATGACAGCGACCATCCTTTTCGATATTTTAAATGACGATAACACATTTTGAAATCACTACGGATGACTTTAAATTACGTTCATTTTCGCATTTACGACAATTATTAATAAGGAGCCATTTTAAAAGGCGGGGCGAAATAATAACTTGTGGCGTCGTCGAAAAAATCTAGCTCTTGCATTACGCGGCTTTCGATATAATCGGCTGGGGCTCGCGACTTTGATATCCCATACCACGTTTTGTGGGTTTCAGCTCGGGATGAGACCCCGCATGTGCGAGACGTCGGTTTCTCATATCGATACGTGAGCTGCTTAGCTCGGACCCTTTTGATATTAACTCCCAAACCCGACGACTCAATCGATAACGTCTGGAGACATAAGAAATTTCCAAGTGGCACTTTGGCGACAAATTGTTCAATAGAGTAAGTATTATATTGAACAAATTGTTCAATATAATAAGCAAGCAACCCATAATGACAACATGCATTTATTGAATCATGGTTTTAATTAGTTCTTTGATAAATAAGATTATGTCCACGATTACCCATTTATATATATATATATATCCATGAAATTGTTAGAGAGATATAATTTGTCTTATAGTAGTTTTTGGTCAAGGATTACTTCTAATTCTTTAATTCTTTTTTTCGTAACAAAGCTGATAACCTTTGTTGAAGTCAAAGGTACCATTTGCATTTATGTATGAATATATAAAACGACTCTTCTGATACCCTAAGGGTTTTTGGGTCATGTTCAGCATTGTTTATGCGCTTTGAATGTTTTTTATGTATCAATCAGTATGTGTATTTGAGCTATAACTTCCGCAAATTATAATTAAATTTCAACTCCCGATATAAACTGTTCATTCAACCTAGATATGAAAAAAAAATTTCCTGTTAATAAAGCGGTAATATGAAAATTACAGCCTCGAAATATAACAAATGGTTGTATTCTTATATTAAACATTTTTACGCACAGGAATATGAGTTTTCTGTGTTATTACTTCGAATAAAATATGGATAATTGTCGTAGGAAATTAAAATAAATGTAAAATAATTTTAGTAAAGCAGTATTAATTTAGTAAATTCAACGGACGCATATCACAGCCACAGTCTCTCGAGCTTAGTGAACAACATAGCTGCGTCAGTACTAATAGACAGAGCATGCCGAGTTTACATTACCGAATCATTAGTCGTACAAGTAAATGGCTACCTTTAAATTTAGCCTTTCTGCACTAATTTGGATTCCGTTTGTCAGCTAGACGGAATATTTCGAACAAGTACAGGCAGTAATATTTGACATACTAACGTAGTTTCGAAAAATATGCCATAGCAAGACGGGTAGATACATTTCGCGGTACAAATGTCGTTACTCGTTCCTGCTTTCAAACATTCAGTCATTGAAAAACAGAGAATGGCAAAAGGAACGGTGTCCACTTCCCGCTTTGTGAATGAGCGCTGAAATTCATTAGCCTCTGCCATGTATCCCAATTTGGTGACGCTTTGTACGACCCTCTGCCATTGAAACAAATTATTTCCCCTCCGGGTGACAATATAGGACTGCTTCATTGAGGTTTGTGAGGGAGTCTGTTTTTTTGTCAAACGCATTTTGATGTTGTTTGGCTAGGAATTTAACGTACGTCGCCTTGAAATTACTATACTGTATAAAATTCGTCGAATGAATAGGAACTCTCCATGGAGAAGTTCACGGAAATGTGATTTGGTAAACAGTTTTTGAAGTTCGATGGACGAAAGAATATTAAAAGAAAACATTCTTATGTTTAACAATCGCGAAATATTGTGAAAATTCTTTCTAGTATTCGAGCAATCTTGAATTTAATTTTGGTCAAGTTTAAAGCTTATTGAGTACAACATTCAATCGTGAGATAAAGATAAATTTGCGCACTATCTCTATTTGCGTGATATAGTATATCTACTCTTTTTTACTGTTAATGACACGACATTATTTTGACTAAGCCTATCTTTCTGTGCAAAATTCACCCACGATAGAACCACATGGAAATTTCATAAAGCCATTTTTATGCCAAGAAAGAATTCCGTATCCATTCCAAAATGAATATTTTCGATTTTTAAGTTGAAAGGATACTAGCTACGAACGTCCGAATTCGTACATCTAAAAAGCGTTTACAATTCATTACTTCCGAAAACACTTGAATGTGCCAGAGAAACCTTTTCAGTTACTCGGGAGGTCAACCGTAGATAAAAAAACCTTTTGTTAAAATCCTTTCAGGCCGTGAGAATCATCCAACCGATACGTACTTCCTACCACCGATACGCGGATCCTATCCTTTCTCTTTTCTCTCCTCCTCTTCGCCGACGCATCTCTTTCTCTCTCTCTCTCCCTCCCTCCCTGCGGCCATTCCTCGCTCTTTCTCTCCATCTTCGCGGCCATTATCAAACCTCACACCCTTTACTCGTCACACAAAAGGTTGCTTGCCGCCGCTCACGCCTTCCTTTTCAATGGAGACTTCAACGGGAGGGTAGAAAGGGAGGAGCGGAAAGAGTTCATGACACCTCGCGGGAGCGCATCCCAGATTCGCAACTGTTTCATTCAAATTTTCTACCCATCCAAACTCTTAACGCTCAAGCAGAAAACTCGCTCTCTCCTCTTCTCCTTCTTTCTGTATCTTTTACGAACTTTTCGTTTGTGTTCTTTACTGTTGCCATTTTCAACCGACACCGGTAGTCAAATTTCTTCGCCGTGGTTTCATGCGAGGATGATTTCGAAGCTCTAAAAGTAACGTTATCGATATTGATACTGGCAATCAACTCCTGTGAGTAATATTTACACTTTCATATATCCTTTTTAAAAAACGTGGAGGCTTCATGGTAGCGGGGTGATATTCACCTAGGTCACTATACATGCTGTTGAAATTCAACGTGACTATTTTCTATTATTTGACGCATTTACTTTAATAAAGACGAAGAATTAAAATGTTAGTCGCTTCATAATCTAATTAAATAGCTGTAACTTCAATAAATAGGTAACTCTATATTCACAGGAATATACATCAGTTGACCGAATGCTTTTGGGTAGTAGTTGAACAAAATTAAACTTGAAAATTTATTGCAGCAAATGGCCGACTCTTAAGGTGACGACTTGAAATATTTCCCTCTGAAGTTTCCTCAACTGAAATCGGCTGATCACTCGAAGTACACAAAATTAGTTTTATTTTACAATATCGATTCGCTACACTAATTGATTTGGATTAAGTGATGCTTAATATAATCTACTTTAAGATTAACTTTCGAATGCACCCGTAAATCCGGAACATGTGTGGGGTAACTTTGTACGAGGCGGACCACTTTCGCAAAGGCGAACGCTAAGTTTGTCAGATAAGAACCAACATGGATCCTACTTAAGAGTTTTTGGTTTAAATAAAGCTAAAAAAAAGAAATCAAAACAAAACTTTAGCGTTAAAATTTCATCAGACCAGGTTAATTAACAAGTATACAATATTCTTTTTAATTTCACGGATCTCCTTGTCATTATAGCTTCACGGGACGTGCAAAATTCTCTGGCCGCACGTTGCCCGGGAACCGTATTTTAAACCTACCCTTGTTCAAGAGGTTTGTGAACACTCGTCTTCATCTCTACCTCTTCCACAATTACCCCATCCCGAATTCCTTTGAAAGCGAAAAAAGCGAGCCAAGGCCGGAAAAGATAGAACAATTTTTAAAGAATGTTCATCCATCATTTTCAAGGCGCGCGCTTCAATTTCCATTTTTTCCTCGGCTCGCTTAATGGAACTGCCTCAATGGGATATTTCGGATGGAGAGGAAACCATTTCAAGCAGCACACGTTCACTTTTCTATCCTCACCGACTGTGTCACTATCTCACCCCCCTCCCCCTCCCTCATCCGCCTCCTATACCCTCCCCTCCCCCCTCTTGCCTCTTTTTGCCCATCGTCCGCTTCCATGCACCGGGGGCAAATGTTGTGGCAGCGGCACCCAACTCCCTCACCTGGCCGTCTCGTCCCGCCCCATCTCCTCCTTCCCAAAGTCTCTTCTCCTCCTCCCGATTACTATCCTTGCATCGCCTCCCCACCTCCTCCTCCCCGCCTCATCCCCCTGCTACTCTCGTTTTCCCGCCTCCTTTCTGCAGCCACATGCGATGGCCGGCCTCTGTGTATAGTAGACAGACACTGTCACCAGTCCTTTTCCTGCACCGATCCCTCCCGCCCCGCCTCCTATCTCTCACTCTCTCAAACGCATGCTCCCCCTTCTCCCTTTGCTCGCGTTCCTCTCTCCCTCTCTCTCTCCTTTCCTCTCTCCCCTCCATTTGCAACATAACAACTGCTCCGCCCCTAAGGCCAGTGACACCAACCGTCAAAATGACAAATCAAAGATCCAACTGCGCATGAGTGTATTGTTTGAGAGGAAACGCTTAAGTTCTTTGCCTAGTCGAAACAGCGAGCATAATAATCTAACTCTTACTAAGTAAATGCTCATCCTCAATTGTTTTAAATATTCGTTTGTATAAGTAACTTCCATATCATTCGAAAAATTCGAGGCGATTCAAATACGTTATGTTATAGCAGTGACAGCCTAAAAGATATGTACAGTAATATTTATGCTATTGAAGGTAAAGTTTATTTTTCTAATGACGAGTTTATTTATATTGGGCTATTAAATGAACTTTTGTCATTATAATTGTATCTTAATTGCAAAGAGGTAATCGCGAGCATAACCCTGACAATTTCTAGTTAGCAAACATTCCTGGAAAGATTTTAGTTTGAAACAAAAAATAAATTTTCATTCATGTTCGGTTTCTTCTTAAGAGTCTGAATTTTACATTATGGTCTGTCGTGTTCGCACACCGCACGAATAAACGATGCCTTTATATAACTGCGACTCCGTATTAATCATATTCATATCAATATTAAATACAAAATCATCCTATAGCTGTCAGTTTTTTGTCAGCATTTAATGCCATAATTAAAGGTTCTGCTGTAAAACTAGATTGATTGTAGGAATAACCTAAATTATTAAAATTAGCTAATACGAGTAACCATTTCAAGATTTTTGTAAATGTTCGTGGTGAACTTAAAACTGTAAATACGAAGATGATGAAAACAATTTAATTTGTTTGAAAAGTATATATTTTGTATGTGTCCTTGGGGACAAGAAGTAGGCACACTGAAAAAAATACGACCCATCCTCCGAGTCTTTTCTAGGTTACGGCCAACAAACAACTCTGATTCCTTCTGTTTGTTTCTCTCCATTTCCTCCTCACCCCACTCATGGACCACCGCAAGTGTTCGATCTAATTCAATCCTCAAATAAGACAGTCAGTTGCCCCTTTCCCTCAACACAGCTTCTACCCCACTCCTGCAATATATTCCTCATTTCCCCTTTCATCCTCTCCCCCCCCCCCTCCCCATCTCTCCAGCCTATCTCCTCCAACTCCTCCTATCCCGTCCCATATATACTCAGTCGATGCGACATCTGCATTAGCTTTGAAAAAAACAGCTATGCCATTGGATATGTTGGAGGAAATACTACGGGCACACCATAGTTCGGCAATAAAACCTAAAATCGGCGAATGATGCGGGATAAATGTCATGCTGCTATTTATTCTTCCGGCTGACCGTAAATAGTTTCCGTTTACCTCTTGTTATTTCGATCAGACATTAAGGAAAATATTTTCATGAGATGGATCACAGTTTTACGGCTGCTGTCTAAGTGTCTTAAAACTATCTTATTAAAATTCCTTTAACGCTATAACCCTGTAAAATTTCCGGCCGATTGCGTTATCGGAATAGAGAATAAACTATAATCATCACAAAAGCCTAACTGACGATTTTCTTCATAAGATTTTAATTCGCGAGTATAGAATTTTATATTCATAAATCACTGTATATAAACTAGCTGAAACGCCTGGCTTCGCTCGGGAAAGAGTTTTCTTTTAAGTAGTAAACGATTTTTATTGCTTTACACTTTAAAAGTATTCATAGACTATATTTAGGCATGAACCCATTTGTACCCTATATCTTGGCGTTAGCTATTCTTCCTCAACGGCGCGCCACGACGTGGGTTTTTCTTGCATTAATCTTTACGTGGCTATATCCCTTTGAAGAGGACAACAATTAAGAAATTTAGCTTTGTTGCCGCCTGGAAAATGGCCATCTAAACCAGTGGTTCTCAGGCAGATCTGCCATGCGACCTCCTTCGTGCGGATTTTAGGTCGCCGCGACCCCCGTGATTTTTTAAGAAGTAATAAAAATGTATAAAAAACTTTTTTCATTTATACTTTTTTATAAAGTGCATTGAAGAATATAAAATAAATTTAGGGTTGAAGAAAATATCTGGACCTTAAGGAAAATTTTCATTATATATGATCATGAATGTCTTTTTAAAAAAGACGTATGGCATATGTTGATTAAATTATTCACTACATTATAAATAGTCTGAAATATTCTTGTTGTTGCACACATATTCGCCCGGCAAGTGGAAGACCTGAGTTCGATACCCGGTCATAGCAGATTTTTTTCACCTGTTTCCACATTTCCCAAACAGATATTAGTTCATCAAAAATTCAGATATCGCCATGAATTACAAAGATCAGAAATGTGAGGACTAAGAAAATGAGCAAAGCTAGTATAAGTCGCCGCATTAATTAAAGTTTTATTATTAAATTATATTTCTTATATTAAATATATGTTAAAATTAATAACTGCTTTATTTTGAAGATTCCAACCCTCAAGCAAACAAAAATTAGACAACCTAGAAATTAAAATTGAAGGATTGACAGAATGAGGAATAAATCAGTTGGCATTACGAAGACTGCTCGCTACCCTCCCAAAATTGTATCGCGACCCTACGTTTGAGAACCACTGATCTAAACCGATAAATTTTGCGCTTAAAGGAAAATTTCGAGCGATTTAGCAAGTAAGACATCAAAAAATAAATAGAATTAAAATATTCAGTCTTTCGTGCGTAAAATAAGCTATTTCTCATGATCGTAAGTTAATATTTAGGTATATTTATATCCACACCAGTTAAGGGCTGCATGGCATGGCATGCATTCTTATGGAAATAGTATTTTGTTGACCCCATGGGGTATAAGAGACCCCACGGTCTGCAAATCTAGACCAAGTTCTTACTTTGGTCCTTAGGATGGCCCATGAAACTTTTGAATTCGATAGCTTTAACGGTGTAAAACGTATAAAGAACATGCACACTAAAATATTTATAAGATGATATATAATTATTACTAAGTTTGCAGATTGAACTTAATAACACAATTGCGCTGTCTTCCCGCGTCATTTTAATATTTTCTACGATCGGAATTTTTATTTTACTAACCTTTAAATTGTTTTGTAATCTTTTAGTCTGTGTCCATTTTCTATATTCAACAGAAATTACTGTATAAAATTCATATTTGAAGGGATGAAAGAAGATAAGTGCTTAAAAAAGCATATATATATATATATATATATATATATATATATATATATATATATATATATATGTATGTATATATGTATATATATATCATAAAACATATATAAAAGACAGTGTCACTTTGTCCCTTTGTCATGTAATGCTTTTTGGAGCTTAATATCTCGCAAACGACTGGACCGAATTTGATGAAATTTTCAGAATAGCATTATGATATAATAACAACACGTTTTAATATATCGAACTCGAGATCAAAGACCCGGGTTCGACTCCATGGGATAATTTTCATTTCCAATAAGTTTCATTCTTTTTTAGATTAAAATTAGAAAGATTTGGCCTGCAATCTTCGGACATAAACCATTTTGAAGAAAACATTATAAAGTTTCTCATTCTGTTCATCTGTTTCCACCTACTGTTCGAAATCACCCAATTTAAACGTTTAATTCATACAGTTTGAGAAAATCCTGCCATTAAACGGGATGTTGCCATGCCTACCAGTTCTATTGTTAGACCTCAATTATTGTTATTTCAATCCTTATAGGTATAAACGTGCTTTGAATGCTTTTAATAGGAGAGAGAGGGAAGTAGAGGGGGGAGGGGGAGAGAGGGTGTGAGAGGCAACTATTTTCAGTTTAACTAAAGATAGCCCGTCAACAACAGAATATTCACTAGAAATGTTGTATATGACAAAATATTTCATATGTAAAAGTGATATTAATTATTTTAAATGAAAATAATAATAATCTATCAGTCTATCTATAATTCTTCCGTTGATATTTCAACGCGCATTACACTAGTGTGTATATATATATGTACATAAAATAAAGTCGTATAGGTCATCATCATGGTTATGCGTAACGCTCTAATTTTGTGAATAGCTCGATTAGAAATAAACTTAGATGCCTGAAATTTCTCTGGATTACAGTGTTGATAAATCTTTACGTTATGACTAAAAAAATTTCGAAAAAGTCACGAGTTCGACTCCAGAGGATGAATGTCGTTTCCCATAAGATAACACGTAAAAATCACCTTTTTGGTTTGAAGGCTTTCATTCTTTTACTCTTTAAATCTTAAAATTAAGTTATCGACACGAAATTGGCACTAAAACACGCCAAAATGAATGAGGGACAATTTTTATCTTTAAGAACATCTACGGTGATGAGGATTTCATTATGTATTTATCAATAACATATTATAAAAAATTAACTAGATAGTGTATTTTTCAAGTGAACATCTTTACTACTCCTCGTATGGCTCTTGCAGTGGTGGACTTGAATCAATAGCCTCAGCTCACATGTTAACTCAACTGGAACTCACGGTTTACTTGTCTAAGCTACGGCTACAGTAGCAGCCTACGTCATTTTCCCAATAGTGAGCTTGGCATTGCACTTATTTTCGCGGTAACATTGTGACGATGTTGCAAGAAATTAAGCCTGATTTGCGTTCACCTATATAGAGGTACAGAATCAAGTCACCTTGCGCTAAACTATTATTAGCCTCCTAGTCAATCGTTACGAACCAGAGAGGTTCGAAAGTGTGGTGCTGCTGCAGGTCTTTGACATTGCGTGGCAAAATTGGAAGAGTAAAGTAGTTCGGTAATCAAATAATCTTATCTCACAGACGTGTAATGCTTTTTACTGGTTCAGCAAATAAGAAAAACGGAAACTAGTGCGGCGCCAAGATGTCTATCGCAGGTTCCAAATGAACACGTCGCCCATGGTGGCATTTAAAGTGATGTTTTGCGCAGTGTGTTCTCGGCATTTTTACTTTTGAGTTTTTACCTTCAGTCAAGAATAGGGTCTTCGCTTCAAGCGGAACAAATATCTTCGTAATATTCCGTCGAAAACTTCAATTATACGAAGTTGTATCTATATCTCAATCTACAGTTCGCGAGATTCGGCGGGTTTTATCTAAGTGTCACAGCTCTCATCACCAGATAATACTACTTATGTTCATTGACTGGTTTTATCCAAAAGTTCATTTGTTATGGGCGACTACAGATACGATACTATGACGAAGGCTTCTCTAGGGACGTAATAATGGTTAATCGCTGAGATACTCGATTTTCCAGCGTATGAAAACTTTTGATCGCCATTAGATGGCAAATCACGAAATGTAGAAGAATGGAGTGCAAGCGTCAAAAATTCGAACATTTTAATAGTCCCGTATTCTTTGAGGTTGTGTGTGGCGTAATTGTACCCACAGGTGCTAATGAGCGTAGGGGTAAGTACAGTCAACCTTTTATGAAAGCCTGCCACATCGTAGAACTGCAACGTTTAGCCGTGCCATGGGCAATTTTACCATTTACATTATTATTTTTTACGTGGAAGTTTATTTTAATGAGGGAAATGGTAACAGCAATAATTATAGATAATTAGATAATTATTTACGAGATATTATTGATGTTGTAATCTATTAGTCTAAATCAGTAGATAATTTTTATGAAATTCGTTGAAGAAAAATTTCGTCCACAAATGTATGTTGAGGCATATTCCAAAACAATTTCAAGTACTAATATAATCGAGAATGAAACAATTCCTTGAAATTAGTATGTAGTCAGAAACTATTTTTCAATCCTAAAACTTTAACCTGTAGATCTGATAGATGATCTTCTATCTCAGCCTCAGAGATTGCAAATGGGTTGGTGCATAGTACCACATTATTCTCATAATTAAAATCTTCAAACCATAATTCATATGAATCAAGTAGTGACGAAATACGTTTTTTCTTATATCTCTCAAAATCAAAATGATAATCGTCATCGCTCTCAGAGTTTAGCTCCAGCGGACATTTAAAATAATCAAGATTTCTTCGACCAAAAGCACTTATAGTTCCAGTTTTACCTTGAATGTTGACATACTTAAAAGATTGCTGGGAAAATACAGTCCTTTCCGTGCACACTTCTACTGAGTTCATTTTGGTGTTCGGTAATATCGGTGAGAAAGGTGATGTCAAGCGTTATCTTTGAGTAATCTGTTTTCCTGGCCAAGCTTTTCACTTTTTGTTAATGCAACGCGCCACAAGATCAAAAATATGCGAAATTTTCTCGTTTTTAGAGCACAAGGCTTCTGGATGAATAATGCAATGATACTTACTCTCCTTTTGTAGGAATTATTATTTTTTCATACATATAATAACACACTACCAATTTATTGGTCTTCAAAGAGTGTGGCATGCCACCTTTAACAGGCGTGCCCGGAGTTGGCCGTCACTGGGTTAGTACGTACCACAAAATACGTCGAAATATTCGCTAGAACCGAGAGATACTACAGATCATTTTTTCTAGACGCCATACGACAGGCCAACAGAGGTTTTAACTAGAGTGTATCTCTGGTGTAATGGCACCATCTGCCAAACTCTGTTCACGCCTTTCAGGGTAATGATGTAAATGTTTCTATTTTATCTCTTTAAGAAAAACTACCACCTGAAAATATGCTCAGCTTACTGTAATAAGTAAGCACTTTGTATAGGTCAGTGAAAAATTAGAGAAGTGTCTCTTTACACCTCGAATTAAAATCTAATCAAACTATAGATATGCCGAGGTGGACTGTGAAGTTCATTTACATTTACATTTACATCAATACCCTGCAAGCCGCTAGAAGCGTTTGGCAGTTCGATCTATTATAATATTTACAGGCTCTTTGGCCAGAAACGTTGGCTCAGTAAAGACATCGCACGACCCAACACAGGATAAGAACTCAGATTCCCACATTCGAGAAACACTAAGTCATTCCCCGTTAACGAGAATGACCGAGCGTCAAGTTGAACAGGCAGAGGGGGAAATAATGAGTCTCTTCCCCGCTAATTAGGGCTTCTTTCCCCAGTATCTCCAGGCCTCCTGCCCCCGCGACTGAGAGAGATAGTATATAGGTTGTTGCTGCGGCATCGACCCCGATGGGGATACTTCCGGTATCCAAGGTGAAAATAAAGAGAGCGAAGTAGACCATAGGTCGCTTATGTTGGTTCCGAAAGAAATTAAATTCGTAGTCATGTCAAAGGAAATATTTAACGTTTAATATAAAGATGTCAATAAAGTCCGTTTTTTCGAATTATTTTATCAGCCTTGATCTCAGTAATTCGTTCATGGGCCATACTGTTTTAAACGCAACTATCCTTCCAAATAAATTCTTCGGTTACTAACATATAAAATTCAGGTTGAGATACAAAATGTGAAATATAAGGAAATGAATGAAATGTTAGCATGTATTTAGGAATAACATTCAAGCAGGACAAATAATAACGCAATATTTCCCAATTTAGCCTCATAAGAATATCGCGCATACTTTTTGTGATCGAAGTTATCTTATTTTTCCGTATATATAAGAAATATTTAATATATTTTGATAGCCGTATTAAAATTTATGCGTTACATGTATATTACATTCTAGTCTAACAATAAGACATAAAAGACAGAATAAAAAACTATGCACTAAAACAGGGGAAGAATGTTTTTGGAGATTTATTCCATGTAAACAGAAGCAATTATTCCGAATAAATTCATAAAGAGTGATAATAATTTAAAGTAATCGCCTTCTACGCATCAGACTAGGCAGCCTCCATTTTGATGATGATCTGTCCGTACCTGTTGTACGAAGTTAAAAATGATGAATAAAAATTGTCTTCACTGTCTCCTCACAATTGATAATTAACTCGCACATGTTTCCCGCAGGTGTCCGCCGTCTGCGAGACCCTGGAGGAGAGCGGTGACGTCGATAGGCTCGCCCGCTTCCTCTGGTCGCTGCCCGTCGCGCATCCTGACGTCGCAGCGCTAGACCGGAGCGAGGCCGTGCTTCGCGCACGCGCACTAGTCGCCTTCCGCGCCGGACGATTCCGGGAGCTGTACAGAATCCTCGAGAGCCATCGCTTCGGAAGAGCGTCTCATGCGAGGCTACAGGTTCGATTAAATAGATCCCAACAATCTGTTAAGCTAAAATATATCCAAACAACGATCGTGACGTGATGCTTAACGGCAGTTGCGGCATATTGAGATTAGGTTTCGCTCGGCGGCCATGTTAACTAACGTTCATTGCATTTATGCATAAAATTTCGGAAGTAATGAACTTTTTCTTGGAATGTTGCTATAATTTTAAATCAAATATTGTAATAAATGATGACTACTTGGATAATATCCAAGCAGTTTCCTTTGGTTCGATATCAATTTAACCGGCAAATATTCAAATTTATGACCCAATACTGTCTCCTAGAAATTTACTTTTTCAAATGTTTGCTTTAATTTCAAGGAATCGTAAATTTAAATAGAAAAAAATCGTGGCATTTACTTACATACCAGAGGTGTCTCATCATCCGCAATTGGCGGGCCGCATCCGTAGCTGTGGATGTTTTGAAGTTGCCAGCGCCTAGACGAAAAAATCGGAATAGTCAAGAGTGGATATTATGAAATATAAATAAAGTATAAACAATTTTAGCACTTGAACTTCATCAGACAACGTTTTCTGACCATAATTTCCAATAAAAAGCATAAAATTACCAGAATAAGACATGAGAAATCCCTGTTAAGTAAAGCTTCATGGACCGCATGCAATGATCTACGAATCTGAACGTAGCGTCTTATATTATTAATTTAAAGTTCGTATGCTTCTTTTAAATTCGTAGAAACGCGAAAATGTTACCGTTTTTATTGAGCATTTGATAATATTATAATACTCGTGTCCACTTACAATGATTTTGTTAATACTGAAAGGAATAAGTTTAAATTCAATCGGTCACTGTATGATACGAATCCGCTGACTTCTTATTGAGAGAAACCGCATTTATGCGTTAAGCGATTTTACAAATAGTTTTGAAACAAAGCTTCACGGACCGCATGCAATGATTTATCTCAAGTCATATTGTAACTTTTTATCAACGAATATTCCTTTTTCCCTCAAAAGTCACCTAGTTAGAGTCATTTGAACATTATCCTCCTCTGCAATATTGTATAAACAATTCACGGTTAGTTGCGCCAATTAAGACCGGCGATGATTTTCGTCATGGATACCGTAAAATAAAATCGTAACGTTTATGTGCCGCGTCTCTGTGCATGCGTGCGTGCGCGCGGGTTTTTCTGTGTACCACGTCCCGTCTTGAAGAGATTCGCTGCTCTACCGTTGTGCACGGCTGCTCCCGCCAAATTAAGTAGTAATTGAGTACGGACTGCCTCCCGGTCGAAAAAATTAAGGAGTAAGCGATGAGATTGAAGAGCATAGGGGCAGATAGGGGGAAAGAGAGTATTTTTTTTTGGAAAAGATTGGTATCAAAACTGGCTTTTCTGGAGAAAAATAAAAGCACGCCTCGCATGCATTTTTCTTGCGTGCTCCCTTTTTTTCAATAAAATCTCTTAAAATTTTTCAGTCTCGTTAAAACATAAATAATCATAAATTTACCTCATTCTTTTAAAAAACGAGGAAATGTTTTTGGACATAATGAACGACATTTATCATTCGTTGTATGAGCTTTCGTTTGGTTAAGGGCTCGGAGATCTTGAGCGAGCAATCGAAAAAAGGCTTTACAAGCTTGCGAGTTACTTAATTACTGTGGCTTGCAATTTCGGATAATTTTTGAGACAATGAACTTTGCAAGGTTAAACTTAATTCTAGTAGTAAAAAAATTTCGAATTTTCCATATAAGTATCATTGTTGACTTTTATATTACTGAAGAGAGAGCATCGTTGAGATCTAGAGATGAATGATATTATGATTGAAGGTCTTTAACTGCCGCCGAAAATTCGTGCTCACTGTAAGTTAATTATGATTTCAGAAAGCTAATGGGCTTCAGACAGACGAAAGCCAAAGCAAGAAAAGAGAGACGAGCCTCTCTTATTATATCTTAATATAGTAAAATTTGAAGAGACACTGAGTGGAATAGATACCATCGATAAGTTTTGTTTCCTTTAAAAATGTGGGTATGCTCCTTTGGGAAAGAATATTCTTGCATGATTTTTATCAATCTCAGTACGTCCTCTACTCAATTTGATAAAGGTGATGCACTAAACGTAATATTAAACAGGCATTTAAACGTTATACGCATAAGTTAGCAAATGTTTCTCATAGATTTACTAGCATTAGATTTGCAACAATACAATTACGCTGCAATAACTAGAATATGAACTACTTCAATTTCGATTAGGAGAAGATAAAACTGCCTTTGATATCTCTTTACTTTGATTCACGTTCTTGAAGTCAATACCCTTAAGTTTTGAGATTTTAATGACCGGCTAAGATTACTGTTTACTTTTAAATCAGTTAAGTATCTAGGACGAGATAACTCGTCAGAAGCATTTAACCTGTTATTCTGCCACGACGATGTATATATCTGATGCTGGCGTAGTATAATTTTTACCATTTCACCATTTAATATATAGGGTGTCCGGATGATAGGTATATTGCAATTTTACTTGTCCAAACAAAATATCGTGATTTTGCCTCACGAAATATTTTCCGCCGTAGAAAACAGTTCAAGTATTACGCAACTTGTTAAAACAGCAAACAATTCTATTACTGAGGATAATTTCTCATCGATTCGGCATAAACAAGGCATTTCAATAATAATTTCGCAAAGATTCAGCATGCGCGAACTACTTCAATCCCTTCCCTATATTTCCATCCGCGCACGTCGGCGAATATATTAGTTTTTCCACGCAGTCCCTATGTAATTTCATCTTCCTTCTTCAGAGCTCTCGATTTTGACGAAGAAAAGACATTTACTGGAGGACAGGTATACGGAAAGAGGGGAGTAGTGTGGGGAGGGGTGGAGATAGGGAGGGAAAAAGGATGAGTTAAAAGAGGGGGTTGAGTGGAAAGGAGAGAGAGAGAGATAGGGGAGGGATGAGAGGAATGGAATAGAGAGGGAGATGGTATACAGAGGACGCTTTAGTGGGAAATGGAAAGTTTCCGGCACATGATCCCGACGATGGGTTTTTCTAAGTCGCATCAAAAGGCTGCTCCAGCCGCCGCTTCGGACTCTGAAATTGCGTTTCACGGTATCCGGGCGAGTTTTGGCAAGGCGCTGGTGCTGCTGGAGGCGGTGGAGAGGAGGGGGGAGAAGCTGGTAAAAGTTAGGTTTAAGGGGAGGGGGGGAGGCGGTGCGGGGGAGGAGTAGAGGGTTACGGAGAATAGGGAGGAGAAGTAGGAAAGGGGAGAGAGGACGGGATTATAGGAGAGTAACAGCGTTTTACGCATCGACTGTGAAACTAGTGCTCTGCTTCCATGAACCCTTTCTTCTCCCTTCTCTCTCCCTCTCTATCTTTCTCTCTCCCTCCCTCCTTCCTCGCTCCCATCCCGATCCATTCTGTGAGCACAAATGAGGAACAAACTCGATTCCTCTCCGGTTGCAGAGTGGGGTGAATTCCCATTCCTCGCGTCCACGTGATACACCATGGATACACGGTCGCAATGTACACGCAAAAGGGGGGGGGAGGGAGGGGAGTTCGGTGGAGGGGGAGGAGCGGAAAGGGGGGTGACAGTCGGATGAAGAGGGGTGAGGTGGAATGGAAGAATGAGGACGATAATGGAAGAGGGGGAGGAAAGAAACTGGAAAGAGAGAGAGAGATTTTCGAGTCATCTTTCATGCCGCTCTTGTTCTGGACCAAAATAAAAGATTAATTAAGCAGATACATTAAGGGATGGGAAAATTAATAGAAAATGAGGGCGAATTTGTTTGACATTTTGTTTGTGAGACAAAGATAACTTCATGGATGAATAAAATTGTTTTCACTTGTATTTCGTATGGAAGAAAGAGAGGGGGAGAGAGAGTTCCTTGGTTCAAAATTAAACGAATCATGTAAGTTGTCTAATTCTGCTAAGAGTGCAAAATATTTTAGAAACGATCGTATAACATTCTCAGAATATTCTATGTGAATGAATACCGTATACTATGTATTATACTCGTACAGCAAAAGAATGTGTATATCGTACTTTAAAGCAGTGGTTCCTAAACTGAGGGGCGTGAGAGAGTTCCAGGGAGGGGGTGGGGGGCGCAAGGCCATGAGAAAAATATCAGTTTTAAATGTCTATTTCAGCTGAAATAGTTTAAACGTATTTTTCAATCTTCCAAATATGTGGGCGATACATGGGAAAAATAATTATGAGTTTCTTGATCATGAATAATGATGTAAATACTAGTGCAAAGGCTTACATTTATTTCAATCAAAAACATGGTGGGGCATGAGGATTTAGTGAAAACCAAAAGGGAGACGTCATGACAAGAAGTTTGGGAACCACTGCTTTAAAGCATTGGCGGTGAAACTTTTCGGCTCGAAGACCACATTACTCATTGCTACACTCATCGCGGGCCATATACCCCACTTTTGTGGGTCAAACTAGGTCGAAAATGAGTTGAAGAATAATTTGAGGAAACCTAAGTGTTTAAATTTGGTTCAGTATTACCTGATTTGTTTTAAAAGTATTTATCTACTATAGGAATAGAGGGTTAAAGACAAAATATTTTTTATACACATTTTTGTTTTCATTTTATGATATACTATTGTTTTTTTATTGTAAAACTTCTGTCCTGCCGGATGTGACCCGTTGGCAGTATTTAGGGATCACTGGTTTAAAGTAATGTAACTCTAATACAATATAAAATTCCCTTTATACTGTGTTAATGACGTATCTTATGTAAGAAGTTTTAAAGTTGCCTTGTTTATATACAAAAACGTAAAATGTTGCTATGCATATCAAATTAACAGCAATAATTCACAGAAAACTCAAATCGAAAAGTAATTTAATGGTGGGATAAAGTTGGAAATTATATCTGCTGACATTCTACTAACTGCTAACTTCTGCAAGTTACAGCTCAAATTGAAGTCACTGCCATGAAATTCCAAGATTGGCTCGCCGTAAAATTAAGAAACTCATTATATAGCTTTATCGCTTTCGCGAATTTTATCTATATACATGAGAGGAGAACATTTTACAGTAGTTTAATTGGTTATAAATTGTATACCTGCCCGAGATAGTAATTTAATTCTCTCTTTTACCTTGCGCTAATTTTTGATTTGAGAACGTATTTAAAAGGCTCCTGTAACTATTGTATTTGCAGGCGATGTGGTTGGAGGCACACTATGCGGAGGCAGAGAGGCTGAGAGGAAGGCCTTTGGGTCCAGTGGACAAGTATAGAGTGAGGAAGAAGCATCCACTGCCACGCACCATTTGGGACGGGGAGCAGAGGACACACTGCTTCAAGGTGAGTGGAGTCAGGAGGTGCACCTGTAATGTGTTCTCTTCAGAATGTTATCGAATGTTGTTGCTATTCAACCTTAAATTTCGATCGTGAATATTGATGAATAAAATACACAACGATCTTTAAGTTCTGAGAAAACATGAACAAGGCATAAATGTACGCTTTTTTGGTATATTTTTTGTCTTACTGCCTATCATAACGGATTATATTGAGAAATTATAACTAAACCCTACAATCGCTCGTAGAATTATATCTTATTTTGAATTGCAGCTGGGATAGATGCAAGAAATATGTACATTTTAAATGGGATTACGAGCTTTTGTAACTCGCACTTAAATACCTTTAAGAGCCACATTGTTTTAGACATATTTTAGAGTGGATATTGCTATAATTCTATTAAACTTTTACCAATAATAATTTGAAGTTCGATTGTATTCAGGACGATGAAAATTCTGCTTGGAACTTGTTAAAAAAAATATAGGTTAAGAAAAACAGTAACAAAAATCGGCGTTCGCATTCACTCAATAAAGAAAAATTCGAATATCTTTCTTCTCAAACTTTAGATTTTCTACCTTAAACATAAAGAGAGGGATCGTCGTCGTTGCTAACGACCTTTCTCGCGAGGTCCTCGTAGTCTCGAGAGGGAAGCGAGTCCACTTCAGGTGATCGCGACGCCCTTTACAACAAGTTCCGATTGGCCGTTTTCGAGGAAATCGAGCTCAGGGATCATTATTAAAGTAGCCAAATCAGGAAACGCGACGCTCTAAAATGATCTCCGAGACTCCGAGAAGACATGAAAACGCCACTTCCTCATTTTTAGTTTTAAAGGGAACTTTCTCTACAATCTCAATTTTTGTTAATCTGCGCCACGTATTTTTAGGATTTTGCAATTAAATCCAGTTTTAAAAGTTTCCGATAAATTCGGAAACTTGCTGCTTACGTATCAAGGACGGGTTAATGATGAAATAAAAAAATGAAATAATATACTTATTACGATTCGGGGAAACCTCGGTAAATGTAAGAATAATTCGGTAGAAAACATTCTCCTTTTACTCTTCTTTCTGCAACTACAAACGCGTCCCGTATTTACAGCAAAAATTTTCAAAATTTTATTTCAATTAAGGTTAAATGATGTCTTTTAGAGTAGAAAAATACACCATGAGAGTTTATCCCCCCACAAAAGAGCTCTATTGATTACATTAATATAAAATGAAATTCCGAAAATATGTCTTGAAATTTATCAAAAAAATTTAAATGAAGTTTTGAACCGATAAAGCAAATCAGGTCCCTGTTTTGTCGTCAGGTGCCGTCGTCTCTGGAAAGAACTTCGTACGTGCACAACCGA